>OX456526.1:37026213-37626213 GCA_949748255.1 Eustalomyia histrio
CGAGGGAAGTTCGAAAAGTCACGGACTTATTGATCCGCCCTCGTACATAGTTAAAATAAACTATTTATATTATTATGTTAACATTTAAGAATTTGTTTTTTTTTTCTTATTAAAATTAAATAGAATCATATTTAAATTAACCCTTATTTTTTGGGGATCTTGGCAATGGCCAAGACCGCCAAAAAGCGGACTTTCGATATTAAGTAGTTTTTGACTTAATAATAATTTTTTATTAAAGCAGATATAGATAGAAAAAATAATTTACTTCTATATTAAAACACTTTTTGGACTATGAACAATTTTTAAGCGAGAAGGATGTAGAGTTAAAATTTTGTAAATTTGAAAAAATTAACTTTATAAAACAGAAGAAAAGAATAAAAATATTTTAACGCCCGGGCGTACATTAGTGATTATAACAAATATATTGTAAAGTGTATACTTGTAAAATGAGTTATATTTCGTTCAAATTCATTAATGATTAGTGTCAATTTCGCAATTTGCTAATAGCGAAAATAGCTATAACTTCTATACTAACACACTAGATCAACAGTTTTGGGTATGTAATTTCGTTCTACCGATAGAGTTATTTATAGCAAAAACCGATACTTGGGCGTTGTGGTTTAATAGTTCACGCGTTACACAGAATGTTGCGGTTTTGATTGATCTGCAGCGACGGCAACACCAATTTAAAAAAATAATATGTTGCGAGTTTTCTATACCTTATACAGGGTGGCGCAAAAATAACCTTCCGATGTTTTTTGAAAAATGAATGAAAAACTTTGATTCTTCTTGTGGATTATTTTTATTTGGTCTTTTAATTTTTTTTACAACAAGTCGAGAATATGATGTCATGTAAATGGCCGCCGCCACAGTTGATTGTCATTTGAGCCCTTTTTATGGCATTTTCCATCACTTTGGCCAAAACTTCCGGTGATAGGTCCTCACATTCTTGACGGATATTGTCTTTAAGAGCTGCAAGAGTCTGACATAAACCCGCGACTTCAAAAAGCCCCACAAAAAGAAGTCTGGAGCGGTCAAATCAGGCGATCTTGCTGGCCAGTGCAAATCGCCAAAACGGGAGATTAGGCGTCCGGGAAATGCATCCTTCAGCATATCGGTTGTGGCACGTGCAGTGTGGCGTTGCACCGTCCTGTTGGAACCACATATTTTCCAATCCCAATTCATCAAGTTGCGGCAAAAAGAACTCGTTGATCATTGCTCTGTAGCGCTCACCATTCACAGTAACCGTTTGGCCCGCGACGTCTTCGAAGAAAAAAGGTCCGATGACTCCTCCAGCGAAAACAGCACACCATACAGTGACTTTGAGCGGGTGTAATGGCTCTTCGTGGGTTACACGCGGATTTTCAGTGCCCCAGAAGCGAAAATTTTGCTTATTTACGTACCCGCTAAGATGGAAATGGACCTCATCACTCATGATTATTTTTGATGAAAAATCATCTTCATTATTGCTCAAATAAATAGTCACCAAAATTCCGCGTTCTGGAGCAGTGTAGCGTAATATTGTTTATTAACGTGTATTTCGCATGTGTTTATTACACAAATGTCAAAACAGAACTGACATTAGGGGCCAATCACAAAATTTATAACATTTTCTGATAGGAGGATTACTTTTGCGCCACCTTGTACATATGGCAACGTCTTCCTACGGTGTTCCCATAGCACTCTTAACCCCACCGAAGTAAAATAACATAACAGGGCTATGAACTAAAACGCTTCGCCTACTCTCCATTAGATGGCGGGCACCAACTGTTCTAAGATTTATTACAGTGTTGCCTTATTTGCAAGCCATTCATATTTCACCACCTTTCGTCTCTCCCCTTTCGCTTTTCAAAGAAAGCAACACATTAATTAGTAGGAAGAATTTCCTAAGTGTTACTTTCCTTAAAAAAACCGATACTATATGATTATTGGATATCTTGATTCGTCTTCAACCTTTATTGTGATATATATAATCTAAATCAGCGGTCTCCAAATAGGGGGTCACGACCCTCTAAGGTTCCGTAGCTACATCCAAAGGGGTCCGGGAAGAGTTCGGAAAAAATTCTTTAAACATAAAAAGTTAATAATGGCAGTTTTTTTTTTTTTTGTTTAATTGAATACAAAAAATTGGTTTTTCGGTTTAAGAATCAATATTTCCTATTAAAAAATCACAGATATTAAGAAGCTTTTTTATAGAAAATCCCTTAAAATCTTAGAGTTTTTAAGTTTTTCTAGGGTAATTTAATTGAAAGATTCTTCGAAAAATTTTAGTTGGTAAATTTCTTAAGTTCTCAAAATTCTATAATTCCATCTGTTGTATTTTTTACTACAATACTATGTTTTCGGAAAATCTTCGGTCTTAAATGTTTTAATTTAAATATAAAAAACTTTAAAATTTGAGGGTCCGTCAGCCAGTAAAAATGACTCAAGGGGTGCGTGAAGTGAAAGTTAGTGGGAACCGCTGGTCTTAATAAATCTATAAATCAAAATATTAATATATTTTCCATAGTGATTTTACAATGCCAAGCATATCTTTTAAATATTATCGATATCAGAAGAAATAGCATTAGAGGGTGAGGGTCACTCGATGAAAAACTGGTGGTACTTTATCGACTGAAATATTGTGAACTTTTCTAACTACACTTCTTTCGTCTTATCTCTCACGGGGTGCTCTAAAAATTGTCAGCTAAAGTGGCTTACGCACCTGTTAAGGTCCAACAAAGATATGTTGCCAAATGTTGTTGCGACCCACCCTATCATCTTGATTCGTGGGGAATTGACAGCTTACCTTAGTTTGCCTGCTCAGGATCTTAAGTTGCATTTTTTTTATATGATCCACCCTTTTGTTCCCTTTGGTATTCGTTGATCGCTTTTCTGACCATCAGGTTTAGTTTGTTCGATGAATTTCTTTATGTTCTTCTGCTAGTTCCACTCCCTCTGCTGGAAAGTTTGGTCTAACAATTTGTATTCTATCAGCAGGAGTAAGGTGAGCGGCTGCCGTTGTGACAATTTTCCGGAATATATTCTCTGCGGTAGGTATGTCAGAGAAGATGTTCAGCACTAAACATCCGGTTAGTGAACTCTCAGTCTAACTTTTTCTGGTTCACGTAGATACGTCGTTCAGAGAGTATAAAATCGTTAGATGAATCGAGGTGATCTGACGCAAATGAAACTGTTGCTCGTCAAGTCGCGATAAACAAATTTGCGCTTATGATGGTAATATCTGGCGAGCTAGCGGATATTCCCACAATTCTAGAGGTGGCATCTCTGAGTTATAAATTTGTTCCGCTTGGATTGATCTCTGGGCGTCCGCGAGGTTTGAGTGCCAAAGCTGATGGTGAGCATTGAATTATCCCATCACTTTTCGGTTATCACCCTCTAGGAAGAAGCTTATATCTGAAAAATAACCGGATGGAAAGCTGGCTACTCGCGGATTACATACGTTCTACAGATCAATGTCAGCAGCTTCTGATATCGGTTAGTGATGTTTTGGTCAGGTGAAATTTCTCTGTACAGCACACCATCTTGTGCGGTCCTGACGTCAGTTGTTGTATCCATAACAACTCTGGAGGCTGGAGATCGGCGCGACCACGATTTTCTAATGTTGATGATGTCACAGAGGAAGTCGAATACGACGTACTGACGATACCGAGGTGCTACGTCGTCAAATCATGCAGCAGGAAGCGTCGTAGTCATAAATCAACTCCATATGATTATCAAGGCCAGAGCTGAACGGAGTTTTTGTTACAAATGGTTCTGCGGGAGACATGGATTATCCGAGACGTTTCGCCACATCCGAGACGTTTCGCCACATAAAACCGACTTTCGTGGAAACCTGCTGAGAGGTAGTAATCGAATAAAATGAATGAAATTAATAAAATTTCTTATGATGAATTAAGCGTTCGCACATAGAGTGGCTCACAGTCAAAGTGAGCCAGGTAAATTTTCAAATTAAACTATTGATAAATAATAAAACTGACTGGCGAAAATATTAAGTACTTTGTTTACTTAACTTCAAAGCTTAAAAAATATAACAGTTATTTCAGATAAATCTTCTTGGTTATATAAAAAAAACAAAAAAAAACCCAAAAAATTACCCAAATATATGTACATCACACTCAGTGAGCCACTTGATTTTTTTCTTGATATTTTTTGCATTGATCTTAATGTTAATGCGGAGGGAAAACAAATGTATAAATTAGAAAGCAAGTAATTGAACTCTACAATTAATGTAAATTTCAAAGAGAAATGGATAAATTTGTCAATAAAAGCCGTGGAACTGTACAGCAGATTATTTACCGCTTTACAAGAGATGGTAGAATTGAAAATAAAGTGAAAAAAGTAATATAAAAGCATTTTCGAAAGGAAATGAGGCTATCGTAAGAGAAATAAAAAACTCCTTGGTTAAGCGCTCCGAAACTGACGAAAATTGCCAAAAATCAGCTGGATGTCCAAGTACACCCTGGAGCAGTTAGAAGAGTGCTTAGAAAACACAGTTATAATGGAAGAGTAGTAAGAAAGAAGCCGTTTATTAGCAAAATAAACCGTAAAAAACTCCTAGAGTTTGCTCGTAAATACGTTTAAAAGAATATGAGTTTTTGGCAAAAGGTATACACCAGGGATGGAAAACATGGTACAATTGTACTTTTTTTGGTACATTTTGAAATTGGTTGGTACCGTGGTACTACCGCGGCTCATTTAGTACAATTTGAAATTTATAAGTTGATAAAACAGCATAACAAAAAGTCGACTTTTTTTAAAAGCAACTTTAAATTACTATAGTAAAAAATAAAGTCAGTTTTAAGTTGAAATCTAAATTGGTGTCACATCAAATGAATCAAATGTTTCCATACACATTGTACTAAAATACTCGGAAGTGGCAACATTGAACAGCTGATTTTAAATTTCCTCTCAAAACAAAAAAATAAAAAAAGTGTATTATTGTTAAAAACCTATTAAATGCGTTTAAATTTTTTAATAGCAAATCCTGAAAAGGTTAAATTGCCCTCCTAGGGAGGCGGACAACCAGAAAAAAAGGTGTGACATATAAATTAGTGTAAAATTTTACAAAATTTTGTGGGAATTATACGACTGTATAAAATTAACGATAAATTTTGTTTCGCCCAGTTAATTTAAATTTTTTTAAGTCTTTTTAGTGTCTAAGTAAATCTGACTCAATACGATTAAATTGTTAAAAAAAAAAAGCGGAAAAAATTTTGGTACCGTGAGGATCGAAAAAGCGCAATTTGTTTGTCTGGTTGGTACAATAACAGAAAACATATTTTCCATCCCTGGTATACACATATAAAATAGAGTAAATATCTACAATAAATGTTTGGTTAGGTTTTATTTACAGATGAAAGTAAATTCAACTTATTTGGCTCCGACGGAAAGCAAATGGTATGGCGACAAAAGAACACCCAGCTTCAGGAAAAAAACCTTATCTCAAGTGTAAAGCATTGAGGAGGTTCTGTCATGGTTTGGGTGTGCATGGCAGGAAGTGGATCCGGAAATTTGCACCACATTTTGGGAATTATGAAAAAATTTGTTTATGTAGACATTTTGAAGCAAAACGTCAAGTCGAGTGTTGGAAAAACTTGGGATCGAAGTTGACTTCTACTCCTACCAGGACAACGATCCCAAGCATAAATCGTATGTTGCGCGGAAATGGTTTATGTATAATTGCCCATATGTTCTTGAAGTTCCACCACAATCTCCGGATTTAAATATAATTGAAAATTTATGGGCCCATCTTGGCCAAAATATCCGAAAACATGCCACCACCACAAAAATGCCTCAGAGATGCTCTTCAATTCGAGTGAAGGGCAATTCCTACCTCGTATACCCAAAATTTATTTCAATCGATGCCTGGACGTCTGCAGGTCCCACAAAATACTTTCACTGTGATGCACATTTGAATATTTTTTGAAGTCTAGGTTGTTTTTTTATATTACTTAAGAAATCTATCAGAAATAATTGTTTTTCTAGCTTTTTAGTTAAATGAAAAAAATAATTTAAATTTTTGACAATCAGATTTTCTTTTTATTATGTATCAACAATTTTACTTGAAAATTTACCCTGGCTCACTTTGACTGTGAGTCACTGTATGTAAGTTTATAAGGTGTGTAAATGTGAGGACTACTAAAAGTTATTGAATAGTCGACTGAAGTTATTTCCCCAAAAACCCACTTTTTATATTATTTTTGTTTTTAATAAAATACATTTTTTATTTTTATTTATTCAAACGCTTTATTGAATATAATTTGATTTTTTTTTATGCCGCCAGAGTTAATAACGGAGCGCATTTAATATAAATATATGGATGAAAATGCGCAAACTCTTTTTAATATTAATTAGTAAGTATTTCTTTAAAATATGATATTTTTAATTCACTTATTATATATATATACATTTAAAAATAATTAACAATAATATAATTACAAATAACTTAACTAATATAATAAGAATAAAAATAAATTATTTACTAAATGAACCATTAGCCAAATGTTTACATTTAAATTCATGAATATAGAGAAATAAAATTTTAAAACAAATATCTCCATTAAAGGAAGATATAATAAGATAAAATATTAAAAAAAACTTTAAGACATGCTTACGGCTGTTGAACAGATGGCAACATATGCAGGAAGAGATGCTGGAAATGCCAATGTTAGATGAACACCTTGATGAAGTTGATAGTTTTACATCTTTAGGATGATTGAGCGGCTTTTAATAAAGTTTTAAATTGAATCATCTTTGAGGCTAAACATTTCCTTAATAATGATTAGAAGCTGTTGGAACGTTTTATTTGTTATAGTCATCTTGGTAGCTTCAGTTGTGGAAGTTTACAATGCTCTTATTCCTTTTGTTAAGACTGGTTCTTCTGCTGCTT
Source organism: Eustalomyia histrio (assembly GCA_949748255.1). Classification (NCBI taxonomy): domain Eukaryota; kingdom Metazoa; phylum Arthropoda; class Insecta; order Diptera; family Anthomyiidae; genus Eustalomyia; species Eustalomyia histrio. The sequence continues at coordinate 37,033,106 of OX456526.1, forward strand.
TCTCTTGTATTTTCTTTAGTAAATTTCTCAGAGAAAAAACAAAATTATTAGTTTTTTTTTTTATTTAACTAATATTAACAATTATTTTAAAGTTGCCAAAATAGATTTTTTTTTTTTGTAAAAAATTTTGTAAACATTACAATATTTGTTTTTTTTTTCAACAAAAAAAAATTTTTTAAACAAAAGACAAAACAAATTAAAATCAAAAAAAAAAAAATAAATTAATAAAAGAAATGTTAAATTAACACAAAACAGACGTAATATTAATAATTAAGATACCACTTGGTGAATGGAATTTTAATATAAATTAATTTTTTCTGGGGAAGGAGGAAAAATTAGATTAGTTTTTTTCATTTTTTTTTTTTTTTGTTTGTTTATGGGGTGTTATTAAAATTAGTGTAAATTAATGATTAGTTGATAGATGAAATTTGTATGAAGTGGATTTAAAAAATGTCCTGTTAATATTTTTTTGTTTAGTCCTTTATATGAATATTATCAATTTATCCCTTTTTTAAGTCCTTATTTGGTGTTATTTTTATTATTCTTATTTTCGTAGATTTTGTCTACATTACTTTTAATTCGCGTTTTTCTTTGAACTCCGAGTAATAGTGTGATTGTTTATTTCGTTATTTCATTTTTTTTAAAGAATTTCCAATTTCTTTTTTTTTTTTAATTTTTTGAAACAGGTTTTAAAATTTATTTTGAAAGAAATTCTCAATTAAAACTTTAATTTTTTTTTCATTTTTTCCTAGTAATTGGTGATTTTAATTGCTAAAGAATTTTCTATTTTTTTATATAATTTCAAAAATTTTCTATTTTTTTATATAATTTCAAGAATTTTTCATGCTTTATAAAATTTTTATGATTATTTATTTTGTTATCTTGAGAGCGGTTAATTTGTTAGCTGCATTTTTTCTAAAATTATTAAAATCGTTGTAATAGCTGCTTCTTGAAATGTGGACAATTTTAAAAATTTTGTTATGTTGTTGTTGTTTTTTTTTATTTTAAATTAAACTGCAACCTTAAAATTTCTGCTTCTTATAATTATTCCTCAAATTTTGTTTACAGGCAATCATGATTTCTATGGATTCAAAAAAATTAAGCTTTGTACGCAGATTTTTCTGCTTTAGATTTATCATTTCTTCAGCAACACGTTTAACTTTTGCAATTTTTAAACTTCTAAAATTTTCTTTAAATCAAGATCTTGACAATTTTACGTTATTTCCACATATTTTAATATTTTTGTATAACAACCATTCATTATTCAGATATTTTTCTTCAGAATAAACCAATTTGAAATTGTAAAATGCTTTTAAAGAAGTATGTTTGGGTTATATCTTTATTCCTAAATCCACTCAGGTTTTGAATAATTCTTGAATTCTTTAAATAACTGGTTGCAACATTGAATAGTTCATTCGAAATCATGATTTTTTTATAAACTGGTATAGGGCGTGGGTGGACTTCATTTCAAACAAATCCCATTAACAAAATGTTTTCTTTTCAAATTCTCGTAAAAAAAAAACTATTTAGTATATTCCAAGACTTTTGATAAATTAAGAGTTAACATCCTTCCATATTTGCAAGGTCAATTAAAATTCTTTCTCATGTTCCAATTTAAAATTAAGCAGTTTCTCTTGTTGGAATAAAAGTTTAAGCAATCTCTCGTAGATTTGGATAATTTTGATATTTCAGATCTGTCTTCAATCCAAAGTGTTGGCTTCAAATTAACAAGTTTCTTTTGTTCATATAAAATTTATTGAATTTTTAATTTTTCATATAAATTTTATTGTCCAGATGTGATGTCATACAGCTTTCAATACATTTAATTCCTTCTTATATCCTTCAAACTTTCAAGAGGTTTCAATGTCCGTCATTTGAAAAACTTGTGGCATTGAAATGCTGCATGTTGTATTCTTAAATATTTTAACGACTTTATGCTTCAATGAGCTCGATGATTTAATTCATTTCCTAGTCTTCCTGACTTTAATGGAATGTTATGTTGTACATTTATTTGAATGTGATGGCTGCATTCAGCAGTTTAGACATTTATTTTTTTCAATTATAGTATTTAAAATATTTAATTATTAAGAGGTTTTCCATCGTTGGTTTTAAAGATGATATTACATTTTCGTAGTTCTTAGGGGACTTGAGTTTAAGTTTTCTTTAAGGGTCAATATATTTAAAAAAGAAAATTCTATATATTTTAACACGTTAAACTACAACACAAAATCGGTAGTGTATGATAGAAAAAAGTTCAATATCTTTAATTAAATTATTTATAAAAGATTACAAAGCGAAGTATTTTTTTTTTTTTTTTAATTTATGGATATTTTGTTAATCGAAGAAATGTTCAAAATGTTAGATAATAAAAGTCTTTTGATAAAAAACTCTTTTCACAAAACTATTAATTGGGCCAAAGGGAGGGAAAACAGTGTAAATTGATCAAGTCCAAATTGTGTATAAATTGTGATTGGCACACAAAGGGAATAAATTGATATATATGGATTTTACTTTAAACATCTTTAAAACAGATGTTTGTTGATTTTTTTTTTTTTTTTTTGCATTTTCGTAGATTTGCGTTTTTGCTCATTTTTACTTATTGTGGTGACTTTTTGGAGAGAGCGGCGCATTTTTAATTTAGTTGTTTTAGAGGACGATTTTTTTAAAAAAGCTTAACTGCGTTTTTGTTACCTTTTGAGGGGGCTGGGTGGGGGGTCTAGGTAGTAACAAAAAACAAACAGTTTACTCTTTTAAATTAATGTTGTAACATTTTGTTTGAATTCCTGTTTAACGTTGTAAAACACGACGTTGAATGGCTTTTTTGTTAATTCATATTGCTATAGTCGAAGCAACTTTGCAATCTATTTGTGTTTCATCGCCACCTGCAAAAGGTAAATTAAAGCCTGTCAACCATTCTTTACATTTATCGATTGATTCGAAAGCCAACAATTCAGTAACATAATCAATGCCAATATTGGGACGGTAGCTGAAGAGATATTAAAAAAAAAATTTGATTAATATATCAAATCGAAAAATTGTAAAATTAAAAAAAAAAAAAGTGCGAATATATTGCGATATAACAATATAATTAAATGTTTTCGCAAAATAATAATTTAATATGAAAACAAGTTGAAGTCAAATCAAATTTAATATCTTTCACAATTTTATAGAAATTTTTTTTATACAGCATCAAAATAAAATTTCGAATTAAAAAAAAAAATTTCAAGGAAAAAAATTAAGAAAACATTTGTCCACTAAAAAAAATAGCGCAAAAAACCCAAGCCAACGCGACGCGACATACAGAAAAATTATTCGCTTAAAACGTTTTCAAAAAATTTATATTAATCCCGTGTATATAAAATTATTGAAATGATTAACAAGCCGAGGGTGATAGAGGGAACAAAATTAACAAAAAAAAAAAAACTCGATAAAAAACATATTGGTAGTCAATGCGTTCTGGGCGGTATACGGTAGTTTAAGGACAAATTAAGCCAATGTAAGCATGTTTTTATGGCAAATTGAATGCGATTTTGACTGCCATATTTAAGAAAAAGTCAGTGCACTGTTCGGACGCCGAATGCTTTCTTAGGAAGGGGGCTAGAGAAGAGATGAAAGGTGAGAAATAAAGGTCTTCGACTATGGCAACACTGCAATGGCGCGAGTCTTAGAACAGTTGCTACCCCCTATCTAATAGAAAGTTGGGAAAATTTTTGAAGCTTTTTAGGTCCTCTGGTTATGTTATTTTATTTCGCTGGGATTAAGCGCAATGGAAAAACCGAAGAAGTACGTTACGATTTATATGAGGGATCCACTTACATTGTTTACATTTCTATTAAAAATTAGCACCCTTGGAAAGTACGAAATACGAAATAATTGCTTCCCAAAAATTAATGGTCTGTAATCATAGTCCCGCACTAAAGTCGGCTTTTTTTTAACGACTTTAAATTAAAAACTTGTTATTATCTATATTGCGTTCATTTTACATAAGTAAAACAGAGAGAATAAAGTGACAGTTTGATGTTGAGAGTTCTTCTTCTTGCTGCAAATTTTTACTGGACAAATTATTGCCAGCAAGAATTTACAAGCAGAAAAACATATGATTGAAAAACATGTGATACATTTGTGTAAATACAAAAAAAATGTTTTACAACTACGTTGTTTTATCCAAATGCAAAGCAACAAATATTGTTAAATGAATTATAGAAAAGATAAGAAAACCTTCTAAAATGTTTCTGCTTAAGATTTTTCATATCGACCAGTTATAATTTATTTATGCATTTGGTTTTACAATCAGCTGTCTAACAAACTTGTAAGTTATTGAAAATTTTGCGTTCGCGTACTTTTTTAGAAAATTATCATTTTGAGAATAAATTTGTCTTACTTTTGTAAGTTTTTTACTGAGTAATTCATTCTGGACTTGACTGAGAAAAGTAAACGAATGACTTATAGTCAGAATAAAAGCCATTTTTAATTTAAACCGGCTTTTAATGGGTATCTGGTGTTTCCAGTTATACGGCCCAGCCGAATAATCGGTAAGGTCATTATTCGAAAAATGAAGAAAATTGATAAGTCGGTAATTCGGGTCAATTAATCGGAAAAATTGGCGATTAATCGTTTAATCCAAAAAAAAATTATTTCTTTAATCAATAAAAACACGAAGAGCTGCTTTGTGCTGAAATATCAAGTTAAGTGTATTGCGTTGGTTTCAAAAGTGTTTGTCTAGGAAATCTGGCGATTCTTTAAATAGAATATGTCAGACATGTTTAGTGAAAATAAACCCTTAAAAACGCAGTGTAGATAGTCGATCAAGTTATATGACACTCTCAAGAAAAATAAACAAGACCTGCCGCCTTCAAAAAAATTCAATAACAAATTCTTAACAATATGGTATGAATAATTTTTGCGAAATTTACAAACAAACTTTAATAGAACTGCCAAGGTTCCCTGACTATTTCACTGTTTTTTAGAAAATACAGGTTTCGAATTTAAAGCAAATTTATATTATTATTTTATAACATAAGTAACGTGATAGTGCTTGTTAGGAATATACCTAGTTACGTGTTGCATTTCTAAGGAGAAAATATTTTGTTACAGAAATTCCATTCACTCGTAGAAACACAAATCCCCATATGTTAGCCTTAAAATGTAAAACAATTAAATGGCAACCCTTCACCATAACATGTCTGCAGACATGTACGATTGCTATGACACTGCCGAACGCTGGCGGCATACTTTAGTACACTGAAATTTTTGAAGCGAAAAGTTGTAGCGGTTATAGTTATCAAGGAAATATTATTACAAGGGGAGGAAAACGAAAATATGAGAAAAAGACACACATTAGAACTTTTCCCAGAAAATATCATTAGAAAGACATTTTTTTCACAAATTTCCGATACGCACACAGGAGCGTAAACAAGCGAACTGAATTTTTATATGAAGTATGGCGGACACGCTATTAGGCGAGTATGTTAGTGTGCGACAGACATCAGAAAATCATAAATTTTTAAAAACCAACATACATGTCTGACGTACTCGACATACATGCTATTACACAGTGAGTTTTGGTATGTCATCGTACATGTCTGCAGAAAAGTATGCGTGTCTAAAAGCCCTTTCAAAGAACATTCTCAAAGTTGCTAGTATGCAGCTTTCAGATGGTGCTGCCATATTCTAGTTATTTCAACCCGCACAACATATAAAAACTTCAACAAGGTGGCATAGCAGGACAGTTGATAAATAAAACGCTTAGTGTCAACAACTAAAGTGTGGCTAACGTTACTCTATCTCCACCGTTAACTCGATTTATTTAAAAGGTAAATAAATCAACGATTTTATAAAGGGTAAAATCGTAACAATATATTTTAATAGGTTTTTTGTTAAAGCTCTGCTTAAAGGTTCTAGCTTTTCTAAAGCTTCGCGTTCTGATGAGATTTTTTATCAGCTCGAAATACATGTATACAGAAGTTGAAAGCTTTATTTCAATTTTGTTGACGTGAAAGTATAATTTTATATTATTTAAAATTATATTATTCTTTAAAATCGAGTTCAAGATCCTTATTATTATTTTTTATAAAAAGGATCTTGAACTCGATTTTAAAGAATAATATAGTATAATATTGAAGATCGAATAAAGGAAGATAAATTATTTAAAATTTATTTTTTAAAGGAATTGAAACAAAAATAAAAATTGTCTATCATATTTCCTAAAACCTATATAACATTTGCTTTGTTGTTTTTTTTTTCTACGATTTTCTTGTCAAAGTTAAGAAAATTAGAAAGTTTAAAGAAAACTAACAGAAACATTTATATTAAAATTTTAACCGGTTTATCGACCTCTTTTAATCGATTATTCGGGTCGAAAAGTAATTTGAGTTTTAAATTATTTGTTTCGACATTAACCGAAATAGAGGCGATTAATCGAGGAATCGGTTAATCGATTAACCGAATAAAGAATTTGCAATGGCAAAATGTGAAAAAGAAAAACTTTTTAAACTTTTTATTATTAAAAATTTATCAAACTAATATTAATAATCCCTTATTTATTGATATAATTTTTCTTTCAACATTTTGCAACTCAAAAATTTTTTTTACAAATATTATACTTTTATTTGTCTACAGTAGACCTAAAGTAAGTATACTTTTAAGAAAAGTATACTTTAGAACTCCTAAAAAAATTCTTTATTTTTGACCATGATTGCGCGCCAATTTCTTTTAAAGAGGAATAAAAGAAACTAATACCAAAAGTAGTAAATAGTTAGAAATTGTCAAAGTCAAACAATTTAAAAACTCCACGCAAAAACAAATTTAAGGTGAAACATTAAATGGTCATATTATTTTAGTTTAAAGTTTTTTTAGTAGTTTTATTACTACAAGACTAAATTTTTAAAATACTTTTTAACAATCATGAAAAAACACCCCAAGAAATGTCTTATCCCCCCCTGTTTTAAACCTTTAAACGTTAGATTGGGCAGCTAAAAAGGTAAAAATGCTTGTTTTTTCTGTCCACTTTATTAAATATATATAAATTTTACTCCTATAGGAGAGAATCAGACCACAGACCTACCTTGTTAAGCGTTTTTCACATTTACAATCAATCGGTTTTCGATTTGAATTGTAATTTTAAAGGCTTCGGTTTTTAAGCTGTTACCTGTATTCATTCAGGAATGTCAATTAAAACTAAAATCTGTTGCTTTTTCCATTCGGGTATTATTTTGTTACTGTTAAGGTAAGACTTTTGAAAGATAACGGTCGCGGTTTTAAATCGGTTTTACGGTTTTAAATTTTAAACAATTATTTACTGCTTTTTTAGCGGTTACTATATGTTTGCACGGATTTTAATCGAAACAAAAATCTGTTTCTTTTTTCCATTTGGGAATTATTTTGTTCTTTATTTCTGTTACGTTTACGGTAAGACTATTGAAAAATAATCGTTTCGGTTTTTAAATCGGTTACGGTTTTTAATTTTAAACGATATTTTAGCGGTTACGGTATCCATGCTTGCTTTTTAAAACTTTTTCACATTTTAAGTTTAGAGTTTAGGAAACTAAGTAAATATTTTTCTTAAAAATTTAACATCGAGCAATCATCACGATTTCCACCGACGGACATGTATTATATATTATTTGGAAACGCAGCACAGTGAAAAAATTTTTTTTTTTCTTTCAACATTCAAAAGGTAAATTTTTTATTTAAATACTTACGCTTTGATCAGTGTTTTTAAAGCAGCCTTTCGCTCTCTTTCGATAAACCAATCAATTAAATGGCCAGCCATTAATGGTGCTGCTTTATATAAACGAAATAGTTTGCAGTAATTGCCCATAGCCCAGGCGGAACGAAATTCCATAGCATGAGCAATGGCAGGATTTTCTCTTTGTGCTTGTGTTATAGAACGTAAAACCGTGGTGGTGTCTAAAAAAAATACAAACAAATTATAAAGTATTTTACTAAAGATGAAATAATTTTTTACCACATACCCAAGGTATTTTTGGTAAATATATAATAAAGTATGCGATAAGCAGTAAATTCCAAAGTATTAACACTAGCGCCGGCTTCTGTGTACAACATCTTCAATTGAGTCTGGCACTGATTGAATTCTTCATGATCTCCCTTTTCCATGGCAATGCGGGCATGAGTCTCATATACTTCAACGGTAAACTTATCGCGAATACCTTGGACCTTTAAAAATAAAATAAAATTAAAAATAAAAATAAAATAAAATTAAAAAAAAAATTAAGATTAAATAAAATTTCGATTCCAACTAAATAAATATACAGTTGTCATCAAGTCATTGTTAACATGTTTGTTATTTATGCAATCATCGAAATTTTTGAAGTAAAAAATTACATTAAATTTGTATTTTAAAAACGAATGAATATGATAAATTATGTGGCTTGACAAAATTGTATTATGACAAGTCATTGGGCAGATTAACCAGAAAACCACGCTACAATTACAGTTGAGTTGAGTTGTAGCGCATTATGATTATCTTACTACACTTTTGTTTTTTATAATTATATTTACTTCAGAATTGTTTATTATTCTTAAAAAAGAAATTAAGAAAGCAAACGACAGCTGATGTATCACTCTTTAATTACAAGTAGCTTAAAATGTTAAATTAAATGCTTCTTGTACTTAGCAGATTGGTTCAGTATGTATGTATCTGATAAATAAGCCCATCCCAGCAAAACTTTGGTAATGGGTACGATATTCTCATGCGTTACACATTGTAATTATAGCTCGTTACCTTTTTCATTATTTGCAAGCATAAAGTAATAAGTTACTCATTATTGATTACGTAATATATAATTTATACATGTAAAGTAATAATTGAAATATATTTGAAAATCTATTTTTAGGTACATTACTTTGTTTTTTTTTTTTTTATAAGCAAAAGGGTAATGTATGTTTGTTTTGATAACACTAGCGAAAAAACGAAGCGCAACAATTTATTTAAGTTTCAAGCAATCAAATACTATATGCGCCGATAGCTCAGTGGGTAGAGTTCTTGGCTGGCAACCAGATTTTCCTAGTTCGATTCCCATCTTGATACATTATTTTTATTTACAAATATTTTAAATAAAATATTTGTAATAATTTTTTTTTAATAAAAATTCCTCTTTTTTAAAAATCTATTTTTAGACACATTACTTTTTCCATTCTCGTAACCATATAAGTAACCCCTTAAATTATCACCTCTTAAGTAATCGATATATACATTATTTTGAGACTCATCGCCTGTAAAATTCATCAATGAAGTAAGGTGTAAAGTAATCCATCGGCCCCTATGGCTATACATTACTTTACCAATTATTTGGTAATGTGTGGTTTTGCTGGGATTGTTACAAAAATTTTGTCAGAATTAAGTCAATGTTACATTTTCTGCAGTTTTCGTTTACTTACAACTGTTAAGTAGCAAATAAAAGTAAGCTGGAAGAATTCAATATAAAATTCAATACAAAAAGTAAACAAATCTTTCAAATTGTAGTAAAAGTTGTAAAATTTAGTATAAACTAAAACTTTAGATATAAATTTCCATTTTTGTTTGAAAAGTCTTTCACAAAACCCACAATATTTTGAACTTGTTTAATAAATTTTACGTATGTTTTGTTATTGTTATGGCTTTGTTTAAATAAAGGTTGCATGTAAATAATCTTTAAATTTAGAAACTTACCGTTAAATCTTGTCTTATCGATTTTAATTGATCACAAGCATAGAAATAATCCTGATTACTACGCCATTTTTCTTTAACATTTTCCAATGAATGTATTAAAACTTCTACAGGCCTAACTTCACATGGTGCTGGTGCTTTTGTAAGACGTAAAAAGGACTTTTCCAAATCCCTGCATGTACCCACGATGTGTAAATCAAATAGATCTAAATTATCACCACCATTTTCCGTATCATCAATATGCAAACGTGAATTATTTAATCTATTTTTGATATTTTTATTACTTCCACCCTTGTTAGTAGTTTGACCGAATGGTGAACTAGCCACGGCGACGATGGCTTTTTTCGTACCACCTGATTGTGAAAAACGTGCGGCTCTTTGTTGGAGACGTGTAGAATCATCATCTACAGCGCCACCAATTGAAGAAGAATAAAAGGGGGCTTTGGATTTGTTGCCGCTGTTGGCAGCAACAGAATCGTGTTTTTTATTTTTTTTATTTTGTAATTTTTGTTGTTTTTTACTGAGAAAAGATGTATTATTGCTGGAGGAGGAGGAAGAGGAAAATGGTATAAAATCAGAAGAGGACGAAGAAGAAGACGAGGAACGTCGCATTTTACGTGGACGCGTGGGAGACGAAGATGAAGATCGCGAACGCGAGGAACGTTTATGACGATATTTTGAAGATGACGGAGAACTGTAAAGAGGTATAGAAATAAAAGAAAATTTTAAATATGCATATTATAATTGGGAGTAATTTTAATCAATTATTTATTTTTTTAAAAGTACCTTTTGTTAAAAAAAAATATCTTTTATTAAAAAGGTGTCTTTAGTAAAAAAAAAAAATAATTTTTGCTCAAAAATTACCTTTTATTAAAAAATTATCTATTGATAGAAAGTAGTTTTGTTCAAAAACTATTTTTTGTTAGAAAGTATTTTTGAAAAAGTAACATTTTTAAATGTATCTTTTGCTAAAAAGTACGTTTTTAAATGAATCTTCTGCTCAAAAGTACCTTTTGATAAAAAAAAATAATGTTTGTGAAAAAGTACTTTCTGTTAAAAAAAAAATGTTTGTGAAAAAGTACTTTTTGTTACAAAAATTAATTTTTGTAAAAGGAAGGACTTTTTGGTTAAAACATCTTTTGTTGAAAAAAGTAAATTTAGTTTTAAAAAAAAAATATTTGTGTAAAAGTTCGTTTCGTTAAAAAAGTACATTTTGTTTTAAAAAAAGACTCTGTTAAAAAATCGTTTTTTGTTTAAAATAAATTTACTTTTTGTTAAATAAAAATTACTTTTTTGTTAATAAAAAAACTTTTGTTAAAGAAAAAGTACTTTTGATAAAAAAAAATACTTTTTGTCAGAAAAAGGAAATTTTTTTAATAAAAAAGGACTTTTTACTAAAAAAAAAAAGTATCTTTGTCTGAAACAATACCCTTTTTAAAAAGCAACTTTGTTAAAGAAGTACCTTTGTTTAAAAATATATTTGTTAAAAATGTACCTTGTCAAAATATACCTTTGCAAAAAAAAGGACCTTTGTTAAAAAAATATCTTTGTTAAAAGGTACCCTTGTTAAGAAACTTCTCTTGTTAAAAAAATACCCTTTTTAAGAAAATTACCTTTGCTAGAAAAGTACCTTTGTTAAAAAAGTACCTTTGTTAAAAAAACTGCCTTGATTATAAAGTAACTTTGTTTGAAAAATACTTTGTTAAAAACGTACCTTTGTTAAAAAACTACCTTTGCTAAAAAAGTACCTTTTTTAAAAAAAAAAAAACATTTGTAAAAAGAACATTTCTTAAAAAGGTACCTTTTTTTAAAAAAGTACCTTTGTAAAAAATTACCTTTGTTAAAAAAGTACCTTTGTAAAAAAAGTACCTTTGTTAAAAAAGTACCTTTGTAAAAAAGTACCTTTGTAAAAAAGTACCTTTGTTAAAAAAGTACCTTTGTTAATAAAGGACCTTTGTAAAAAAAGTACCTTTTCCAAAAAACTGCATTGTATAAAAAGTATCTTTGTTAAAAAAGTACTTTGTTAAAAACATACCATTGTTAAAAAAAACTATATTATGCCTGATTTCATTATGTCATATGAACTGACAACAAAAACTGACTCAAATAAATTCTCGTCATTTTGTGTCATATGCGTTTTCATTACATCTTAAAAACTGACAATAAGTCGATAAAGCAGAGCTTGTCAAAGACATGTCAAATTTTGGTGTCAGTTGACTGACATGCCGTTTTCATTACAAAGGTCAAATATGATGAGGTGAGCAAAAAGCTGATTAAAAAATATTAATTTGTGTTCAATAAAAAGTGGAAAAAATTTAAAAATGATAAAAAAGAAACAAATGGCTATAGCTAGTGCGGCGTTTTGTATTATTACATTACCATTTATTTCTTTATTTAAAAAATTTCCATTGCAATTAATTTTTCCAGCAAAAAATAACAGCTTTGCGATCGTCAAAAAAAATTTTATTTTAGATAAAAAATGCTGCCATATCTGTTGACACATTGAAATTTGACGATTTCACTTGCCTGTCATTTTAGACGGAACTTGGTGTGCATAACTGACTGCAAACTCAGATGACACCATATGACAACCCGTTTTCATAGAATTGCCAATAATTTGGACAAATTGACATTAAAAATGAAATAGTGAAAACCATGCATTAATTGAAAAAGTACCTTTGTTAAAAAAGAAATTTGTTAAAAAAGTAGGTTTGTTAAAAAAGCAACTTTATTAAAAAAGTTTCTTTGTTAGAAAGTTCTTTGTTTGAAAAGTACCTTTGTTAGAAAGTAAATTTTGTTAATTCCCTTTTCAAAGTTGCTTCCAAAGTTATGGCTTATTATACGTTGACTTTAATTGTACAAAAACAGAATGTGTATGAAGCAACAAAGGAAAAATACATATGAGTGTGAAAGAGATATAACAAAAACATGCACGAAAACCAAAACCGTGCCTTTTTTGTTACCCCGCTTGCTTCTCTAGCCCGTTCGCCAACTAACAAAAATTACACGCAATAATTGCATGCAACAAAGTAACCGTCTATATTTGCTCTAAAACTGGTTTTCATACAATTTGAATAGGCCTGATTACGGTTGTCGAATTTGTAGTCGAAATTTTCGACTCCATTCAAAATGGTTTTGCATAAATTGAAAATAATAAAGAAATTAAATTCTAATTATATATTTTTTATAAATCGACTGTTGTTTATGATAAATTCAGTGCACCATGGTAAAATTTTTAAAAGTTTTGTTTTTTACAATTTTCGACAAATTCGACTTACTGTCGAATTCGACTAGGACAACCGTAATCAGGCCGAATATTTTTAATATTGTCGCCATGTGATCGGCCGCATGAAATTTTGATAATAATAAAAATTAAATAAAAATTATTATGGCTGTGGCCTGTAAACCAGTTTGGACCTAATCGCTGATGATAGAGCTTAATTTTGAGAAATTTAATTACATTTGCATTTGTAGGGAAATCTTTCGATTTTTTTCCTACATCAGAGGGTCAATTCTCGTTCTGTGATAATGTGAAGTGAAAAAAAACTTTTCATTTTCGTTTTCATAAGCACTTTTCACTCGAACTTTTCACAAATACATAAATTGCGATTCTCGTATGTATTATGAAAAAAATGTTTTATTCGCACTGTACCAATGAAACTTTTGTAATTGTGTTATCCAGAATTTAAAGCAAATGTCAAAACAGAGAAAAACGTAATCAAAAGTGAATTAAGTTCGTAAAATTTATTTTAAATAATTATATAAAAATATCTGGATTAATTGTATTATTGGATATTACTCAAAGAATTCCGGATGAACAAAGGTAAGACAATGATGTTACAAGCATTTCATTGCAGTAAATAATTTAATAATTTATAGGAATTTTTTGAGAGTGCTGAGATGACAACCGACAAGCACTTCTTGTATTTATATCGGCTTACTTTAAGTGAACTATATTTGGTGCGCGTATGAAGTCTAATATTACTTTAAAAAAAAATTTCATAAAGAATATAAATAAACTATAAATAAATATGCCACACTTTTGCCATTTTTCACTGTCCTTTTGGGTCGCACTAAAACTGTTAAGGCTCGCCGCTAATTCGTTACACTTTTCGTCTCTAAATTTGGCACCATCTGCAGTTACAAATCTGTAAATATGGGATTAATAAAAGTGTGATTATGGTTATTAAGCTACTTACTTATCGTTTGCAATGTCCACATGCTTTTCTCAATAATTAATTAAATACTCCTTTTGGCTTTCGCTGCCACGCTTTCCTCTTACAATCTTCTCCATGTTTTTTCACTTATATATAGTCTGTGTAAACAATTTTTTCATATGAAAATATTTTGACAGTTGTTTGCACTGTTACACAAAACAAGAATCGCCAGTGCTGTGCAATCGTGAAAAATCTTGTTTCGTTCCACTTTTTTTTTTCATATGAAAACGTTTTGATATTTCTTTACATTTTTTCACAGAACGCGAATCAAAAGTACTATGAAAACGTGAAAAAACTTTTCATTTCACCGTTTCACAGAACGAGAATTGACCCTCAGATGTATTTATTGTATAAAAATGATCAGATTTTAAAATACTTTCGGTTTAAGTTAAGGAAAACACATGTGTAAATCTGATCTGCTAACTAAACTAAAAAAAGAAAAAAAAACGTAAGAAAATTGTACTTACCGCGACCGACTACGTGAATCCTTTGATTTACCATACGAATTACGCTGACCGAGACGAGCATTTAAATTACGCGATAAACCACCGGCTACCTTATTCTTCAAATGATCCATAGGCATTGGAGAAGACTGCTGACCTTTATAGTTATGTTGAAAAGGATTACGTTGACTTTGTGGTGTTGAATTATTATGAAGTTTAACATTAAGATTATTGCGTTCACTAAAAACGCTGGGTATCGGTTCATTATCCCAATCACGAGTCCACAGTTCATTGCGATTAGCAGCGGCTATAATCTTACCCTTTAAACAAATATCGATTTGATCTTTATCCAAATCCGTATTACATTTTGCATAGCAACGGGCTACAAAATTATTTAGCGATTCGGGCCAGGCATCATTGGGATTATGAAAAGCATTAGGTTTTTTGAATGTCGAAGACAAGGAAGAAGTAGCAGTTGTGCTTGGTTGTAGAGGTGGTGGTGGTGGTATGGTGTCAGTTAAATTTTCATTACAATTTAAGGGCTTTCCAATTGGTGGAGGTGGTTTACTTAAATCAACATTTGTAATTAAGGGCGGTGGTGGTGGAGGTGGTAAAGAAGTATTGATATATGTTCCAGTATCTGTATTATCCACTTGCATTTGATTTTCTTCAAAGTGGGCATCAAATAATGCCTGTTGCTGTTGTTGTATTTGATTTTGTTTATTTTTATTACGTTTCCTTTTCTTTTTGTTATTATTTTGATTGTTAGTGTTTCCATTACTAAGAGGACTAATATTACTAAAATTCCCATTGAAATTCCCATTTATACCCTGTTGTTGTTGTTGCTGCAGGGGATTTGGAGCATTGGCTAAACGTTTTTGATTTAAATTGAATTTAATACCACCAAAATTCTTTTGTTGTTGACCACCATTAGTACCGGGAGGAGGTGGTGGTGGTCCAGATGGTAAGGGTGGTAAATGAGGATCACCCTGTGGTATAACGGCATTACTAAAACCAGGAGGAGCATTACTATTTGATATAGTAGATGTAACTCCCGACGGCGATTGCTGTTGTGCTGGCTTATTCATACCGTAACGCATATAATATTGATAATAGGGCGAATATTGTTGATGATAGGGTCCACCATTTTGATACCAAGCATTATATTGGGCCCATTGATTGGCCTGCTGTTGATTGCCATTATTGGCGTTGGAATTTTGTGGTTGTTGCATTTCTTGAAGTTGAGTTATTAAAGGAGCAGCTAAAGTTTCCGTCATTACAAAACGATCAAAGGTGCCTCACAAGACAAAGCCTCAAATTTTATTGATTTTTTGCCACTCGCTCTAACCTTCCAAGTTAGACTTTTTACTAAAAACTTACCTTTATATTTAAAAACTAACAAAATAATCGCTAAAAAAGAAAGATGGCTGAGTAAATTGACGAAATTTAAAATCTAAAATATATCCAAATCTCTAAAAAAAAAATATGTATAACTTAATCCGCCATTTTGTTTTTCTACCTTTTTCTCTGACATTCACATATATAATTTTCTATTATTTCTATATATAGCTATTTCTTTCTTTTATACACTTTAATATTTTTAAAAGTCTTTTTCTTTATTTTTTATATATTTAAAAGTCTGTTTCTTTATTTTTTATATTTTTAAAGTCTTCTGTATTTCTTTATATTTTTTTGGATTTTTTGCATCGAATTTTTTTAACACATTTGGCACGCTACACGTCCTATCTGCTAAAAATGACAATTTCGAATGACGACATCTTGTCTTTTTTCCCTGAGTTGTATTTTTGGTTTGGTACAAAAGAAAATTTACGAAAGTACTAAAAAGGGATTTTTAAATGGTATTTTTGGCAAAATATTTCAAAATATATATCGTCATCGTAGAAGCAATTTAGACGGTGTCTATGTTGCATGCAATTAATGCGTGCCAATTTTCTTTGTTGGCGAACGGGGTAACACAATAAGCACGGTTTCTGTTTTTCTTGCATGTTTTTGTTATTTCTCTTTCGCTTATATGTATTCTTATTTTGTTGCTTCCACTCACATTCTGTTTTAGTGCAACAAAAGTCACTGCATAAATAGACATAACTCTGGGAAAAGGGAATTATGAAAATTGCATGCAATCAATTGCATCTATAAATAAGCTCTTATTATTGGTTTTGCCTTTATGTCAAAAATCCCGGTATCGAAAAAATAAATAAAATCTGTGTTTATGTGGCAAGCTTATGTCTTATGTCATTCTTCAATAAGATATGAATGTACATACAAAACAATAATATCAAAACTTTAAGTAAAACAGTTATTATTAGCATGTTATACATCCGGTATTTAAAAATAAATTTTGTTACAAAGAAAAAGTCTCAAACATCGATTTAATTAAAAACACAAAAACTCTAAATCATAACCATATTACACATACAAATGTATTGTGCACATATACAAATGTATTATGTTAGTGACCACGTGTTATTGCGCTTTTATAAAACATCAAACAATTGTCAAAATACTAGCGTTGCCAACCACAATTACGATATATTGACAAGTTTAGAGCTGTACTCGACAAAATCGATAGTCTCCAAAATTTATTTGATTTCATTTTGATTTTAGCAAAATCTTACTTCAAATTATTTCACATTTTGTATCGGAAATCTGAAATCCCAAATTTTTATTAGATTTCCCTCGAAATCTACTTTTAAGTTGATTTCGAGCATAATGAAAATTTGATTATAAACATTCTTTTTTGTGTTTTTCGATAGAGATTTATTTGCATATAGGTGAAACCAACTAACGAAATGTTACCCATCTATTTTTAGCAACAAAAAATTACCCAACACTGACAGGGGATTGTTTATTTATTATACACGAAACTTGGCAACTCTTAATTTTTTATTCAAAAACAGCTTCCAATTATATTTGGCGGAATTTTTCGACTGTGTTGGAATTTTTACAGAAGGTAAATTAAAGTCCAACAAAATGGAAAAAAATAAACCTCCAACTAGAAATGATTTACCTAAATTAATGTCACAAGTACCAGAAGAACATAAGGACTATGTCAAGGATATGTGCATGAAAATGATGCAGCATCCAGCCTATGGACAAAAGTAAGTTATTTTTTTACGAATGGAAAACGTATCTAAAGAGCTATTTTTAGATATGAGTGGACTACTCGAGATTTTGAAATGGGTGCTCCCTTGGGGCGTGGCAAATTTGGTCGCGTTTATTTGGCCCGTGAACGCTACACCCACTTTATGGTGGCCATGAAGGTGTTATTTAAAGCTGAATTACAAAAAGGTAATTGCCAGCGTCAAGTACTAAGAGAAATTGAGATTCAATCACGTCTTAAACATCCACACATTCTGCGTTTAATGGCTTGGTTCCACGATCAGGATCGTATATACTTGGCTTTAGAATTAGCCTCACAAGGAGAGCTCTTCAAAATTTTGAGAAGTTCCCCCAATCATCGTTTTGATGAGCCCCGTGCTGCAAAATATTCCTATCAAGTGGCTGATGCTTTGCACTATTGTCACTTAAATAATGTTATGCATCGTGATTTGAAACCCGAAAATATCTTGTTAACCGCCAATGATGATGTTAAGCTGGCTGACTTTGGTTGGTCTGCCCATACTAGATCTAATATGTAAGTAGATTTGGAATTTTATAAGAAAAAAAGACTTAGTTTTAAAATCTTTGCTTATAGACGTAAAACTTTATGCGGCACTTTAGATTATTTACCACCCGAAATGGTTGATGGTCGCACGTATGATGATTCCGTTGATCAATGGTGTTTGGGTATTTTATGTTATGAATTCTTAGTTGGTGGCCCCCCCTTCGAGTCAAATGATAATAAAACAACTTATGAGAAAATTCGTAGTTTGCAAATTTTTTATCCACCATATTTGTCTGCAGGTGCCAAAGATGTTGTATCCAAGTTGTTGCGTAAGTCTGGCGGTTCTCGTTTAACTTTAGTGGATGTAATGCGACATCCTTGGATTAGACACAATATGGAAGAACGCAATGCCCAGTTGGAGCGGTCTAAGAGCGGACAACAAAACTAAAGATAACCAAAGTGAAACATCGCAGATATTTGCGAATTTGTCTTTAATTGTAGATGAGATGGTTATTTTGCTTTAGTTATCGGTTCTAAAAGGATTATTCATACATTGTATAAAGTTATAAAATTTAAAAAACAAAACATTGTCATTATGTGTGCAATTTTTGAAGTTTATGATACGGTTTATTTCATAGGAAGCCATTGTTATTTAAATAAATTGTTTAAAAGGATTATCATGTTATTACAAAAAGCAAGCTGCGTTCACAAATGATGAGTACTCCAAGCTGTAGCAAAATTTTTTTCTCAACACTAAATATTTTGCTTTTTTTATTTCACAGTCCAAACCGTATGTGGTTTGAAGGAAAATTTTAGGGAAACTAAATTTTTAAGAAAAAGCCTTTAGAATCTAAAACTAATATTTTGGTAAAGAAAAAATCAAGCGTTCTTTATAATCTAAAAAGATTTTGCTATACAAAAAAGTAACGAAATCTGTCTAAATTGCAAAACTCAGTATTTAGAAGTTCAGTTAGACGTACCATATCGAAAGCAGTAACCACAGTACATTGTGGCAGTAACCATTAAAAATAGAAAAACAACTATCAGCAACACCCCGTTTCCGTATCTGATGCGAGAAGTTTTCGCATCGAGAAATTCTTGGCCACCTTTATACAGCGTGACTTAATAGATAATAAATGGAAATTTTTTAAAGCTTTTAACTTCTAAAGCTGTGCACATTTAATTTTGTAAAATTTCTTATTAGATACAGATTATAATCTTTAGATATATATGTTTTTAATTGCGTGTGACTCACCCTATGCAAAGCAAGGTTGCATTTTACATGTATTTTGCGAAATCTTAATCGATGCGAGAAATACAGAAAATTAATAGATAGCTATGGTGTTATAGCATGCCACCAATAATCGATTACATTGTTGCCCATAAGACTGGTTGGAACAGATGTTTTATATGGTTATGGTACGTCTGCATTCAAATAATGAGATTAGGATTAAACGCCTTGTCTATGCAGCAAGCTATCAAAGTTGGATTATGTCATTTCCATATAAATTTGACATAAGGCAACGTTAAGTGTTAACGCATAACGTTAGTTATGTCAAATTTGTATGGAAATGATACAAGCTAACATTGATAGCTTACCACATACACATCTTTAGCTTGCTTATGCGGCAGGCTATCAAAGTTAACTTATGTCATTCCCATATTAATTTGACATTAGCCAACGTTTAGTGTTACATAAAGCAGATTTTCTTGCAGCTTTCTGAAACGGATTCGAATCCGCTGAAATACCGCCCGGATCGGTGTTGTTTCTGCCGTGTGAAAATCGGAGTTGTGTCCGTTAAAAGTCCGTCGTTATGCTCAGATTAGAAAATTGATTTAAGGAATTATGTTTTTAAAGGTCTGAACTGGAATAATGAATCCGTACGTGCCGGAGAATCCGAAATATTGTTCTTGGGTAATTTCTAATATAGTGATGTTCTAGCGATTTTTGAATCTGATCTAAACGTTTTTTTTTTTGAACATAGTTGGTATCAGTGCATTGTAACACAACGTTGTATTTCATAAACAAACTATATAGCAACTCTATGCTGATTATTTAAAAAAAGGACGCAACCGGGCAAAGATACATATTTTGTTTCGCGGCAAGATATCAGCAAAAATAAAGTTATCTCAGAAAAATTGTAGATTTAATAAAAAAAAAATGCATAAATCCAAAAGCAAACCACCAGGTAGACGTGAATTGCCACAATTAATGGCACATGTACCGGAGGAACATCAGGATTACGTTCAGACTTTGTGTAAAAAAATGATGCAGCATCCCGCCTATGGACAACCGTAAGAAACAAAATTTATTGATACAAAAAATATAGAAACTTTCATACATTTTTGTATTACTAGTTATGAATGGACTACAGCGGATTTTGAAATGGGCGCTCCTTTGGGTCGTGGCAAGTTTGGTCGGGTCTATTTGGCCCGTGAACGTGGCAGTCATTATATGGTGGCCATGAAGGTACTCTTTAAGGAGGAACTACGTAAAGGCAATGTACAACGTCAAGTATTGAGAGAGATTGAAATACAATCACGTCTTAAACATCCACATATCCTACGTTTATTAACTTGGTTTCACGATAATGATCGTATTTATATGGCTTTGGAATTGGCTTCCCAAGGAGAAATTTATACTCTTTTACGTAATGCTCCTAATAATCGATTCGACGAACCAAGGGCAGGAAAATATACCTATCAAGTTGCGGATGCTTTACACTACTGTCATTTGAATAAAGTTATACATCGTGATTTGAAACCTGAAAATATTTTGCTAACAGCTTCTGATGATGTTAAGCTAGCTGATTTTGGTTGGTCTGCCCATACTATATCAAATAAGTATGTTTGTTAATATATTGACATAACTTAATAATTTTCAATATTTTACTCCTCAGACGCAAAACATTTTGCGGAACTTTAGATTATATACCCCCCGAAATGGTTGATGGTCGTGCTTATGATGATGCCGTCGATCAATGGTGTTTGGGTATTTTATGTTATGAATTTCTTGTTGGCGCTGCCCCCTTTGAATCAAATGATACTGATAAGACATATGAAAAAATTCGTCGTGTTGAAGTTAAATACCCCTCACATTTAACAGCAGGGGCCAAAGATGTTATTTCTAAACTTTTGGTAAAATCGGCTAGTGACCGTATTTCATTAGTTGACGTAATGAAACATCCTTGGATTAAAAAAAATATGGAAATACGTAATAAACAATTGGCAATTAGGGCGGCCGCTTCAGAAAAATAGTTTCTAAATTATACATATAATATTTTTTATTTCATTTGAAGTTAGATCGAGTTGTTGTACTATGGACATTTTATTTGTAACTTAACTATTTACCAACATTTAAAAATAAATATATAAGACGTTAAATCAACTGCGTTTCGGCGGAATTTTTAAATTGAGATGGTAAAGCAAAACCAAATGGTGAGTGCACCCAAGGCTGGAAAAATCGGAAATGTTATGAACATCGAAAGTTGTTCAATGTAGAATATTTAGTTTCAACATTTTATCAACGAACTAAAGAGAAACAAATTATTTTAACCCCTGCAATAGTCTATTAAAATATTTATGCGAGTGATTTTTTTATTTTTCAATATAAATATTAAAATTAAATTATGCATAATTTAATTAATTAAAATAAGCATAAACAATGCAGAGAATATAATAAACCATCATCTAGTTTAATTTGTACCCTCTCGAGCAGTTTGGAAGAAAAGTCAGCTTAGGGGTTAAAAAGTTTTAAGTAAAAATGAGAATGCATACCCCTAAATTTTCCAAACAATTGGTTTTTTCAATAAAGTTTATCAGGGTTTAACTATAACACGTTTTAAAAAAAGAAAATAAGAAATCATTAAAACTGCTAAAAAAAGAAAATAAGAAATCATTAAAACTGCTAAAAAAAGAAAATAAGAAATCATTAAAACTGCTAAAAAAAAAAAAAAAACAAATTGTATGGGCGCCTTTAAATTTGTTTTTACGTTGCACAAACATTTAGCGTTATTTGAATTTTTGTAGTCTTGTGTAGTTATGACGACGCAATATCGTCAGCTTATTATTGTTTTCAACCATATGCCAAAAATTCGGTATCGAGAAAAGCGATAAAGGTTTATACATAATTCTTTTAAAATCTATATAAATATTTTTTTATTTTCACCATCGATATTGGCATGTATTTGGAACAAAACTATACACTTTCATTCATTTATATACAATAATGTCATAATTTATGAAGCTTTAATAAAAGAAAAAATACTTGCTTTGTACTGCATATCATATTTTGAATTTGACTGTATGTGCTTTATCCTGCCCACAGACGAAGGAACATTAGTAGAAACATGAGCAAGTTGCATCGTGTGTAGCAGTGTTTCCTGTTGAAATTTATGTTTCATTTTTGGTTCCCCAAATATCTATTTTTTTTTTTTTTGATATTTTATGTTTCCAAACACAATGTTCCATCGTCTGTATCGTTGTTTACTGTTTCTTTCATCTTATTTTGTTGAGAGCAGTCGTTCTGTGCGGTGCTTTTACAATTTGCGAAGTAAATAAAAGAGACAATTTAAATTAAAAAAAAAAACTTATAAATGAATATAAAAATTTATAAGAATTATGTGACATAAAATGTGTTATTTATAAAAATAAAACCAGCAGCATATGAAAAATTAACAAAAGAATGTGGAATCATTTTGTAAAAAATTGCTTTTCTTCCGCGTATATTTGTTTAGGAATATATTAGAACACAGAACTGATGTTTCGTTTATGGTTCCATCGTTTGTACTAAAAGAAACAAGAAAAACATGTTTCTTCGTCTGTGGATTGCATTATAGCAATTAATTTATGTGCGCCTATAAGCTGTTCTCTTCTTGTTTTTACATTCGTTGTTATGGTATAATGCAACAAAACAATTATGAAAATTTGATGCATATGCCAAATGTGCATTTTTGATT
Organism: Eustalomyia histrio; assembly: GCA_949748255.1. Classification (NCBI taxonomy): domain Eukaryota; kingdom Metazoa; phylum Arthropoda; class Insecta; order Diptera; family Anthomyiidae; genus Eustalomyia; species Eustalomyia histrio. The sequence continues at coordinate 37,056,016 of OX456526.1, forward strand.
AGTGTACAAATTAACATCGCGAGTACTCATTTGATTAAAAAAAAAATACAATGTGGTGGTCAGAGATGGTAGTTTTGTTATAGTACTTTTTTCATACAATTAGAATCTTTAAAGTACTTGATACTCCTTTGCTACTATTCACAAAACTTTCCCTCCTTTTTATACCCTTCACCATAGGTGGAAGGGTATATATAAGTTTGTCATTCCGTTTGTAATTTCTACAATATTGATCTTAGACCCTATAAAGTATATATATTCTGGGTCCATATGAAGAGCGAAGTTGATTTAACGATGTCCGTCTGTCCGTCTGTGTGTTGAAATGGGTTTTCCGAAGAACCCAGACATGATGAGGACTTGATTCTTTTTTATTTCTGTTACATGTGATCCATTTCTGTTTGCTATTAAAAATCAGACAGATCGGTTAATAAATGGCTGAGATATTAGCAAAAAACCAGGACTACCTCTAATTTTTCCAGTAAAATCCCTTTGTTTAATAAGAGTGTGAAGTTAAATACGTAGGTTAAATACGTTTCACAACTATTGTGAATGATATAAATAAAAAACAAATAGTAGTGTCGCCAACTTTTTTTTGCCTAGAAAATGCCAAATTTGACAAGAAAAGCGCTGAAACATATGGAAAAATATAAATTTGAGATTTTACATGACATATTATTTTTTGGACATTTAAGAAAAAATAAATGGGGATACCGCTTGTTTGTGGAGAGCTATGAGGTAGTAGATTCCAACGATGTATTCATCTCCTTCAGAATCACTCTAGGTTTCGAGTTTTGCATTTTAAAGAAAATTTATTTTTGAAATTCCACATAACATTATTTAAAATTAAAATTTTTGGACATTTAAGAAAAAAATAAATGGGGGTACCGCTTGTTTGTGGAGAGCTATGAGGTAGTTGATTCCAACGATGTATTCATCTCCTCCAGAATCACTCTAGGATTCGAGTTTTGCATTTTAAAGAAAATTTATTTTTGAAATTTCTCATAACATTATTTAAAATTAAAATTGTTGGACATTTAAGAAAAAAATAAATGGGGTTACCGCTTATTTGTGGAGAGCTATGAGGTAGTAGCTTCCAACGATGTATTCATCTCCTCCAGAATCACTCTAGGTTTAGAGTTTTGCATTTGACAAGAAAATTTATTTTTGAAATTTCTCACAACATTATTTAAAATTAAAATTTTTGGACATTTAAGAAAAAAATAAATGGGGGTACCGCTTGTTTGTGGAGAGCTATGAGGTAGTTGATTCCAATGATGTATTCATCTCCTCCAGAATCACTCTAGGATTCGAGTTTTGCATTTTAAAGAAAATTTATTTTTGAAATTCCACATAACATTATTTAAAATTAAAATTTTTGGACATTTAAGAAAAAAATAAATGGGGATACCGCTTGTTTGTGGAGAGCTATGAGGTAGTTGATTCATTCATCGTTGGAATACATCGTCGGAATCTACTACCTCATAGCTCTCCACAAACAAGCGGTACCCCCATTTATTTTTTTCTTAAATGTCCAAAAATTTTAATTTTAAATAATGTTATGAGAAATTTCAAAAATAAATTTTCTTGTCAAATGCAAAACTCTAAACCTAGAGTGATTCTGGAGGAGATGAATACATCGTTGGAATCTACTACCTCATAGCTCTCCACAAACAAGCGGTACCCCCATTTATTTTTTTCTTAAATGTCCAACAAATTTAATTTTAAATAATGTTATGAGAAATTTCAAAAATAAATTTTCTTGTCAAATGCAAAACTCGAAACCTAGAGTGATTCTGGAGGAGATGAATACATCGTTGGAATCTACTTCCTCATAGCTCTCCACAAACAAGCGGTACCCCCATTTATTTTTTTCTTAAATGTCCAAAAATTTTAATTTTAAATAATGTTATGAGAAATTTCAAAAATAAATTTTCTTGTCAAATGCAAAACTCTAAACCTAGAGTGATTCTGGAGGAGATGAATACATCGTTGGAATCTACTACCTCATAGCTCTCCACAAACAAGCGGTACCCCCATTTATTTTTTTCTTAAATGTCCAAAAATTTTAATTTTAAATAATGTTATGAGAAATTTCAAAAATAAATTTTCTTGTCAAATGCAAAACTCTAAACCTAGAGTGATTCTGGAGGAGATGAATACATCGTTGGAAGCTACTACCTCATAGCTCTCCACAAACAAGCGGTACCCCCATTTATTTTTTTCTTAAATGTCCAAAAATTTTAATTTTAAATAATGTTATGAGAAATTTCAAAAATTAATTTTCTTGTCAAATGCAAAACTCGAAACCTAGAGTGATTCTGGAGGAGATGAATACATCGTTGGAATCTACTCCCACATAGCTCTCCACAAACAAGCGGTACCCCCATTTATTTTTTCTTAAATGTCCAAAAATTTTAATTTTAAATAATGTTATGAGAAATTTCAAAAATAAATTTTCTTGTCAAATGCAAAACTCGAAACCTAGAGCGATTCTGGAGGAGATGAATACATCGTTGGAATCCACTACTTCATATCTCTCCACAGACAAGCGGTATCCCCATTTATTTTTTCTTAAATGTCCAAAAATTTTAGTCCAAAATAATATGTCATGTAAAATCTCAAATTTTTATTTTTCCATATGTTTCAGCGCTTTTCTTGTCAAATTTGGCATTTTCTAGGCAAAAAAAAGTTGGCGACACTACTATTTGTTTTTTATTTATATCATTCACAATAGTTGTGAAACGTATTTAACCTACGTATTTATCTTCACACCCTTTTGTTTAATATGTATGTAGAATTTTGAGCATAACAACACATCCATGTGTTAAAATTCTTTTCTCTCTATTGACGATGATTTTGTGTGAGCTTCAATAGCTCAGTTGTCTAGACGCTGTGTCACAAATACTTTTTTTTTCTCTAAGGCCGTGGGGTTCGAAGTTCAAATCTCGGTGAGGTCAATTCACTTTTTTTTTGTACATTTTTTTTTTATTATTTTCTTAAGACTTTTTTTTTTGCTTATTTTTGTTTTTTTTTTTAACATTTAATAATTAATTTATATAAAATTTTATATTAATAATTAAAATTCTTTTCTTTCATCTCCACCTTTTATACACAAACAACAAACACATATAAAGATTTGTCATTTAAATAAAAACTAAACAAATCTCTAATGAACGAAGACTTTTATATATGTACCTCTATTGACGATGATTTTGTGTGAGCTTCAATAGCTCAGTTGTCTAGACGCTGTGTCACAAATACTTTTTTTTTTCTCTAAGGCCGTGGGGTTCGAGGTTCAAATATCGGTGAGGTCAATTCACTTTTTTTTTTACATTTTTTTTTTATTATTTTCTTAAGACTTTTTTTTTGCTTATTTTTGGTTTTTTTTAACATTTAATAATTAATTTATATAAAATTTTATATTAATAATTAAATAATCCATAAATAGGCTAAAAACATCAACATTTTTATAAAAACCCTCTGATACAAACAAAATACAAACGTTTTTATACCTTTCACCACAGGTGGAAGGGTCGCGGGTTCGTTAAGATTTTTTTTTTGTTTATTTTTTGTTTTTTTTTTTACATTTAATAATTAATTTAAATAAAATTTTATATTAATAATTAAATAATCCATAAATAGGCTAAAAACATCAAAATTTGTATAAAAACCCTCTGATACAAACAAAATACAAACGGTTTTATTTCTATTTTTTGCACCGATTTAAAAGAATTTATAAAAAGATTTTTAAACCATTTTATTTCTCACATATTAAGAAAATTTTATACATAATTTACCTTTGAGTGCAACTATTTTAGGTCATAACTTATAATAATTTATAAAAAAAATTATAAACTATTTTCCTTCAAATTTTTAAAATTAAGCTAAAGAAATTACAAATATTTCTAATAAAAAAGCGAAATAAAATCCTAAATGCAAATTTGCCAGCTAAATCAAACTATTTTGTAGAAATAAAACACATGCAGTTCTAGTGATTTCTTTTAACGATTTGTTGAAATTCTTTTCTTTCACCTCTTAACCTTTTATACACAAACAACAAACACTATTCTAGAGCTGTATTATGACCTATGGATACGTCTTATATATTATATATATTTACTGAAAAACTCGGAAATATCGGTTCAGATACAAAAAAGTTATGCCCAAAACATACATTTTTTTAAAATACATATTTTCTGGAACCATAAATCTTCCCGAGTCCAAGTTTTATCTCCAAACTAAATGGTTAATTTCCTCTTAAAGGCGTCCGTATATAAATCTGTCCATTTCATATATGTCAATATATAAACTTCAGTTTTTTCCCAACCATGGTGAAGGGTATATAAGATTCGGCATAGCCGAATTTAGCCGCTCTTACTTGTTATTTATAACATTTTATGTGGGGTTTAAAGCAATTTCACTGGGTTTTTTTATTCGCTTTAATTCCAGGATATGCACAAGATATTTTTTATGGCAATACTCAAACTAGTATATTGTAACAATTTTTTAGTATCGGGACAAACATATTTAATTCAATAGTGCCAAACACTTTTTAACAGAGTAATTTAAAGTTAAGAAGTTTGCTCTTATGCTAGAAAAAGTAACATTTAGACCTGCTAACTTATCTCAGAAAAACCAAAGATTAATGCTTAACCATAGTTAAGAATGTCAAATTTATATGGAAATATTTATGATTTATAACGGTATTATGTATACTTACCCTTTAGTGTTATATAAAAAGATAAAAAAATTACTCCATACTTAATAAGTAATGCATTGTTTAAATGCGGCTAAGTAAATTTTGTTGGCTGTACTAAATATGTTTATTCTTTCTACCAAAATTCTAAGCGTTTTGAAGTTAAAATGATGTCTTTTAAAGGTATTCTGTTAGAACCAAAGTATCATTATCAACTGTTTTCAGTCAACTTAAATATATTTTTTAGTTTTTTTTTTTTTTTGTTAATTTTGTTCGTTTGGACATTTTAATCTAGACACTTTCTCGTTTCCAAACCATGAACGCACACGAACAATTTAGAAAATTTTGTTTTCTATCGGAATAGCTTAATTTCGAATTAAAAAAACACTCATTTGACGCATTTGTGGTCAATTTTACAATTTAACTGTTAGGGCGTTAAGATCAATTAGAAGAAAACCAATTGTAATAAATTTAAATGCACAAAGACGTTGCTCTGCAAATATATTTTTGTTTTGTTGGAAATAATGCCTTAAACACAACTGCTTAAAGTTTTAATATTAAATAAACATAATTATATTCTTGATCAAGTTGTAGGCAGTTAAAAAATAAAATAAAGGGGAGCAAAACTATTATGGTATTTTTTTGTGTTAAAGTGGTGAATTGTTTTAAACTAAATTATGTGTATTTTTGTTATAGATATTTAACAGGCTTAAACCAAATGGCTAAGTATGACTTTTTTTGCTTTATTATTTTTTTTTTGAAAAGTTTCAAAGAAACATGTACCACTCAATGATTTGATATTTTCATTCTTTTAAATAAAGTTCAAAACTTTTTGTATACGTGTAATAATTTGTTGCTGTTGATTATATTTTTCTTTTGAGATGATGTTTGCTTTTTACACACTTAATTTTGAGAACGGAGCTGAGATTTTGTTGTATTTTTTTATTTGGTAGTGTTAGTATTAATTTAAAAAAATAAAGAACTGGTGGTTGTTTAGGCTTCCAATTCCAAAGCAACACCAATCTTGTGACCACCGGCATTAAAGTTCTTGCCATCGATCAAAGTGGAAAGAGTGAGTGTAATACCATCACGCAATTTTTGTTGATAACCCAAACCAACTTGGCAGTTGTTGTTGACCTTGGCGCGCAAAGCGGCATCTTGATCCAATTGATATTTGGTGCCCAAACCGAATTTGGTATTGTTGGTACCAGAGGTCCAAGACAATTGTACACCAATATCGATTTTATCCGAACATTTTTGGTATACGGAGCCGGCGAATTCTTGGCCGTCATTGCTGTAAGGAACAATTTTAATATGGATTAACTAAAATTTTTATTTAAAGATTTTATTTTCAAGAGAGAGTTAAGGCCTGTCTATCCACAAATGTTGATATTTAAAAAAAAAAAAATGTTATATCTTTTTTAAATGTTTATGTATACAGAGGTGAAATTCTGTAAATTTTTAACTAAAAAATTCAATAGTTCTGTTTACTATGGAAATTTAAATTCGTAAAAAGTGGATAATCTTATTTGTGGCCTTATTTGAAGAAAACATATTAAGATTTAGTTTGATCATTTTGGTTATTTGAAATAACTTGGGATAGACAAAATAATTCTTACTTGAAGCGATACATATAATATAATTTAATCGACAAATAGGCTAATAAATAAATAAATTGAATGAAATAATAAAAAATAATATTTCATATATTTTTAAAAGTTCCGATTTTTAAAGAAAATCCAAATTTTATTCAGATTTTTAGCTATTTTTTTTTTGCAAAATAAATAGGAATTTTCAGAAAGAAATTTTTTGTATACCCCCGTAAAATTTGAGTAACCAAAAATTAATAAAATCTAAATGTTAATTCATTTTTCTTAAAATAATGTTTTTATATTTCTATATACTTACACAGCTGTATGCAAGACAAAGTCCTTTGTGGTGTAGCCCAAAGCAAAGTTATTGCTAGTCAACTTAGCATTTTGGGTATCGAAAGCGGTTTGGTAACCAGCCAACCAACCTTCATAACCCAAAACGGCTGAGGCATTGATCAATGGTCCGTTCAAGTCAACGTTTACATCGGAATCGATTTTAACATTATCATGTCCGTAGGCAACCTTGAATTTTCCAGATTTGTTACCCGATTGGGGAGCGAATGAGGCTTCGAAGGCCAACTTCAAACCTTCGAGCAATTTATCTTGTACGGCAACTTCAGTGAAGAGGGTATTGTCTGTGTTCCATTTTTCGGTTAAAGTTAAACCATAATCGGAAACTTTGTATTTGGTTTCCAAAGAACCGAAAACTTTGCCAGATTCTTGATTAGATTGGCCGCCTGAGTTGAATTCAATGCCGGAGGCAGTTTTGGTTTTGCAATCCAATTTCCACAAACCAAAATGATAACCTTTACCAAAGATATCACGAGCTTGTTTACCCAAATCAGAGAATGATGGAGGAGCCATCTGTAAAAAAAAAAAAATAGGAATTTTTAAAATTAGAAAATTTTATTAAAATATATTATTATACATGCTTTTCCCATACGTATAGGTTCTACTATCGGCTTTTTTGTATAGGTTTTTTAGTTAAAAACTAGAACAGTTTGCTTAAGAATCGATTCTAGGACCAGTTAACTTTTTGTATAACAAGATTTTTTTTTTTATTTTTATTAAATCTTCATTTACATAACAGAGCCATTAGGGCCTTATGTGGTTAATTAAAGCTACTATCTTAATAACAAACTTCTAGAAAAAAGTAGAGCTTAATAATTCAATAAATAAATATCCAGATAATAATATATACATATATGAGATCACATTTAAAAAAATTTTTAGAATAAAAATTAAAAGAAAAATTAAAAATTAAAAAAAAAAATAAAACAAAATCATAATGAATGCAAATAATAAATAAATAAATTTCCAACATTTTTCCTTCCATATTTCGTACTTAAAAAAAAAAAAAGTTTATATATTAAAAAGCCTCCAACACATGCAGTTTCGCAAATTCTTTTACCCTGGACTTGAAATCAAGTAAAGAATAATTAAATTTTCTTAAATCTCATGGTAAGGCATTCCAAATTCTTAAAACCCGGATCTGAAACGATTTTACAAAAATACTCAAATGTCTTACAGGTGGAATTATCTGTGGATTTCTGCTCGAACGAGTAAAATGAAATTTATCAACTAAATAAGCAGGGCAACAATTAAAAATGGATTTATAAAAAAGCAATAATAGTCTAATGCTAATAAAATTCTCAAAAGACGAACCCAAAAAATTAAATGAATGTAGAGATACATGATCTCTCCTTTTCAAATTAAAAATATAACGAATAATTCTGTTAAAAACAAGGTGATATTTCCTCAATGTCAGACAACCAGTACTCGAAAAAATTTCAATGCCGTACAAAATATGGGGCATCAAGACAGCTGAGGCAACACGTCTTTTTATTGAGCAAGGTAGATAAATATTTAATGAATATAACCTTTTTAAAAGAAAGGATACCCTAGAAGATACAAAATTAATATGTGGGGAAAAATTTAAATGATTATCCAAGATCAAACCTAAGCATTTCATTTTGTTAACAAACTCAACAGGAATGCCATCAATTGTAACACACATGTCATTCGTATTAAATCCAAACCCCATCAACTTTGTCTTAACAGGATTAACACAAAATCCATTATCAGATGCCCAACCCATAACCTCACGGATTGTAAAATTGACACCCTCCTCCAACACATCCACAAACTCAGAATCCAAATAACAAACAAATTGTACATCATCAGCATAAACATAAGGCATACAAGAAACACCATAAAAGGCTTGTAAGAGGTCATTCAAATAAATCATAAACAAAAGTGGGCCAATAACAGATCCCTGCGGGACACCACTAGTGATTCGTCGAGTACCGGAAATAGAAGTACCAATAGATACATATTGGTACCTACCAAAAAGGTATGATTTGATTAATTCACAGGCCCGAGAGGAAAATTTAAACTCATTAAACAATTTAAATATTAATCTAGAGTGAATAACTTTATCAAAGGCTTTGGATAAATCCATCGAAAGTAATACCACATTCTTATGGTCATCCAATAATTGTCTAATGGAATCAGTCAAAGCCACCAGTAGTGTGGTTGTGCTATATCTACGTCGAAACCCTGATTGAGACGGATGAATAAGTGACATAAGATCAAGGTGCCCAATCATTTGTTCTTTCAGAATATGCTCGACCACTTTAGAAAGCACCGAAAGTACCGAGATAGGACGTAAATTATCAAATTCACTGGATTGGCCCTCCTTCTTAATAGGAACAACTCTAGCTATTTTCCAATTACAAGGGAAACAAGACGTTGTAATAATAGAGTTTACGAGATGAAGCAAATGTGTGGAGATAAGTGGAAAAATTATTTTCAGAAACCTTAAAGGAATGGAATCAGGACCAACAGCATTAGACTTGATCCTGAGTAATGCTTGAAGTAGCATGTTAGTATTAACGCATGTGAAGGAGAAGCCACTATTAGAAGAACTATTTATATAATCACAATAGTTCCCTGGGTCACGCGACTGGCACGCAAGAAAATAATCATTTATCTCATCAGGGTCAGAGAAAATTGAATCTTCTTCAGACTCTAGACAACCATTATTCCTTAAAAAATTCCACATTTGTTTTGAACTAAAATTCTGAAAAACACTTGTATGAGCACGCATCCTTAATTTTCTTATAACCCTTTTCACCCTATTCCTGTTTGCACAGTAAATTGCCCAGTTATGTGGAGTCTTAAACCGGAGGTAATGATTATAAGACAAATCTCTCAATGAAACATGATAACAAATTTCTCTGTCATTAAACCAATTATCACTAACCAAACAAACCCTACGACGAACTATTGGCACCAAAGAATGCAAGGCCTTAATATTCGACATAAGAAATTCGAGTTGCAAATTTACATCATCAGTCAAGTACATCGAAGTGAAATCACAGTTAAAGGCTGCAGCTTCCAAATCTTCCATTCTTAATGAATTATAATCCGGATACGATACAAAACGCTGTTGAGGAGGATTCGGAATGTCCACAGCTATAAAGATAAGGGATTGTCGAGAAACACCAGGACATTGCATTTGCCCAGATGTACCCAAAGTAAATGTGTTACTTATAAGAAAAAAATCAATAAGAGATGTATACAATTATGATGGTCGGTATACAATTATGATGGTAAGCTAAATCCAAACGCTGACACATAGAACGTACCAAAATAGAATCGATTGGACAAAGAATATTAGTATTAAAATCGCCCATAATAATAACGTTAGAATACCTAACTAATAAATCACCTAAAGTCTCCTCGAAAGTACCTAAATCACCATCAGGCAAGTAGCAAACACCAACCAACAACTTAATATCTCGAACAGCGATCTCTACAAACAAAGCTTCGCAAGTATCGCTACCGTCAGACATAAAGACTATTCTGTACTTGATACTGTCAGATAAAAACAAGGCAACACCACCACCTCTTTTCTCTCCAGGCCTATCATTTCTACATATACTGTAGCCAGGCATGTTAATTACCTGAGACAAAATATAAGGTTTGAGCCAAGTCTCACTAAAACCAACAATATCTAAATGATTGCCTTCCAAAATATGTCTAATCTCATCAATTTTAACATTAGTCGAAGATGCACAAAAAATTGTTACATTCCCATGGCCAACTTTTAAAAAACGTTGGAAGTTATTCAAACTGTTGCTAATAATAGAATTATTACTGCAGATAGGACCTAAATTTATAGCATTCATTATAATTATTTTGTAACTTCATTTTACTTTACAAAAAAAAATTTATGAAATATTTAAGTATGACTTAAATATTAAAACTTGACTTTAAAGTCCAAATAATTTAACTTTTTAATATAATTTTTGCAATTAAAAAAAAATGAATTAAGTCATTGCGTTTATGCATTACAGTTTTTTTAAATCCCAGTTTACACTACAACCAAAAGCAAGTAGTTCAAAAAAACATCTTGTATTTACTTGTCACACTTTCAGACTAATTTTGAATCAAAAACAAGAAATTTTTAAAAACTTAATTTTTGGTTGTTACACAACAGCAACGATAGAATTAAATGGAAAGTGTTCTAAAACATTTTTATTTTAAAATAAACAAAATTATTTTTTGTATAAAAAAAAATTAAATACAAAAATTTTTGTAGATGGAAAAAAAGAAATTTGAATTTTTTAGTTTCGTACGTTTACCCAATAATTTGAAATTTTTACTGGATGTCGTTCGTTTACACAAATACTCAGTAAACATAAAGAAAAAAAGAGAGAATAAAGTGACAGTTTGATGTTGAAAGTTCTTCTTCTTTCTGCAAATTTTTACTGGACTAATTATTGCCAGCAAGAATTTACATGCAGAAAAAACATATGATTGAAAAAAATGTGTTTAAATTTTTGTAAATACAAAAAAAATGTTTTACAACTTTGATGTTTTATGCAAATGCAAAGCAACAAACATTGTTAAATAAATTATAGAAAAGATAAGAAAACCTTCTAAAATGTTTCTGCTTAGGATTTTACAACAAGAATCCTTTTTTTTTAATATCGACCAGTTATATTTATTTTTGCATTTGGTTTTACAATCAGCTATTTAACAAACTTGTAAATTATTGCAAATTTTTGCGTACTTTTTTTTTATAGAAAATTTTCATTTTGAGAGTAAATTGGTTTTACTCTCTGTGAGTTTGTTACTGAGTAAATCTTACTGGACTTCACTGAGAAAAGTAAACGAATGAACCTAATAGGTCTGTACGGGGTAATTTTGGGTAAAGTCTGGTAAAATGAGAGAAAGCAAAAAATTCTCTCACAAAACCATAAAAATGCTCAAAATACTGCGAACGCACAAAACCACATTTCATACCCAAAAATAAACGTCAAATTTATTCATATTAAAAAACAGATTAATTAATAAATATATTTGAAATGGCTAATAACTACTTACATTTTCAAATGTATTTTTCATTATTAAGAAGGAAAAGTTCTTTATAGTAAATTTTTATTTAACTTTAGTTTTTTTCAAAAATTCAAAACAGCTTATTTATTAGCAACAGCTGATGATTTGACAATTTTACCATTTTACCCAAACAAAAAGTACAGGTAAGCTCTGGTAAAATGAGAAACACAATTAAAAAAAAAAAATTCCATGGAATTGGTTGTATATTTTGCTAATATCCTCTTTTCACTTCGAAACCAGTTTCTTGATATTTTGTGTTATATCCAAGATATCCAGCATCTATTCTGCTCTAAATCCATAATTCTTTTGCTGTATACACCACTGTTTGACATATATAACAAATTTTGCATTATTGTTTTGCTGCATTTGGCATATACAGCAAATTTGCATATAAAAATTAAGAAATATACTTCAATATTGTTTTGCTGCATTGTCATAATGAATGTATATCCAAAAAATGAGGAACTGCTTTTGGGCGCAAGTAAAAGCATGGAAAGTCAAATCAAAAATTGATATGCAGCACAAAACAAGATTTCTTTTCGTAAAAGCTTAATAAGTTACGATTTATTTTTTACAAAGGTATGAGAATTTATCAGGTCTGTTCTAAGTTTAGAGACTTTTTTTAATTTAGAACGAACTTGTAAAAATACTTGTAATTAAAATATTCAGAAATTTGCTGTTTTCACTGTTTACTGAGATTCACATATTTTTTTTTTGTATTCGAAATGTCAAATGCACAAAAAATCATTTTAATTCTTTCAAATTTTTTTTAGAAAATAGTTTAAAAAAAATTCCTGAAGCATTCGTCTTGAGTTACCTTGAACTTTGGCGTCGAAAAATTGAACCAGAATATATACGGAAACGATGTCTGCGCGAGGTATCAGTTCTTATGCCAATGTTCGAATCTGCGATGTTTAATTTTTCGTTATTAATTTTATAACCAAGTTTTCTTTGTCTTTAAGGTTTTGAAATAAAATGTTATAGAAATTTTTTGAAATAATTTATTTTATATTAAATGTTTTACAAATTCCAACATTTGAGTAAAAATGAAAAGAAAGCATTTCAAATTTTGATTCTCAATGCGTTAAAAGTGCATTCGTTTTACTTTCACCAACCTTTTTCTACAAGGAATATTTCAAATATTTTGGTGGATGTGTATCACAAAACGAAATCGGAATGTTTCACTTTAGTGTGTTTTATGTGGATTCGGAACTAAGAATACATAGCGTTGAATATATTTTTTTCAAAATATATGGCGAAAATAAAAAAAAAATTATCATGTATATTTAAAGAAAAATTAATGTAAACCTTCTTTTTCGTTTTTCTAGATATCGATATTTTGGAATATGGGTCAAACCAATAATAAGCTTAAGAAGTGTAGCTCAGAAAAATTGTTTTCACACGAATCGAATTTAAATACGCACTTGTCTAGTATTAACTAAAAAAAGGTGATTTGGCTGACTTTTTGTTGCTCTATTTATGAATACAACCTTTAAGATAATAAATATGAATCATTAATTTCATAATTAACTAAATATCAAGATAGTAATTCAATCTTTAGACAATATAAATAAAGATAATACACACTTTATGACGTTTGAAATTAAATCCATATGTAATTGAAATTTAAGAAAAAAAATTATGAAATTTTTACTTGAGAAATAACGAACATGTCCGAATTTTATTATTTAATTTTTATTTATTAAACTTTTTAATTATCAAATAATACAATTAATGAAAAGTTAATACATACAAATAAAATGTATTGGACAAATAGAATACAAATTAATAGAAATGAATGACGATGATTCTTTTTATAATGCAACGTGTCGTCTCAACCAATTACAATTTCAGGTTTTTAGACATTTTTAAAAACGGCAGGCAGGTCAATGAACGTAAAATTGTGATAATGGCTGATTTTGTGTTGTATATTTTAGTAACGAAAAAGAGATGATTTTGTCTCGTAACATTGTGCACAAAATATATATTTTTTAGAGCAAGTAAATAAAAACAAAAATAAAATGCCGGTAGTGAAGTTGAAATTTTTTTAAATGAGTATAAAAATACTAAAAATATTAATTAATGACTAAGATCCATCTGTATAATAGATATTTTTAAGCTTTCTAGGTTTGTTATATATAATACGGTTAAATTTAAAGAAAAAAAAAAAACTTTTTAAATTGCTGAACAAGCATTACTCACAAATTATGTGTTATTTAAATAAATAATACATTTTTAGCCACAAAAAACAAATACACATTTATACAGAAATATAGGGTGATCCATTTCGAGGTTTCCTACTTTTTTTAAAGAAAAAAAAAAACACCGACAATTCAAATTTAATGGGGAATGTTTATTATCATTTGAAAGAACATTCTATGGCATTTATTTTTTGAAGATTATGTCTATCAAATGTTGACCGTTGCTACGTCGCAGATGGTCCATCCGTTGAGTCCAATTTTCGATGACTCGTTCGAGCATTTCGACTGGTAACGGGCGAATGACACGCGTGATGCTTTCCTCCAAGGCCTGAATCGAAGCGGGTTTGTCCGCATAAACTTTAGACTTTACATATCCCCACAGGAAAAAGTCTAACGGAGTGATATCTTACGGTTATCATGACACGATAGCGCCGAACCGACTCTCCACGGTCTTAGTGTACACTCTCAGCTACGGCCGCTATATTTTCTTCACAGCGTGCTGGACGTGGTCTATTCGGTCGAATATTATCCAATAATGAATGCTGGGTCTCAAAATGGGTGATGGTGTTGCGAATAGTATGCGAATTGTAGGCCGATTATGTTGACCATAAGTTGAGCGAAGTGCACGAAACACATTCCTCACATTATGAAATGCCAAACAATACTAAACAAAAATATTATGACAGCATGACACGACTCACGCGTGATCTGTCAAAAGAAAAAAAGGGCTATTGAAAAAAAGTATCTCGAAATGGATTACCCTATACAATTTCTAAGGTGGCTTATGAAATAATATGTCACGTGATTGCAATAATTTTATAAAACATTTAATCAGCAGGAATAATTGAATATTTTTTTTTTAAATTTCTAGTTCTAAAATGTATGCTATTTTTAATATACGTAGTTGAAAAAAAAAATAAAAAACTATAATTGGAATAGAGGTTCACATTTGAAAGTTTTTCTCGCTGAACAATTTTTTTTTATTTTAAGAGAAGCAAGAAATTCTTTCTAGTTATTACTCATACTGTGTAGCTTTCTTTGAAAAGGGGATAGAGGAGATGAAAGTTGGTGAAAGATGAAAGACTTCAAATATGGCAACATATCGCTCGCCATCTGATAGTGAGTTGGCGAAAATTGTTGAAGCTCTTTAGTTAATATAGTTATTTTATTTCGCTAGCGTTAAGTGCCTACTATATAACCGAGGGAGGACGAGAAAAATCACACATATTATTTTTTCTAAATTGATGTTGCCGTCGCAAGGAATCGAAGTAGCAACCTACTGTGTAACGGTCCAACGCTCTAATCAACGCCTACAAATTCGTAAATTTCTTAGTAATAAATATTAAAAAAATTGATTTGATTTTTATACCCTTCACCATAGGTGGAAGGGTATATATAAGTTTGTCATTCCGTTTGTAATTTCTACAATATTGATCTTAGACCCTATAAAGTATATATATTCTGGGTCCTTATGAAGAGCGAAGTTGATTTAACGATGTCCGTCTGTCCGTCTGTCCGTCTGTGTGTTGAAATGGGTTTTCCGAAGAACCCAGACATGATGAGGACTTGATTCTTTTTTATTTCTGTTACATGTGATCCATTTCTGTTTGCTATTAAAAATCAGACAGATCGGTTAATAAATGGCTGAGATATTAGCAAAAAACCAGGACTACCTCTAATTTTTCCAGTAAAATCCCTTTGTTTAATATGTATGTAGAATTTTGAGCATAACAACACATCCATGTGTTAAAATTCAATACACAAACAACACACATACAAAGATTTGTCATTTAAATAAAAACCAAACAAATCTCTAACTAACGAAGACTTTTATATATGTACCTCTATTGACGATGATTTTGTGTGAGCTTCAATAGCTCAGTTGTCTAGACGCTGTGTCACAAATACTTTTTTT
The DNA here is from genome assembly GCA_949748255.1 of Eustalomyia histrio. Taxonomy (NCBI): domain Eukaryota; kingdom Metazoa; phylum Arthropoda; class Insecta; order Diptera; family Anthomyiidae; genus Eustalomyia; species Eustalomyia histrio. The sequence continues at coordinate 37,071,823 of OX456526.1, forward strand.
TTCTCTAAGGCCGTGGGGTTCGAGTTTCAAATCTCGGTGAGGTCAATTCACTTTTTTTTTGTACATTTTTTTTTATTATTTTCTTAAGACTTTTTTTTTTTTTTTGCTTATTTTTGTTTTTTTTTTTAACATTTAATAATTAATTTATATAAAATTTTATATTAATAATTAAAATTCATTTCTTTCATCTCCACCTTTTATACACAAACAACACACATATAAAGATTTGTCATTTAAATAAAAACTAAACAAATCTCTAATGAACGAAGACTTTTATATATGTACCTCTATTGACGATGATTTTGTGTGAGCTTCAATAGCTCAGTTGTCTAGACGCTGTGTCACAAATACTTTTTTTTTTCTCTAAGGCCGTGGGGTTCGAGGTTCAAATCTCGGTGAGGTCAATTCACTTTTTTTTTACATTTTTTTTTTATTATTTTCTTAAGACTTTTTTTTTTTTGCTTATTTTTGGTTTTTTTTAACATTTAATAATTAATTTATATAAAATTTTATATTAATAATTAAATAATCCATAAATAGGCTTAAAACATCAACATTTTTATAAAAACCCTCTGATACAAACAAAATACAAACGTTTTTATACCTTTCACCACAGGTGGAAGGGTCGCGGGTTCGTTAAGATTTTTTTTTTGTTTATTTTTTGTTTTTTTTTTTACATTTAATAATTAATTTAAATAAAATTTTATATTAATAATTAAATAATCCATAAATAGGCTAAAAACATCAAAATTTGTATAAAAACCCTCTGATACAAACAAAATACAAACGGTTTTATTTCTATTTTTTGCTCCGATTTAAAAGAATTTATAAAAACATTTTTAAACCATTTTATTTCTCACATATTAAGAAAATTTTATACATAATTTACCTTTGAGGGCAACTATTTTAGGTCATAACTTATAATAATTTATAAAAAAAATTATAAACAATTTTCCTTCAAATTTTTAAAATTAAGCTAAAGAAATTACAAATATTTCTAATAAAAAAGCGAAATAAAATCCTAAATGCAAATTTGCCAGCTAAATCAAACTATTTTGTAGAAATAAAACACATGCAGTTGTAGTGATTTCTTTTAACGATTTGTTGAAATTCTTTTCTTTCACCTCTTAACCTTTTATACACAAACAACAAACACTATTCTAGAGCTGTATTATGACCTATGGATACGTCTTATATAGCATAAGATCGAAAATCTTTAGTATAACATATTTGCTGAAAAACTCGGAAATATCGGATCAGATACAAAAAAGTTATGCCCAAAACATACATTTTTTTAAAATACATATTTTCTGGAACCATAAATCTTCCCGAGTCCAAGTTTTATCTCCAAACTAAATGGTTAATTTCCTCTTAAAGGCGTCCGTATATAAATCTGTCCATTTCATATATGTCCATATATAAACTTCAGTTTTTTCCCAACCATGGTGAAGGGTATATAAGATTCGGCATAGCCGAATTTAGCCGCTCTTACTTGTTTTTTTTAATTGTTTACTAAGGTTTTGACATAAAAAACACAAATTCATAGATTTTTAAAGATTTCTTCGCAATGAAACGCGTAAAATTTTATTAAAAATAAAACCTCGCGAAATGTTTTCGAATTTGTTTTTTTTTTTTGATTTATTAAATAATTTATTTTTAAATATTTGAAACCGAAATTTTTCAGACATCTGAAACGAGATTCTGGAGTAATTGACTATTTTAGGTTTTCCCATTTTGGATCCCATGTGATTTAAATATTTTGAAGCAAAACCATATTAAAATATTTAAAAAAAGGTTAAACTTAATCACACCACAAAAAGATTTTAAGTGCACAACAACAAACATTTTAAATAAATATTTAGCAAATATTATTAGCACATAATAAAGGTGTTGTTGTAAGAATAAATCAGAAATATGAAAAATAATATAATGTGGAAAAATTTCTAAGAAAAAAACTACAATAAGATATGAAAAAAGCAGAAAAAACAACAAAAATAATATTGTTCAGGGGCAGAAAAAAATATTTAATAAAAGCACATCAAAAAAAAATTTTTTTCAACTAATAATGAGGATGATGATGATGTAATCAAGGCAACCAATTATAACAAGAAAAAAGTAGTAAATAGACCAAATATCTAAAAAAATTTACGACAAATTTAGGAAGGCATTACACTTGCCTTATTATTGTAGTTAACATTTTTATAAGTTAATAAATTTGAATAAAATTTGGAATTACATTCACTGTTTCTAGCAGAAAACCAAGTAGAAGGTTGAAAATAAAATATGGTCAAAAAACGTAATGGGGTCGATTTTCTAACATTTTGTTTATCCGTGGAAGATAAATTAGACATTGTTACAACAATGGAAACTTTACACAGTATACTAAGTTAATATAAATGATTACACAACTTTAAGCAGTCATATTCATTTCTTTTATTCTTTGAGGTGGCGTAAGTTTATGTTAAGTAAATTTTGATTTATTTTATTTGTTTAAAAATATTATGGAACTATTTATAAATCCTTTGTTTAAACGTACTTTTTTATTATTGTAGAATTACTTTCACTTTTATTTAATAGTATATATATTTTTTTTTGCAATTTTCTTTCTTTTGCACCACCTTACACGGAAAACTTACAAGACAACAGTGACAGAAATGAAATTATTCTATACTATTTTTTCTTTTTTTTTTTATCATATTCCGTTTAGTTTAACTTTTCTTTTATATTAGGGTTGATTATATTGTATATTAGAGTATTGTAATTTTTTTTGTTAGATTTCACCCTGTATAATATTTAAAACAACAGCTGTATAAACCATCACGTCAAACCTCCTTGGATAATGTTAAAAAGCTCATCAATGTTACTATTATTGATTTTTTGTTTTTCTTGTGACATCACATTGCATTTGGGACATTAAAATAATTTGTTAAATAACAGTGCAGGTACACATAATAATCTGGACCATCCATCAAACATTTTAAATGTTAATCCCGCCTTGAAATTTTGTTATTCTTTCTAAACAAAAATCTTGCAGTTTCATATTTAAGGTTTTTTAGAACAAATTATGCCTTTTAAAATGTTATTGAAATTTATTTGACGCTACTAAGTTAAAAAAAAATAATATTTGACGATGAATGATTCTTAACACTTGCACATAAAAACATTTGTTTATTGCCAACATTTGCTGGCTCTTAAACAAAGAAAAATTGAATAAGTAAACAATTTCTAAATTTTCAATAACTCAAAAATACATACATATTTAGTTAAAATAAATTATATTGAAACAATCTGAAATTCTTTATGAATTTATTAGAAATTAAAAGTATAAATTATAAAAAAAAATCAATATGAAAACATCGACGATTAGTAAGTCATGTTTCTCGAGTTTTTAATTTTTTTTATAAAAAGAAAATTTGATATTTTGTTAAAATCTTGAAAAAAATATTATCAAAATATATCGCTAAAAGGTTAAATAAATAAAGTTAGTTAGTTAGACTGGCTGGCGCAGCGTCGGTATAATAAATTTAAGTAAATGCGAACTGTTTAGTATTTTATCATATAAGTTGAACTAAAATAAAACTAAAGTTTTATCGATAAAATAAAATTGTTCAAACTTTCTTAGAATTGTATTTCGTCAACCGCCTCCCAGTGAACGTAATTTGCAAATCACTGCTCTTTCAACAATTACTGCGATTACGGTTTTCAATGAGAACGAAATAAGCGATTTGAAACAAGACGTTGATTTTCTAATATATAAACTCAGCTTGGTATTTGCATTTACTCAGCGTAAAGTAGTTAAAAGATGACTTTTTCATTGTGAGCAAAACACCATCGCTGGACGCTCACTCTTACTAAAAATATATATAACTGAGCATAATGAAGTATGAAAGAAAAAAAGTGCAAAAATATTTAAAGAACGAAATTTCCAGTAACTGCACTTGAAATATTCGGTCACAGCAGTGGTTTCTCTATCGCGGCGATTAAAATTTTGCTCATCTCTAAAAACCTAGTCTAAACTTGATTTCGATCATATGGTACTGAATTCTATAATACTGAATTTACACTACGTTCAAAATCTCTTTTAAACCGGGTTTTGGCGAAAATCTAGTTCATAACTAGATTTAAAACCAGATTTCCTATACAAAGAAATCCAGATTCATAAATAGATTTTCGGAAAATCTAGTTTAAAAATTATGTTTGCACAGTATTCAGCAATGGTATGTATGAAAATATTGTGAAAAACTGACATCACCTTGTGAAACAAATAATTCATTTTAATTATTTAAGAAAATGTTAAAATAACAATTGTAGATGCAATAAAATAGCGTTTTTATTTGAAAGTGAAGTAAAATGCAGTAGCCATTTTATTATTTTTGGCCCTGGCCAAGAAAATCTTTCATAAACGAAGTGAAATATCTTGTTATAAAGGTAATAAATTATAAAATCCGACATTCAATTAATGAGTTTTAAGGTTATTTTTTTGTTTTGTTTATAAAATGTTGTTTTCAATTCAGAATACAGTTTATCTGTAAAATTTCATTGTGTATACTGACCCCGCAAAAAGATTTAACTTGATTTTAATCTAGATATCGGTATATTGTAAAATCAGTATAAAATACAAACTAGATTTCCAGCGTAATCTAAACGCAAACTGAATTAAAAATATTTTTTATTAATAAAGCATAGACTTGGAATAACTATGTTCGAAAGTAGGCATCGTTAAGATATAAATTACATTTTTTGTCAAATCATCATCATCTGTTAATAACTAAACTATTTATGTAACGATATTTCGTAAATTCTATTCATATTTATCTTAGTAATTATAGTGAAATACAGACATCAATATAAACTTGTGCCGATAATTGGCAATCGGTGGTCAACATTTCATATAGTAGACAAAGCAACAGAGGCAGATATATTAAAAACTTAATATGAAACAAATTAAATACAAATCAGACGAATGATAAAAAAATATAATAAACTAGCTGACCCGGCAAACGTTGTTCTGCCTAGGAATAGGATTACATTATTATCTAGGTAGCTCGCACAAAGTTTGAATATTCTCACAATAATAGTACCCCAGATATGCAATAATAAATTTGTACTTCGTATGGGAGGTGCCACGCCCATTGCTTGGATCCCCCATATTTTTTGGAAGATTATGAATATTATTATCAAAGAAGCTCACACAAAGTTTGAAGACTCCCACTTTAATAGTACCCCAGATATGCAATAATGAATGTTTTCTTCGTATGGGAGGTGCCACGCCCATTGCTTGGATGGCACTCATTTTTTTGGGAGATTATGAGTATTATTATAAAAAAAGCTCACACAAAGTTTGAAGACTCCCACTGTAACAGTACTCCAGATATACAAAAATACATTTTTACTTCGTATGGGAGGTGCCACGCCCATTGTACCCATATAGGTCAATTGTGAATCTAAACCATTCAGGGATCAAATAAAACAGACACAACAAATTTCATCGAAATCGGCCCAGCCGTTAAGGAGGAGTGCAGTCACTAACACACGTACAGGAGAATTATATATATAATATATATATATAAATAATATATAAGATATAAGATATAAGATGATAACACACTATAAAACAAGCAAAACATAAAATGAACAGATTTATTAGATAAAGAAACAAGATAGGTGCGAAAAAATATTGAAACAAAATTCACATGATTCACATGGATATGTACATGGAATTCCAAACATGGTTAAATAATATTGGAAGATAATTTTTATACAAAGTTGGAAAAATCTATTTCAAAAAATATTTACTAATTTTTTATCAAAATTGCAATAATTTTAAAATAAACAAATTTTATTTTCATTTTAAAGTGAAACAATTCTGTTACGTAATTGGCGTAATATAGCTACGGAACGAGTAATTTTTTTCTCAATTGGGGAGACCGTCGACTGCGTTAATAGCATATGCAGCAGAGAAATAACTCTGCTACAAAATGTGATTGACCGGCTAACATGCGTTTAGCAAAGTTCCGGCATCTGTCAGATAAAAATTGTTCGAAACTAATTAAGCAATTTTAAATAAAATATTTTTTTGTATGTATTAGATGTCTTTTAAGCGATCGTTCCATATAACCCCCTTTTCTTATTGGTAAATTTGAAGCAAATAAATAATTTTCACCAATTTTCCAACTAGAAGAAATTTTTTTCTTTTATAGCCGAACACACAACCGTATACACACCATCACATTTTTTCTGCCTTCGTTTTTTTCTAGGTTATGAAATCACTTGCAATTTTTCCTTTTCTCAAAAAGAAAAACACTTTTTATAGTGTTATTTAATTTTGCACTTTATATTTGTTGTTATATATTTTGTAACTTTAAGCTATTTGTTTTTTACTTACTATTTTTGAAATATATTTTTTGCAAAGCGAGGAACAAGTACGACCACGAACAACACCACAAAAGTAATGTAACAATTAGAAGCCTACGACGAGCAAATTAATAAGCGGCGGCAATTTATTAAAAATTGTCGGCAGCTAAGTTCAGCCGGCTTTATGCCGTTCGGCGCAGGTCTTCACGAACAATTTTGCGAAAAGTATAAATTTGACGAGATATTCGTTTGTTTTATTTTACTCGTTGTAACGATATTGTGTTTTCAGCCGGCTAATGCTATATCACGCTAGATTTAGCGCCTTTGTATTTTCCAAAAGGGCCATTATTTGCTGTTACAAAGACCGGTTAAGTTGGTTGGTTGTCTACCCTTTGTTTTTATAAAGTGTTTTCAGTGTTTTATTGTAACAAGTTAAGTTTATGTGTCGTTCTCCGCTTTATTTAATTATCCCAGGTCTTAATTGGAAAACTAAATAAATTCTGTCAAAGACTAATTTTTAAGGTGGTGTTTCGAACTGAAGTTGAAACATGGACTTGCTCATATCTCTACTATTAATAATCAGATTCAGACAATATGCACACCATTGGAAAGGTAATTGAAGTATCTCTAATATATTGACTAAGTTTAAATTTTTAGATAAATCAAACGATTTGTATACATACAGTGGTGTTCAAATTATTAGAAACTGAGATCGTATTTGTATTATTTCCTTTTAATGACTTCGTTACTATTTTTTTTGCTAACATCATCTATTGCTTTTGTTACACAAATAAGAAAAACTGATTCTGTTAAATTACTAAAACAAAAAATTTTTATTTAAAAGAACTTATTGAAAATTTATCGAAATTAAAGTGTTTAACTCATTTGCATCTGTCATTTCTCCTCTCCTAACGAAGCAATAAACACTAAAAATGCCTGGATATAACGGTGATCGGAATCGTTTTAATTATTTAATGTTATTGTCTCAACATTTTACTAAATAACTTATTAAAGCTATTGCATTTTCACAATATTAATGAGATGTTAGAATAAACTTGGTCATAGTTATTTTAGTGCAAAAAAAGCATCTCCCAGATAAGCTAAATCCTAAATTTCTCTGGATGGCAGCTTACCCACTAATAAAAGAAGAGTCCGAGAATAAAGACTCGGAAGTTATAAATGAGTCACAGGCAATTAATTATATATTAATCTAAAGAAAATAAAAAGTCGCTGTATTCTTGTTATTTCTCTATCTAATAAGAAATTTTACAAAGCTCAGAAAAAATTTCCAGTAAAAATACAATCAACTTTATTATCTATTAAGTCACCTTGTATAAAATAGGGTGACTATAAATTTCTCGCTGCGAAAGCTTCTCGCAGGAAAATAATATAAATGTCATGTCATGAGAACACGTCATGAGAAAACGCGATATTGGAAATAATGTATTACGAAATGTTGAACTTTTCGTCGCATTGCAGAAGTAGTGGAAAAAATCTCTAACGAATATATTAAAAAGCTCATAGCCTCACTGCCTAAGATATGCTCTGAATAATTAATTAAAACTTATGGATATGCCATAAAATAATGTACTTAAAGTTTTGTTAATATTTTTTTCTTGTTTAAAGTTAATCAAAATATTTTTATTTGATTTTATAAGATAATAACAATTAAAAAATTTAATATAAAAAACATGGTTGGCAAGCAATATCTTTTCATTATAACGGTTGTTGTCTATCACGCTCTGATCAATACCGATACGAAAATTTTAAATCTGCGGTTGCTGAGGTTTATTTCATATCTGTTAAATTCATTTATATTTGCAAAATACCTTTATGGATCAGTGTTTGTACCGGGCAAATAGCGAATAAATCCCATCATACAAAAAGACACTTGCCTTTAATGGAATGGCCATTTTAAAATTTTCATATCGGTCTTGAAGTAGCTGTGGTAGCCAACTACCGTTATTATAAAAAGGTATTGAATGTCAACCATAATACAAAAAAAAAAATAAGAACTTATGCTTAAAGTCTTTTGGTAATAAATATTAATTTTTATAAAGTTTTTTATATAAAATAAATCAATAAATAATAATATGAGGTTACGGTTGCGAAAATTTTACCCACCGCTATCAGCAGACTTGATTATAAGCTTTAATTTGACGTAAACATTTTGCTTTAACCCTTATAGGGCCGAAGTGGTAAAGGGTTAAAGTTAATTTTTTACTAGGTTATAGAAATATATTTTACTAGGATAAAAAAAAGGGAAACAAGAGAAATTTTCATGGTGAGACCTTAGAATTTGTCAAAAATAGTCAAATTTGGAAAGAAAAAATATCTTGCGATATTTTTTTTTGTTTAATTACAAATTCAATTAATTTTAATTTTTATTAATAATTTGGAAATAAAAACATTTCGTCTCATATTTTTTAATTAGTTTGCATTATATTAATTGTAATTAATCAATATTGTAATTACAACTTTTAAAATTATCTTTTGCAAGGACAAACATTGTCATGTACTACTGTGGACAATATATAACAAATCTTGTTGTAAACATTCAAAAATAAATTGTCATATCCTTCAGTAAAATAATTGCACTTAAAAGTTATATTTTTAACAACTTTATCAGGCTTTCGTTGTTACTATTGACTTCAATGTTAATTTTTTTATTTTACCTAATATGTTTCCTCGTTTAGCAACATAATTTGTTCAAAAACTAAAAAATACATTTTTTAATAAAAAAAGGTTTACCAACAATAAAAACCTGGTTATTTTTTTCGATTTTAGAAAATAAAAATAAACGAAACTGGTCAGAGTTTTTGAAAAATGAAATAAACTGGTTTACGGTTTTTAATATTCTATTTCAAACCCGGATTTAAATCGTTAAACATTTTTTATTTGAATTCAATTTCAATAGAAAAGTTTTTAGTAAAATAAAAACTTTAGAAAATTTGATTTTTATACAGTGCTTCTTAGACTCGTTTGAAAATTGTTATATGTGACAACTTTGCCAGAATATGCGTGCTAGTTCTGAATTTTTCTTAAATTGCCCATGAAAACTTTATTGCTGTTATCAAATTTCTAACATTTTCCAAATTCCAGTAAATTAAAATAAATAATAAGTTTATTTAAAATGCGCCAAATTAGTCGATGAACAATGACGCTTACTTCGCTAACTTTTGATATAGATGCGATATAAAGTTTTTTTTACTGAAAATTTGGTATGGAAAGCCTTATAGTATGTATGTATATCATGTGTGGGCACATAAATAGCTTAAAGAATCACATTTGGAATTTCTTTATTTCTTTATTTTTTTATTTATTTACCGAATTACCAAATTTACGGAGTGCTACATCATATTTTTCAGATACAAACATTTGTTTTCTTTAATTTTTTTTTCGTTTGAATTAAAACAAAGGGCTGAATGAAATTCGTTCACTGGCCGCATTTTCTCTTGTGTGGTAGGTATGTAGTATGTGTATATTCTCGAACAAAAAATATAAAACTACATTACTTTTCGCTTATACTACTCATAAGCCTTATGTGCATACAACATTCTAGTCTATATCGCCCAAACTTTTTATATGCTATTCTATGGCATATAAACAAATTCTTATATAGTCATCAATTAATGTGAATATAGCTTTGTTTTTTTTCGAATTTTATATAAATATTTCATCATATGTTAAGTTGATAAAGACTTGCTAAATTGTTATAAATATAGCTCATTAAAAATTAAGAATTTTCAAAAATGCTGCCAAGTCTTGGAAATTCTTCACTTTTCTCTTTTAAATGTAAACAAAAAATCTTGGAAATTCTTGACTTTTTCTTTTAAATGTAAACAAAAAAAAAGGCGGCCAAAATTTCAAATTGTATTTGTTTACAAAAAATAAAGAAAAGTGAAGTAAGTAGGGACAGTCGTTTTTACAAATATTTGTAGATACAAATTTCGAGTATAAAAAGCCTTGAATCAATTTTAGTATTGCGCTTTTAAACATAAGCACCTTAAAATTTTACATACACAATTAAAAACTTAAAATTTTTTTGTAACAGAATAATTTTGGAAATTTTCGTATTTCGGATATATTTTGAATTATTTTCACACAATTTTACTTTTGGTGACCACAGTTACATGACATACACTTATGTCAAATTCGATAATATCGCTAGTGGTCTTTATAGTTAATAATTTGTATGAAATTAACTTGTAAGAGGTTATTAAAATTATAAAATATCGCCAAATGGACTATAACGAAGTGGGCTATAACCGAAAAATACTGTAATTGCTTCTGTATAAAAATGTTTACCTCACGTGAATCATCTTTTAATGAACGCAATAACAAAACAAAGATACTAAATGCATCTTGAAAATATATTGATTAGGGTGTCTTGAGTAATAAAATTTCCACTAAAATTTTGAATGCGGTACGATATTGACTTTTTTTGCAAAAATTTTCATTAACCTTAGGGAGATTATACTAGTGTACATCAAAAAAAAAAAAAAAAAATCCCCGTAATATAAATATTTATACTCTGATGATTTTTATGCTCAGTTGAAAAGTAGTGATGATTCCGAGAAACCAGTACCATTTTTGATATCTACAAGTCTTAACTCAGACTCAGAATTTAGTTGCACTTAATTTAAAGTTGTTGTAAACTTCCAAAAAGTCCCAAAATTGAGGTTTTAGAATTTTCAATCGCGATTTGCTTAAAAATGGTGCATGGGCGAAAAGTTTACAAAACAGATTTGGAATTAGTAGGCCAAAAATTTTCGAGTTATATTTAAAAATTTTTCGAGTTACACTTAAGACAAAAACTATAAGTTTCTGTAAAGTACTTCTATTTCAAAAAGAAGAAGTTTTTAAAACTACTATTTTAGTAAATGTAAATTTGGCTTTTAAACTATTTTGATTCTGGGGACAGAAACTTTTTCCAAGATTTTGCACCAGTGTTATGTGTTCGGTAAAGTTTAAATGCTATTGCAAACAAAATTTTGAAAAATAGCTGTAAACAATGAATTAAAACCAGAAATATTTCCAAACGTTTCAATGTTTTATTAATGAATGAAAAACAAAATTTTCATTAGTTACATATAAAAAACAAAAGCCAACTATGATTAAAATATTAATACAAATTCAAAGTATGTTTTGTATAAGGTTTACAATAGCAACAAGTGTAATATTTTCAACACTCCTCCTTAAACCTAATACTAAACAATTTTATTATAAACTCAATTAATTAATGTTCATAAGTTCAACAAATATCGTATGTTTAATCTTTTGTAGATTTTTTGTAAAAATATCTGCTATCATGTTGTCTGTGCTAAGATATTTAAGATTAATTTGCTTCTTGTTAATGAGTTCTCTTATGTGATGGTACTTGATGTCTATATGCTTGCTTCGGTTATGAAATATTGCATTCGACGCCAGTTTAAGAGCTCCCTGGTTGTCCACATTTATTACCACTGGAACATCTTTAATACACTCGAGTTCAAGTAACAATCTTTTTAAATAAATGGCCTCTTTTGCAGCATTTGACATTGAGATATACTCCGCTTCTGTGCTACTTAATGCGACCACACTTTGTTTTTTGGATTCCCACGAAATCAAACATTTTCCATAGTAAAACATAAAACCACTAAATGATTTTCTATCGAGAGCATTTCCGCCCCAATCCGCATCAGCATATCCAGTCAATTCTGTTTGACTACATCTGTAGTTTAGTTTTAGTTCAGAAGTTCCGGATAAATACCTTAAAATGTTCTTAGCAGCATTCATGTGTTCAGAATGAGGATTCGTATTTCTTTGTGATAACTTTGCCACTGAATGCAATATGTCGGGTCGAGTTGTGATTGCTAGATACATAAGTTCTCCCATTACTGTCTGATATGACGACACATCTGCTACTGTACAATTATTTTTACATGCTACTTGAAACACAGGATCAAGTGGAACAGGTACTTTCTTACATTGTTCCATGTTATACTTTTTCAATAAAGTATTTATATAGTGGGTGTTACTCACAGTTAAATCACCTGTTTCACCCTCTCTGTTGATTTCCATTCCAAGAAAATGCTGTACTGGACCTTTATCACTAACATCAAACTCCGTTGATAATTCAAATTTAATTCTTTGGATAACTGTTTTATCTTTACACGCTATAAGTAAATCATCGACATATACTGCTAATAAAACTAGTTTGTTATCAACTGTCATTTTATACAAGCACGGTTCACTATCACCAATCTTCTTTAAACATGAGTCTAGTTTAGCATTCCATTCACGGCCAGATTGCTTAAGTCCATATAGAGACTTTCGTAGCCGGAAGACTTTATTTGGATGGCTTTAATCAACAAACATCTTTGGCTGCTGCATGTAGACCTCCTCGTTAAGATCACCATTTAAATATGCACTAACAATATCAATTTGGTGTAAATGCATACCTTTATTGACGGCTATAGCAAATATTATTCTTATATTTTCGTAACGTATAACAGGTGAAAATGTTTCATGATAGTTTATTCCATATTTCTGGCTGCAGCCCTTTGCCACAAGCCTTGCTTTGTATCGCTCAATATTACCTTCTTTAGTTGTTTTTATGGCATAAACCCATTTGCAACCGATAACTTTCCTTCCAGCTGGCAAATCAACCATATCCCATGTTCTATTTTTCTTTAAAGCATTGTATTTAATCTGCATAGCATTCTTCCATTCCGCTGACTTTTTGCAAGATATTGCTTCATCTGGAGTTTGGGGAACGAAGTTTACATTTGTAGATAAGCCATTAATCATATTATATTGCTTCCTAGGTCTACCAGGATTACCATCACGAATTATTTTAGGACGACCTCTTGCTTTTTTTGGTTTCTCTTGAATTTCATTTTCAGAATACCCCTCGTGCGGCTGAATTTCAATATTCTCCTCCTGCGATTGAGTTTTTTCGATTCTATTATTATTAGTTATTATGTTTTCGTCAGATTCTTCTTCTTCAGCAGTATTTAATTCATCTTCGATTGCTTCTTCATCAACTGGAACATTCGATGCTTGGTAATGTTTTGGAACTTCATCAGTGACAAAAATTAAAAAATCATCTTTATCGTCTCTATTGTTTTTACTGCTAACAGAGTTGTCAAATGTATTTTCTTCAAATCTTTCGTCACGTCTCTCAAAAACATTTTTGGATTCTGTATCATACAATCTGTATGCCTTCGCTACTTGAGAATATCCAACCATGACACATTGTTTTCCTTTTGCGTCAAACTTTGCCTTCGGACCTTTATTTAAAGCTACTGCATTTGAACCAAAAACTTTCAAATGGCTAACTTTTGGCTTTCTGCCATACCAAGCCTCGTATGGCGTTTTGTTAGACAGGGCTTTAGTAGGAGAACGATTTCGTAAATATACAGCTGTAGCAACAGCTTCAGCCCACAGATTTTTGTTAAGTTGCGAATGTACTAACATCGATCGAGACATCTCCACTAACGTGCGGTTTGCACGTTCGGCAACTCCATTTTGCTGTGGTGTATAAGGTACTGTCAACTGACGCAAAATGCCGTGTTCCTGCAGATATAAATCAAAAGCTTTGTTAATGTACTCACGTCCGTTGTCATTTCTTAGAATTTTTATCTTTTCTCCAGTTTGACGTTCAACTTGCTGTTTAAAAATTTTGAATTTATCAAATACTTCGTTCTTTGACTTCATGAAATATACTAATGTATTTCTTGTTTTGTCATCGATAAAAGTGACAAAGTATTTCGAGCCTCCTACTGATGATACGTTTATCGGACCACACACATCCGAATGAATTAACTCTAATACGTGCTCGGAACGATGTTCAGTTGCTTTAGGAAATGGCATAACATGAATTTTGCTTACCATACATGTCTTGCAGTTATGCCATTTTGCTTCTTTAGAAATTTTCATGCCATTAACATGATCATTTTTGCACATTTCTTTCAAATCATTAAAGTTTAAATGGCCATATCGACAGTGCCATAACATATCGTGTTTCTTACAGCAAAAATATGCTCTTTGTTTTCTTGACGCATAACAAATAAGTTGTCTTCTTTGTAAGCTCTTATAGCAATATAACCATCAACATCCTTTATTTCCACTCCATCCGAATTAAATGTAGCTGTAAAACCATTTTCAACCGCTTTGCTTATGGAAATAAAATTACCTTGCAATTCCGGAGCATATAATACATTTTTAAGTTGAATTTCGCAGTCTGCTTTAAGTATAACTTCGCCTTTACCAGTAGCAGTTATAATTTTATCGGCGGCGAGAAATATTTTTTCATTACATTGCTCGAGGGTTTTAAATAATTTGCTGTCATTGCACATGTGAGACGTTGCCCCACTGTCAACATACCAGACATCTTGCTCAAACCCCTTTGCTGCCGCAATTAATGCACATGTTCTTTGATCCATAGATTTCTTATCTCGACAGTCTTTTGCATAATGACCTTTACGTCCGCAATTGTAGCATTTACCAGTAACTGTTTTATTTTCTTTTTCACCTTTTCCGTTCCAGTTCTTTACCTTTTTATAAGATCGAGCTGCGTATGCTTGATATCCACCAACTTCGGCCTCTTGCTGTACATTTCCTCGACGATTACCTTCTTCAAGCAATTTCAGTTTTAAAACGTGAAATGATGCCAAATTATCTCGAGTTTCCATAGCAATTATGAACGGTTCATACAATTTCGGTAAACTTGACAAAAGCACAATCACCATTAATTCATCTTGAAGTTCAATACCTACATCAGCAAGTCTTTCAATTACTTCTTGAAATTTATTTAAATACTGGGTCATGTCTTCGTTATCATCCATTTTCAGATCCATCAATCGTTTATAAAGCATTACTTTCTGAATTGGTCCTTTAGGTTTGTTCACTTCTGCTAATTTGTTCCATGCCTCTGCAGATCTTGTACATTTTTTAATGTAATTCAGCTGAGTACCTTTGATGCTCAACACAATAGTTGCTAGCGCTTTGTCATCGTTTGTTACCCAATCTGCCTTTTGTTCCGCATTCCAATTAGGCTCACAATTCAATTGACCATTAGTATACTTCCATAATCCATTGTGAATCAAGACGCTCTTCATGTGAACATGCCAGGAATCATAATTCCTTTCATCTAGTTTTTCAATTTGCAAAAACGGCGATGTCATCTTATTGAGATCTTTTCTTTAGTTAATTAATTACACAAATTAATATTCTTGAAGCTATAAACGCCTTGGCCCATAACCAATGTAGACAATGAATTAAAACCAGAAATATTTCCAAACGTTTCAATGTTTTATTGATGAATGAAAAACAAAATTTTCATTAGTTACATATAAAAAACAAAAGCCAACTATGATTAAAATATTAATACAAATTCAAAGTATGTTTTGTATAAGGTTAACAATAGCAACAAGTGCAATATTTTCAACAATAGCAATCTTCGGGACAACCTTATATTGATAAAATACATTGGGTTTGTTTTTTTCGATTTTTATATTAATATTCCATACAAATTAAGCAGATATAGACTTTCTAAGTAGTTAAAAATTAAGAATGTATAAAAATGCTGCCAAGTCTAAAAAATTATTGTCTTTTCTCTTTTAAAGTTAACAAAAAAATTTGTCATAAAAATATTTTAAATTTTTGTATTTTTAACTTGATCAAATATTAAAAACAACAAAAGCTAACAAATGAATTATGTGTTTTTAAATAAAGGTAGAGCAGGACAAACAATATAATTGCTTGATTTCGCGTTCCCCCTAAGTCCAGCTTTCGTACAAAGGTGGCCCATATGTTCAAAATGTATTTGTTTACAAAAAAGGAAGAAAAGCGTAGATATAGATATTAAATACGAAAAAAACAAACATATTATTATTTTAAAATTAATTCTACCTATATACATGTGAACTGTTTATTTTAAAAGTGGCGTAAGTCAATTTCAATGGGATTAACTCATTTCAAAACAGACTTTAAAAAGTTAATTTTCAAAGAATTGATTTCAAATAAGAATTAAAAAAAAAGTGGCTTAAACTCGGCTGTGCCGAATATTTGAATACCCTCCGCCGATGTCCTAAAATATGTTCTCACTGTTTTTGATACAAATAATAGGTCTGTATGAGGTAATTTTGGGTAAAGTCTGGTAAAATGAGAGTAAGCAAAAAATTCTCTCACAAAACCATAAAATGCCCAAAATACTGTGAACGCACAAAACCACATTTCATACCCAAAAATAAGCGTCAAATTTATTCATATTAAAAAACAGGTTAACTAATAAATATATTTGAAATGGCAAATATCTATTTACATTTGCAAATGTATTTTTCATTATTAAGAAGGAAAAGTTCTTTATAGTAAATTTTTATTTAACTTTAATTTTTTCAAAAATGCAAAACATCTAATTTATTAGTAACAGCTGATGATTTGATAATTTTACCATTTTACCCAAACAAAAAGTACGGGTAAGTTCTGGTAAAATGAGAAACACAATTACTCTCTCATGAACGTTCTCATTTACCCAATTTTTGTTACAAGAAACGCTTTCTGGTAAAATTGGGTTTCCGCGGGCACCCGCGGTAACGTATGTCGACACACCTAATGTAAAAAACTGTAGAAGCGAAATTATGGAAGTGAAAAAATATTTTGAGTTGAGAACATTTTTTGGATTTGTAATAAAGTTTTGTGGTTGGAAAAAATTTTGAGGTGAAAAACATTTTTTTAAGTGAAAAAAAAATTTTTTGTGGTGAAAAAATTTTTTGAGGTGACTATTCAATTCTTAAGACCTGGTTAAAAAACAAAAGACAATATTTTACTTGCCAGCCACTACTATGAAATTGTACTAAAATATACCAATTTGTATAGAAAATTTAGAGGTACCTTCACATTTTTAGTCGTAACTTTTTAACAGCTAGACCGATGTTGCTCATTTTCAGTATCAAACTGTGCGGGAGGATGCACATTAATCTAGGTAAAAGTAAACACCCCCGCTTGCGTCTTCGCTTCATGATCGATAGACAGACAGATCGGCTTAAAATTTCATAAGGATCACGAATATACTTATATACTTTATGGAGTCTTAAAGCCATATTTTGACGTGTAACAAACGTTTGAAAGTAAAAAATTAATGAACATTTTATAAAGACTATTTTTGAGAATTATCGTAATATTTCAAATTAATTTGTAAGCATACATTATGGTAAAACTAAAATAGACTTACGCTACTTTCCAAATAAATGGTTCACATTGAAATAAATTTTAAAATAGACTACAATTAAAGAAACAATAATAGAGAAACGTATATAACATTAAAAAAGATACAAGACTATGTAATGAAATTAATTCATTTTGCTTAACTGAACAGATCGAATAAACCGACAACAACCTAATTTCAAAAGAACAATTTGTATTTAAAAATTACAAAAAAAAAAAAAAAAAAAAATTGTTAAACAAGAATTTTATTAAGAAAAAGGATTTTTAAAAAATAGCAAAAATTATTGAATTACAAGAGTTGAATTCAAAAACCCAAACTCCATTTGCTAATGCAACCGCCATGAGTGCAAAACAAAATAACTGTGGTAAAATGTTTAAATCGCGTATTGAAAACGATTTACGTTTTGGTCGCAGCCTCGTTACCACTGAGCCAGTGCATAAAGGTGATGTGGTAGTTGATGAATTACCATTCGCTTTTGGTCCCAAACAAAATAGTGGTATAGTATGTTTGGGTTGTTATCGTGATTTACAATTTGGTGAAGATGGTGATTCTATGGATCGCTGTCCCACTTGTGATTGGCCTCTGTGTAGTTCCTGTGAGGATTCTGTTGATCATTTAAGAGAATGCAAAATTTTTTCCCAGGCTAATGTTAGATTTGCGGGAAATGTAAGTGATGATGGAATATGTACACAATTGGATTGCATAACACCTTTGAGGTTAGTATTTAACAAAAGTTAATTGTTTTCGTTATTTTGTAACTTTTTTATTATTGAATTAAAATTTTACATAGAAAATTAAATATTTTACATAGAAAACATAAACAAAAATATTTGCATATTTTACAAAAATAAACATACATAACATAAATAAATATTATATACTACAGCCACAATGTATACTACAACCAAAGACAACAAAAGAATTAATTCAATTTAAATTAAAATAAAAAAAATATATATTTTGATTTCAAAATTACGTTGGATTTTTATTGTAAGGGCTTATATAGCGTGATCCACTTCGAGGTTCCCTACTTTTTTAAAGAAAAAAACACAGAATGGGGAATGTTTATTATCATTTGAAAGAACATTCTTTGGCATTTATTTTTTGAAGATTATGTCTATCAAATGTTGGCCGTTGTTACGTTGCAGATGGTCCATCCATTTCGACTGGTAACTGGCGAATGACACGCGTGATGCTTTCCTCCAAGGCCTGAATCGAAGCGGATTTGTCCGCATAAACTTTTGACTTTACATATCCCCTCAGGAAAAAGTCTAACGGTGTAATATCACACTAATCTTAGTGGCCAATCGATCGGCCCAAAACGTGAAATTATGTGCTCACCGATGTGTTCTCTCAATAAATCCATTGATTGATGCGATGTGTGGGAAGTGGCGTTGTCTTGTTGAAACCAAATGTCTCGTGATCTCGCTTCAATTTCAGGCATCAAATCGTCGCTTATCATGGCACGATAACGGTCACCATTGACGGTTACGTTCGCACCAGTCTTCGTGTACACTCTCAGCTACGGCCGCTGTATTTTCTTCACAGCGTGCTAGACGTGGTCTATTCGGTCGAATATTATCCAATAATGAATGCTGGGTCTCAAAATGGGTGATGGTGTTGCGAATAGTACGCTCAGTAGACCGATTATGTTGACCATAAGTTGAGCGAAGTGCACGAAACACATTCCTCACAGAACGTGAATTTTCGTAATAAAGTTGAACGATTTGTAAACGTTGTTCAGGCGTATGTCTTTCTATTATGAAATGCCAAACAATACTAAACAAAAATAACATGACAGCATGACATGACTCACACGTGACCTGTCAAAAAAAGGCTATTGAAAAAAGTATCTCTACTTGAATCACCCTTTAGATAATTAGCTTAAAGTTGCGTTTTAATTACGTTTGAAATTTCGTTTAAATTGGATTTCGAAATCTATTTAGTGTGTCAAATTATTCGTCCCTGCCAGTTAATCGCTTAGGTCGAAAAATTAAGAAAATTGTTTAATAGGTTATTCGAATCGATTAATCGGAAAAATTGGCGATTAATCGATTATTCGTTTAATGCAAAATAAATATGTATTTCTTTTATTATTAAGAACACAAAGAACTGCTTTTTGCTGAAATATCAATATAAGTCTATTGCATTGGTTTTTAAAGTGTTTAGGAAAATTCAAAGCATCCTGAGATTTTTTAAAGAATCATGCCTTATAATCTTGGGTTTCTTCAGAGGAATCTGACGACTTTTTAAAATGTCTGTGTAAACATTTAAAAAAGCAGTGTAAATTGTGTTTTACCGAAGTGGGACATTTTGTTGATAAAGTTGATTTTTATTTTCTTTATATGACACTGTTCAGAATAAAAAAAGAATACTAAAAAAACAAGAATTGCCTTCAAAAAAATTCAATAACAAATTCTTAAAAATATGGTATGAATAGTTTTTGCGAAATTCACAAACAA
Source organism: Eustalomyia histrio (assembly GCA_949748255.1). Lineage (NCBI taxonomy): Eukaryota > Metazoa > Arthropoda > Insecta > Diptera > Anthomyiidae > Eustalomyia > Eustalomyia histrio. Next base: position 37,091,851 of record OX456526.1, read on the forward strand.
AGTTTGATAGAACTGCCACTGTTCCCTGACACTTTCATTACCTGGTTTAATCTTTAGAGGTAAAGAGATTATCTATTAGAAAAGATATAAAAATCACTCATATTCCTGACAAGTCCTTAAGAATTAAAATAAGCGAATTCTTAAATATTTTTGACTAAACAACTAAATTTTACAAAAGTTCCTACATCATCAAAATTTGTTGATAAATCAAATAAGAAACAATATTTTTTCATATAATTAAAAAAAAAATCTGTTTTTTAGAAAATACTCGATAATAGATTATTCGGTTCTATTAATTATTTAAGTTTTAAATTAACATATGTGTTTCGACATTAACCGAAATAGAGGCGATTAATTTAGGAATCGGTTAATCGATTAACCGACTTGGAAACACTAATAATATTAGGTATACAAGATAATAGTGTTGATTTTTTTTTGCTTAGAAAATGCATTTATTATAATAACAAAATGAATGGATACATTATTCAAAGTATTGTCCATCGTTAGCCACTACTTTTTCTCGTCTTTCTGGTAGATTAAGGATTCCACGCCAAAAGAACTGCTCCGGTTTTGAGGTAAAGAATGAATCAAGCCAATTTCTGCATCGATCGAAACAAATGGTAGTCAGAAGGGGAAAGGTCTGGGCTAAAAGGTGGGTGAGCCAAAACTTTCCATCCACTGTTTTCAAAATAGTTTTTGACCGGTCTTTCAACATGTGGCCGAGCGTTGTCATGATGAAAGATTATGGCCTCGTTCTAGTCGTTTTTCGTTGACTGCTCTCTTCAAACGAATCAATTGTGTTTGCTACAGGTCCGCTGTGATCGTCTGACCTGATTTCAACAGCTCATAATACAAAACACCCTTCTGATCACACTAAATACAGAGCATTACAAATTCATATGGGACCCCATTTCCTTGCTTTTAAATGAATCCTAATGCTTTTAAACGTAGGGAAATGGCTTGTTCTGTGACTCCCAATGATAATGCAAGTTCTTCTTGCGTTTGACAACAATCTTTGTCAAGTAATGCCTCCAATTCCTTATCTTCAAACTTTTTCGGCTGACCAGGCCTCTCCTTGTCTTTTGTGTCGAAATCACCACTTTTGAATCGCGCAAACTATAGTTCACAAGTTTTTTGAGTTGGTGCATGTTGACCGTAAGCTTCTACCAATAATCGATAACTTTCAGCAGCCGCTTTCTTCAAATGAAAGAAGGTTATCAGACTTCCTCGCAAAACATCTTTTTTAGGCACAAAATTCGACATTATTATAGCGATTGAAAAAAAGTGTGTGTTTGCACTTTGGCGTCTATCGAATACTGAATTATAATGACAGATGTTTACCCTCCAAAATACCATATTTGTTATTATTGACACAAACCATATGTGATAGTTATGTCATCTGTTGTCCAAATCAACATTATTAACTTGTATACCCAATAGCATACAGTACCATATTGAAATCCAGTTTAAACTAGATTTCCAGCGTAACATAAACGTAACCTGTTTCAAAAAAAAAACTGAACCTTTTAAAAATTTTTTTGAAGAAAATTTCATAATTTGTGTTGTTTGTTTGTGTTAATTTCTTAGAAGATCTTTGAAGCCTATATTTAAAATTTGTTTAATCTTTAAAAATAAAAATCATGCAAAAAGTGTTAAAACTAGCCAAAGATTTTTTCACACAACAACTTAAGTCGATAAAAGTTCTTTTGTCAAAAGTCCTATGAATTGAACCGATTATATCTTAATTCAACTGGCTTGGGCAGTGTCAAGTGTGTGTGCAAAACATCATTAAAATTTATTTATATTTGCGAGCTGTAGCGAGTGCACAAGCCCCAAATTAATCGACATAAAAAGTAATTTTGAGTCGATCGGTAGAAGGTCTGGATCTAATATTTTTGTTGTTACAGCCAAACCTGCCCACATAGTGGTAAATAAAAATTTTGTAGCCTTTTAGATTTCCCGGTTACCAATTTTCGATCTCCTACTCGACTAAAAGTGATCTTCGAAAATTCCTTCTTTAAGATAATAAAATAGCTCGATGATTATGATAATTTTTGCTATTTCAGACATAAGAACTTACTTCCAGTTGACTAAGGTAAAGGGCTGAAGAGAGAAAATGGGTCATTTAGTTATGAGATTTTGTTCTTTCAATAATGAATTGCCATTCAATAAACTCTCAAATAAAACAAAAAACAATTTTCTCTTTTTACATGTGTTATTTAATAAATCAATAAATCTTATATGAAATTATAAGGGTGTGTGCGAACAGGCTAATTTGAAACTAAACTAATACATTTATTTTTGATGTAAAAGTTGGCACCCCAATTTAGAGTATACATGTTTTTTAACCAAATTATTTGAAAATCTAAAGTAATTTTTTTTTCAATTTTTAAAAACAGAAAATGATTTTTGTTTTTGAAAGTTATTCTGTAACTACATAAAAAATTTGTAACGTTCAAATATGTAACTCTGATATATTTAGCACAGTTTGAGTCTCTAATATCAAAATTATATTTAGGTAAATTTTTTTATATACCTTTAGGAAATTTAATAATTGTTTTAATAAAATCACATAACTATTTGTGGAAAAAACGCAAGTATGTAAAATTTTAAATGATGAACTCAATGTAATGTCAAGTTGGGATTCCGCATACTTTAGCCAAAATGTTTAAAATCTGTATGTCACACGAATTAGTTTAGCTTTAACTTAGCCAACCCGCACGCAGCCTAAACACATAAATTGTTTAAATTTTCACACATCTATTTAAGGCACATTCATAATTATAAATATATTTCTTTTTACACTTCTCTAATATGTTAAATTTAGGCAAAATGTAACCCAGTGTATAGCGGTATTGCTAAGATGGAGTATGAGTGTTGTTAATAAAATAATAACACTCATACGTAACCTGACCAACCATCCGGCTTTTGTCTCATCGAAAAGTTCATTGATAAAATTTAAACGTGAAGGCAATTTATGTTTCAAAATATGTATGTATCTTATTTGAATTATACTATACATGTAACGTTACATTTCTCATATTTGCTGAAAGTTGATTTTTGACTTCCTCTATGCGCCATTTTAAAGTAAGGAACATAAATCGAAATATATTCGCCTTGAATTAATAATGAGCGTTTCACACAAGTGGCCGCCTCTAGTATAAGAACCAATATTACAGTTTCCAATGTCTTGCCTCTAAAACCTATTGTGAATGAGCGTCTTTGGCAGCTTGTGTCATTTGGTTGAAACACTAAACAACAATACTTAGTATTGCCTCAAACATGTCGAATTTCGTACAAGATAAACTATTTTTGCTGGGAGTTCTTCTTCATTTACAAAAAAGTGCTGCCGAGGGTTATCGAATCTTAGTGGAAGTTTACGGCGAGCATGCTCTATCTGATTTTGAGCTCGAAGACAAAGAATGTCCTGGTCAGCTCAAAAAGTTTCAAGTCGAAGAATTGGAATCATTGCTCTATTTGGACGAATGCCAAATGCTTCAGGAATTGTCAGAATAACTGGGACTGGATGAGTCGACAGTCAGTAAACGCCTAAAGGCCATGGAATTGATTCAAAAGCAAAGAAAATGGGTACCAAGTCCCGCGACGTCGAACTGCCACTTTTCCCTTGTAAACAGCTCGTCGGACGCCAAAAAAGGAACGGTTTTTTTGCATCGCATTGTGACTCGCGATGAAAACACCAAGCGCAAAATGTCATGTGTTTTACCCGGACAACCATCAACATCCTTCGCAAAGCCGAATATTTATGGCATGAAGCTTATGCTCTGTATTTGATGGGACCAGCACGGCGTGATCTACGATGCTGAATTAAGCGACAACTGAGAAACGCTATCGTACTCAACTCGTGCGTTTGAGCTTCGCACTGAAGCAAAAACGGCCGGAAAACTAAGAAAGGTACGGCAAAGTGATTTTGCAGCATGACAACGCTCGTCCACATGCTGCAAGACCGGTCAATACCTACATGAAAATGCTGGAATGGGAAGTCGTACCCCACCCGTCGTATTCTACAGACATCGCTCCTTCCGACTACTACTTGCTCCGATTGATGACAAATGGCCTGTCCCAGCAGAAGTTCATATGAATAATTAAAAAAATGGGTCAACGATTGGATTGCCTCAAAAGACGAGTCGTTTTTCCGAGCTGGTCTCCAAAAATTGCCACAAATATGGGAAAAAGTTGTGGCCAGCGATGGACAATACTTTTTAATGTATTTGTAATCATTTTTCTACACACAAAAAACAGATTCATCGTGGCAAACGAATTTTTTGTCAACCGAAGGGGTTGGTTGAAGCCGCCAATATATTTGTTTGTCGCAACTGAAATTCGGTTAATACAACAAAATTTCGGTTGAAACAAAATATTTTAATTGTATCAGGAAAATATTTGGTTGGGAAAACTAAATAATTCGGTTGCTGCAAACAAAATATTCAGTTGGCAAGAAATTCGGTTGTCACGATGAATCTGTTTTCTCTGTGTACAATAAATCCTTGAATTTCGAAGATCCCAATAACATTCAGAAAACATGTTTAGCTTCATGATTTTTCAGTTTCTACACTTTTATTACTTTTATTACTTTACGAAAAAAACTTTAAACACATCTACGGAGAAATGTAAAATTGCAAACTTTCTGTCTTCTATTTAATTGCCGTTACTTCACAAGTGCTAAATACTTAATATTAAAATTGAATAGTTGCTACCAAGTGTTTTTCTACCCAGGGAAGAACAACTCTTGGATGCATCCCCGCTAATACAACAACAACGTCAGCTTTGTGCGACTGTGTCGAGTTCAGTTGAAGTTTACATGAATTAATATTGACGGGCCCATCCGATTTCGGAATACCAAAATTGTCGAATTTCGAGCCATTTTTGCAAATTTTAAATAACCTTATTGTACCAACAATTTTTCTTCATTATTTAAAATTTCTTTCATCTTTTTTATACAAAATTTATGAATATGGATTGAAGCACAGTATATCTTAACACATTTACATTGCTAAGCATTGTTTATATATACAGGGTGTCCGCCGGGAAGGTATACTACTTTGTTTTGCCGTCATTTTGGTAAACAATAGTCTTCACAGTTCAAATTTATTATGGAAAAATATTCGATAAACCAACGTGTTTAATCGTTTAAACATCAACCCCGATTTTAATGAAAAAATCAAAATGATTGAATCAACAGAATAGTCGGTTCTGGGCAATGGAAAACCCTCAAATTATTCATCAGTCACCTTTGCATCCATTAAAAGTGACAGTCTGGTGTGCAATTTGGTCAGGAGGAATCATTGGACCTTACATCTTTGAAAATGAAAACGGCGTAACGGTAACTGTGAATGGGGAGCGATATCGTGATATGATTGAAAACTTTTTAACGCCACAACTGCATGCTATGGGCTTGATTAACATGTGATATCAACAAGACGGTGCCACATCGCATACAGCCAGGATTACAATGGAATTACTGCGAGACCTCTTTCCACAACAAGTTATTTCAAGAAATGTTGATGTCGATTGGCCTCTACGGTCGCCTGATTTGACTGCTCCTTACTTCTTTTTGTGGGGATATCTGAAAAGCAACGTTTATGCAAACAAACCAGAAACGATTGAGCATTTCAAACAAAATATTCGTAATGAAATTAATGAAATACGCGTGAAATGTGTGAGAATCTAATGAAAAATGTGCTCAAAAGGGCGCTCGTATTTGTAAGGCTAACAGAGGCGGACATTTATCTGACATTGTATTCCATACAAAATTGCCGACATTAAATAAAATATTTATCAATATAATATACATTCTCTTTCATTTAATCAAGAATTATAAACAAACAAAATAGTATACCTTCCCGGCGGATACTCCGTATTTTGTTATCATATTTTCTTTTGGTTACTTTGGAATAATTTTTAACCCCACTTCTTAACCAATAAGTATCATATTGGACAGCAAGAATAAAATAAGTGTTTTTTCAGTTTTTTATACTCTAAACTATATAAAAGATTCATTGAGACCTGAGTGTCTAATCAGCAGACCTTTCTTAATTACTTAAAATAAATAATAAAATATATATCTTATAGTATACACTTTCTAAATTCAAATTGTTTGCTGGGTCTGCAACTCGTCAATATCATCTACATATCTTTAAAATATTTAGCTAAACGTTGAAAAATTATCTTTCTTTTATACTATGACAAACACAACAAATATCATAAAACTAAAAAATTTACTCGGTATGTAGCATCAAACTTATTCCTCAAATTTATTTTGTCGTTAGTCTTCAAAATGTCATACACCACATCACAGGTTAAAGTGAATCGTACCGAAATACGTCATAGTCCAGTTGTAGGTCGTTATTTGATAAACGGCAAAGAAGTGACAAATTCCAAAAAAGTATTAATAGAAGAATTACCCTTTGCCTTAGGGCCAAAATGTAATGGTCCAGTTTTATGTTTAGAATGTTATAGTCCAGTTAAATGTAATACAAGTGATAAAAATAATACAAAATTGTTTAGTAGTAGTGATCGTTGTTCAATATGTGGTTGGCCATTGTGTATGGAATGTCAAGAAAATAAAAATGTCAAATATCATACACAAAATGAATGTTTAGTGTTTTCCAAAGCTAATGTGAAATTTTACAATATGTCAAGCGATGTTAAAGGTTGCCCTCAATTGGATTGTATAACACCATTAAGGTACAGTGAAATATTATTGTTAGATATGCATAAATTCCAGAAAAAGAAATTTATAAAAAAGTTATTTCTTATTAAAATTCTTTTGTAAATTTAAATTTATTGTTTTTAAAAAAAGATTTTTCTTGTTTGTGTAAATTTCGGGGGTGTATGTTACCATTGATAAATTTCATTTAGCCAAAAACTATGTATAGATATTTAAACTAACATGCATATGTATAAGAATTTTACAGTTATACACTTAAAGCATTTTATAGGTAAAACAAATAAAAATACTATTCTAGCTTTTGCCATTCATTTAAATTTTTAAACCTCATTTTCATTTTAAAAAATATTAAAAATTTAGAAAAAAACAATGGGAAAAATATTTACCACCCTGGAAATATTGAGATTCGAAAATTAAGGTAAAGTGAGAATCCGAAAAGAATGACAAAAAATTTACACAAATTGTAAATATGGGTTTTGTAGAAATACGCTGATAAAGCTAAAAAAGGTTGATTCACACGTTAATCATCCCTGTCAATACATTTCTACTATTTCCCAGTATTGGGGGATATTAATTGTCTTTAAAAAAAAAGACATTCATAAAAATTTGACATTTCTCGGAAAAGTAAAAAGTAAGGTATGTATTCAATTAATCGACGTTTAATTTTAATCGATTAATCGCAAAAATAATTATTGGGGTATTTTTCTTAATTTAAAATTAATCGATTAATTGAAAAAGAAAATTTCATTGTAAAATAATATACAATTTTTTGTTGTTTTAATAATTTAATTTAAAAAAGGAAATACAAATAAGTTCACTAACACATTAAAAATTCAAGGGACTGAAACCCTGAAAAAATGGGTTCAGGTTTGGGTTAATTAAATAAAAGGTTCAGTTCGGTTTAGGGTTCGGGTTCAACATTTAAAAAAAAAATTCAAATGTTTTATTAATAGGAAATTTATTTGTTTTTCCAAGAAAGTTTCGTTTAATTTTATATTGTAATTAATATATTTTTTAAGTTTTTTTATTTTAAATTTGATCCTTGTGGCGACAAAATGAATTTCAAGGCTGACAAATTTGATTTATAAAATCGTTCCTTCTTTTTTAGAACTGGTTCGAGTATATCTTCATCATCTTCTGAAGAACAAGATATTTATTCTCTCCTTCCATTTGGAAATTTTTACAATTTTAATTATTTTTAAAATATATTTTTTTTTAGAATTTTCTACATCTTCGGGACTTAGCATTAACTTAAAGTGGATTATTATTAAAGTGGTTTTCTCTTTTCATAATTTTTAAATATAATTTTTGGAAAAATGTTTTTGTTTTGTCATCTTTTATTAGCTCTAATTTAAAACTAAGCCAGATTCTATAAAAATCGCCCAAAGACATCTGTTTTTCTTGTAGTTTCAGCGTTAATTTTTTAACAGATGCAAACACTTCTACGAATTCTTCACAAATGCAGCATCCAGTAATTCCGAACTAAAACTTCTATATTCCAATATGGCTCGAACCATGTCATAACTGGAATTCTATGTAGTTTGACAGTCAAGTAAGGTTTTTTCAAGTTTAACTTTTTAGCTAAAGAAGAAATTTTTGGTGTTCGCGATTTTTTGCAAATAGCTCTGCATTGATCAAGTACTTCCTTAAAGGGACTAGATATAGTGTCGAGCCATGCAAACTGGAAAGCAAAAACTAAACATTTCTTAAGCCATGAACAGCAAGAATATTTTTTTTATATTTTTGAACCCGAACCTGGTTCAATTTTCGGGTTCAGCGGGTTTAGATTCAAAGTGTTTATAAAAACCGAACCTGAACCCCTTTGGGTTCGGTTTCAGTCCCTAAAAAATTCATATGTATACAAAATGTATTGACATCATGTTTTTTAAGCATTCTTAGTTTTTCTGTCCTCTCCATCACATATTAAAATTGTATACAAATTGAGATGAACAACATTTTATTAAGTTAATCCTGGATAAGTCCAGCTTCTGCTTTATGATGATGATCCGAAAATAAAGCTTGTACGTAAACGGGCCGTATAATTGAATTTTCGAAAACAATACACCGTTTAGGTGTATCCGTACCATCAAATACGGAATTCACCGTTTTCCATCGGTTTTTTCCGATGCTTTGGGATTATTTGTGTTCTCAAAAATGAATACTTCAAAAATTTCAGGTCGCGTGCTAAAGATAAGAAACATGTCTATTTTGAGTAAACTCTCTTACATTCAAAGTCTTTGCCACCATCTTACAGAGAAAATAACTTTATTATTATCTATAAGGTTTACGGTACGTAAACGTAGTTGAATTCCGTTCCGTTAACATACAGTTAACGGATCGTATTGTTTGTTGGGTTGAAATCTATTATACATCAACATCGGGGAACTTATCGAAAACTAACATTAGTTAAACGTTAATTTTAGATATTTTTATACAGATTTATAGTTAAGCACTAAACTTTGGTTATTTGAGTAAGCTACCAGTTGAATTAAATAAAAATAGAAAATATTGTATTTCATTTATCTTTTTATATGCAGTGAATAAATAAATAACATAAATGAAGGAAGAAATTCTGTAGAGGATCGATTTTTTCTCTATGTTTACATTCCTCCTTCCCCTATATTTGATATTAGTAAATATTTCGTATTAAATTTTGAAAAAAAACTTTGTGATTACTACCCCATTCATACTGATCCTCAAAATACGTATTTTTAAGTTTTCAACTTTCAAATTCCATACAAATTTTAAGTCGAAAACTTGAAAATAATGAAAAGACGTATTTGGTGCTCAGTATTTATGAAACTCTCATATGTTTGAAAAGTTATTTAGTTTCTATTAAATATAAAGTGTTACTAAGTGCAATCTTGTAAACATTTTTTTTACAATAAATTTCTTTGTTTTACGTTTTCTACTGCATTTCAAAAAAACTTCGAAGCTTATGGCTTAACATTTAAATATATTTGTATATTTTTATACCTTCCACCATATACAGGTTGGTTGAAAAGTTCCTGCGCTCGAAATGAAAAAATACTGTTTTTGTTACGAAATATATTTTTTTATTCAATATAATCTCCTAGAAGCTCAATACACTTGTTCCAATGATCTTCCAATAATTTTATAACATCCTTATAATGGTTTTCCGGAAGCTCTGCAAAATAACCTTCTACGGCTGCTATGGCCTCTTCATATGACGAAAAATGCTTTCCACGAAGGAATTGTTTGAGATTTCTGAAGAGATAGTAGTCACTGGGAGCCAAATCTAATGAATACGGTGGATGTTCAAGTAATTCGTACTTTAATGCTTTGAATTTAGCCATCGTCAAAACACTTTTGTGAGCAGGTGCATTGTCTTGATGAAAAATGATTTATTTCTTCTTTTCTCACGAATTTCATCCAGCTGATCCAAAAGACGTTCTTGTTTCAATTTAGGATCATGGTGGTAGATCCAAATCTCATCCATAGTTATAAAACGACGCAAGAAGTCGGCTTAAAACGCTCCAAATTACGCTGAGAAATTTGTTTTCGATCCAGTTTTTGTTGAATTGTTAATGTGTGCGGCACTAACTTTCCAAACAGTTTTTTCATACGTAATTCTTCATGTAAAATATGGAGTACTCGTTCTTATGAGATGCCTATGGCATTAGCAATTTCACGCTTAGTCAAACTTGGATCTTCACTAACCATATTATGTACCTGCTCAATGATTTCTGCTGTGGTTGCAGTTTTTGGTCGTCCTTTGCGTGGATCGTCTTTAAGGCTGGTACGACCACGTTTAAATTCAACAGCCCAAAATTCAACGGTGCGTTTTGAAGGTGAGGACTCCTTATACACTTCTAACAATTGTTCATACATTTCCTTTGCTTTTAAACCCTTCAAAACAAAGAATCTTAAAAAAAATCAATGACACGTCAACTTCAAATGGCTTGTAAACAAAGGAAGAATTGACAGAATGACTTGCAACTTTGCATGTGTTCTCAGGACAGTTATACCAACTTGAGAAAAAAAAGTTTGGAGCTAGCAGTGCCATCTCTTGGTGAGCGCAGGAAATTTTCAACCAACCTGTATGGTAAGGGTATATATCAGTTTGTCATTCCGTTTGTAACATGTTGAAATATAGGTCTAAGACCCCATAAAGTATATATATTCTTAAGCCTTATGTGATTTTAAGTCGATTTAGCGATATCCGTTTATCTGTTGAAATGGCGATCACGGCGAAAAGTCGCAAGCGGGGGTGCTCATATTTACCTAGCAATTTGCTATTGAAAATGAGCAAAATCGGTACAGCGGTTAAAAAGTTATGACTGAAAATGTGGAGGTATCACCAGTCGCTTAGAATTAAATATATTTTATATTCGCATCAAATATTTTTCACCACAAAATTTCTTTTCACCAAAAAAATTTTTTTTCACCACGAAAAATTTTTTCACCACAAAATTTTTTTTCACCTCAAAATTTTTTCCCACCAAAACATTTGTTTTCACATTCGAAAAAAAAAACTTTTTTTTTACCTCCAAACATCAAAAACAGTAGAAAACATTTTTTTGGATATTGGTGGAGGATATTCAAAGATTTGTCACAGCCGATTTTAAGCCTTTTTTGCTTGTTTTTTTTATTAATTTTTATAATTATTCGTTATTCGAAATTTGGGCAGTTAAATTATTTGAACAATTATTTTACAAAATTGTTCGATTAATCGAATAACGATTAACCAATCCAATACCCTAGTAAATAGGCCTTTACTACTAGTAAAATGCAGATATCATTAAAGGACCATTAAAAAGTATTAAGGTTATTTTAATAAATATATAATTGTCATTAATGTAACAATTTTTATTCTGAGTGTATTTTAATATTGTTTTTTTATTTATTTTTATTTCATAAAATGATTCTTAGCATCACTTTAATGTTTCTATTGTATTTTTATATATTTTGTCAAAAATGTGTCTGCATTCCCAGATTTTTTTTTTGGTTTTAAGTGTATGCGTATTTTATTTTAATTATTTGTGTTGTTAAAATGTTGGTATGCAAAAAAAAAATTAAATAATGTTTACACTGGGAAACATTTAATATTACTTCTAGCAGACGATATTTGACGGAAAAAAATTCGATTTTTATCATTTTGGATTAGTAGCTTGATTTTTGGAAGAAAGAACTAATTTAAATGGTGGATGGTATAGTTAAAAAAATTTTGTTTGCTACACTTGTCCCTCATTTGTACCGCGAATCTGAGATTTAAAAAAGCCATAAAAATTAATAGGTTTTAATAGGTTATTAAAGTCAAAACCATTTTTTTTTAAATATATCAAAAGTCTAAAAATTTTACAGCGGAGAATTTCTATTGCAGATAGCATTTAGAATAATTACAGACGTCGTCACACAATTAAGTCATTGTACTAATTTTTTTTGTGAGCATATTTATAGCGGTTTCTTGACTTTTTGTTCATTCCAAACATATCAAATATATAGACCTGTTAGTTAGAATTTTCAACAGAGAAAGAATTAAGCGATTGATGACGAAATGTTCAAACTAGCAATCAGTAAGTCTTAGAATATTAAACCTTAAGAGAACACAACATAATTAAGTCACTTAAGTTTAAGTAGGTACCCAGCAAAAATGAAGCTGCCAAAGAAGCAATAAAAGCATCACTACTATGGCAAAGGCATCACTTCTTTTCTAATGGTTTCATCGATGAATTTAACATTAGCGTGTCATAGGATGGAAGTATTCAAATGTAGTTACTAGCATTGCTCATACTTTACTCTAAGGAAGCAATGATAATACAATGATTAGGTATTCTGATGCATGAGTGAAAAATGTTCATATACTTTGTAGTATTTAAGCTTTGATGAAAATTTAATTCATAAGAATGCAGAAAAATAAGTTTTAAGAAGCGAAATATACTCTTTATTAAAACAAATAAATAATTCTGCATTAGTGAAAAAGCATTTTTGAAACATTTTTTAAAAATTTTAATGAATTTCTAGACGCTTTTAAAATATTTTTGAACAATTTTAAATAAATTTTGCACATTTTTAAAACATTTTTGGGCAATTTGAAATATCTTTTACACAATTTTTAAATTATTTTGATAAATTCTGAATTAAAACTGGAAATGGTGTATTGTTAAATAATAAAAATGCACAGATTGTGGCGTCAAAAAAAAAAAATTATGGCTGAAAAAATGGAAATGGCAGGCTAGCTAGTTTCAATTAAAGTTTAAAAAAAATCTGGTTTTCTTGATTTTTCAAAACTTTTATAAAAATTGCAAAAACTGCATAAATTCTTACCTTCATGAAATTTTAAATAAAATATAAAAAATGATTTAATAAAAAAAAAAACTAAAAAATTTGATCAGAACTATTTTTTCAATTTAAATAAATGCTTGAGATTTAAAAAATATACGATATACTAAAACTTATGCTTTAGAAGTAATGAAGAGTGATTTTTTAAGATATGCATCGGGTTTATATCCAGATCACTGCATTTGAAATATGAACACATGAACTCTTTTGGAAGTGCCTAAGAATAACACCAAAAAATCATAAAAGAATGTCAACTGAAGTTTAGGAAGCAATGAAAGAAGTTATAGTCACAGAATGACTAACATTTTTTTTGCTGGGTATCTAATCTCAGAAAAATAAATATTGGTTTACAAAGTGACTGTATTAGAAATTTCAGCATCTTCTAAGTCGATTATAGTGTATTAACGAGCAAAAACAGAAGCACTACCCCCGCAGAGAGGGAACTCATTTAGAAATGCCTCCAAAATTTTGGTTCGGTGGTAAAATCACTTTCATTATTATGTGGCAAAATAGTCAATGCAATTAAAATATAAGACTATTAATATTTAAAAAAAAAACCCTGAAAAACATATTTTTCGGCAGAAAAATTAGTAAAAATTACACTCACCAAAAAATGTCTGTAATCGCAACTGAAAATTTTGCTGTTATTACGGGAAATTCTGCTAATTTGTATTTTTTGCTAATCTTAGCAACACATGTCTGCTGGCGTGTAGTACAATGAAATTAGTTGAAAAGTTGGTAGCCGCTACAAAATTTTAGTAAACTTTTTGTAAAGTGGAATTTAAAATCTGTTTGCTAAAATCAGCAAAAAAAAAATTGACTAAATATTATTAACTAATATTATCAATATTTAGTCAATTTCAAATTTACTTTTTTTTATCGAGCATCAAAACTTTATTTATTTTTCTCAAAAAACATTTTAGACAAAATTAAAAAAAAATTAAATGCTTAAAAATTGTAAACGAATTTATCATTTTGTTTTAATCTGGTAATTTCTGTTTTGAAAAATATTTTAGTAAATTTTTTCACTTTTAGGGTAAAATTTTCGGTTTCTTCATTTCCGATATATAATATTTTAAGGCAATTTAAGTTTGTAGGTGTAAGTTTTAATTAGAAATAACTTTCCCTTCAATATCCACTTTTTAAAAATAAGTAGTTTTTTTTTTGCTAATTTTAGCAAATCGGTTTTCAAAAATTTGTAAAATGATTTCTGAAATTAGCAAAAAAAAATTTGTACATATTCTGTAAAAATTCTGTTATTTGTTAAATGTAAATATCAAATAGATTTGCTAAATAATATTATTTTTTACTAAAAATCAGTACAAAAATTGAAAACCGTGTATAAATTTTTTTACTAACTTTTTTTCTGAGTGTATACTTTCTTTAAATCTATGCAAATAGGGTCAAGCATGGAGTCAGAATACAATGTTAACATATCGTTTATTGGGATGTTTTTTTTTTAATATTTGCTTAATAATTGTTTTTTCTTTATATAAAAATTACAGAGTACTTTTGGCTAAAGAAGTTAATCCCGAACAATGGGAAAAGGAAGTATCACCTATGGAATATCATGACAAAGAACGTCGTGAAAATGCAGAAATATGGCATGCTGATCTTGTTAATATTGCTCAATATTTGAGAGGACCCTGTAAGTTGGCAGAACGTTTCTCTGAAAATCTTATTATGCAAGTGGTGGGAATTTTAGAGGTAAATGCCTTTGAAGCAAGATCTTTGCAAGGTCATGCATTGAGAGCCCTATATCCTATAACTGGTATATTATCACACAATTGTGTGCCCAATACAATGCGTAGTATTTATCCAAGTGAAGATTATAGGTAAGATACTACATGAATACCATTTCTAATTGTTGTTCAGATAAAAAAAAAAGAAATTCGATTTAGAAATTAGTCTACAAAACCTTTTCTTTTTATTGCATTCAATAGAATACGTTTACGTGCTATGGTAGATTTAGAACCAGGTCAACAATTACAACATTCATATAGCTACACTCTAAATGGTACTACTCAGAGACAGGAACACTTAAAAACTGATAAATTCTTTATTTGTGACTGTAAACGTTGTAAAGATCCTACGGAATTGGGTACTAACTTTAGTACATTTAAATGCAGTAAATGTGATGATGGATGGTTGTTATGGTCAAATCCTTTAGGTAAGATTTAATGTTACTATGTCATTTTTTGGACTATATAAGAATGTATGAGTCAGACAATATTCGGGAAATATTTTGGAGCTTGGAACTATATAAAATATTTAATATTGTGGAGCTTGGAACTATTTGATCTAAATCTGATTTACAGTCTTTGCTCTAAAACTTCATTCACAATAGATAATGTTTGGGCTATAACATGAACCACATTTTGGACAATATGCATTTTTATTTTATAATAATTCTAAGTATTTGCCTTTCTTTAGATCCTTTAACCGAATGGAAATGTACAATATGTGAATTTAAAACATCAAATGAAGCTGCACATAAAGCAATTGCTGTTATGCAGGCCGAAGTGGCCGACATACAAACTATGGATATGGGACCAGAACGTTTACAAGAAACTGAACGATTGTTGAAAAAATATCGCAGTGTTTTACATCCATTACATTTTATACAGATTTCATTAAAACAAAATCTAATCGAAATGTATGGTCGTGTTCAGGGCTATGAAATGGTTGAGTTACCTGATATTTTACTTGAACGAAAAGAAGAACTTTGTCGTCAGGTTTTACGTGTTATGAATGTCTTTGAACCGGGTTTAAGTCGTACACGTGCTATGATTTTATATGAATTACATGTTCCTGTGGTATTATTGGCTAAAAGTGGTTTTATTGCTGAGGTTTTGACGGGACAAAAGCTTAAAGAAAAACTTTTAGAAGCCATAGCTATATTAAAAGAATGTGTAGACATTTTACAACACGAAGATTCGCAATCACATGAAGGCGTTTTAGGTTTAGTGGCCAAACAAGCTATGGAACAATTAACACAAAGTGTTGAAGGTTTGGGCGGTGAATGAAATAAAAAAATAATTATTCAATTTATGTAGTTTTATATGTGAATTAAATAAAAAAGAAAAAAAAAGAAGTTTTCTTTTAAAATATAACTGAACGTAAAGACATGTGTTAAAGGTTTGGGTGTTAAATGAAATTAAAAATGAATGAAATTAAGACTGTATTATTCCATTTGTGTATACCCTAAAGGATTCCCACAAAATAAAAACTCAAATTTATTGTTTTTTTATACCCTCCACCATATAT
Source organism: Eustalomyia histrio (assembly GCA_949748255.1). NCBI lineage: Eukaryota > Metazoa > Arthropoda > Insecta > Diptera > Anthomyiidae > Eustalomyia > Eustalomyia histrio. Next base: position 37,108,109 of record OX456526.1, read on the forward strand.
GGTGAGGGTATATATCAGTTTGTCATTCCGTTTGTAATATGTCGAAATATAGGTTTAAGACCCCATAAAGTATATATATTCGTGATCCTTATGCAATTTTAAGTCGATTTAGCGATGTCCGTCTGTCTGTCTGTTGAAATGGCGATCACGACGCGAAGACGCAAGCGGGGGTTCTAATTTTTACCCAGATTATTGAAAATGAGCGAAATCGGTTTAGCGGTTCAAAAGTTATGAGTGAAAATGTGAAGGTACCTCTAAATTTTCCATACAAATTTGTAAAATTTTTCTGTATCTATTTTTTTCTGTTAAGTAAGTAAAAATGTTATTAAGTCCTCTTCTTGTTCGATTACATTTACTGTCTTACATACTATGAGAATAATAACATTCTTAGAGCTATATGTGTGTTACTGTAATAACTAAGTTAACGTAAAAAGCAACATTGTTAAAGTCGCTAACAGAGCAGACCTCTGTAAATAACATTACTTAAACTAAACAAATAACATTACTAAAACTAAATAACAAAAGTTCTGTTAGATAAATTGACAAAACATATTCATATAACAGTTCATCCAAAATTTAGTATATACGTGTATCATATTCAGCCCCTATGATTGCTGGAGGCTGGGCTCATATAGAATGAGGTAAGGTCCAGAGGAGCTGGATCGTCGTTAATACGTCCATTGATGGTGTTTTTCTCGTTTTCGTATATTTGGCTGACAAGCAAATTATCGTGTAGCTCAAGTTTCTCAACAAATCTGGCTTGCAACGACATGGCGTACCTACAGAAGAGTAGAACATCGGCATTTTCATAAACGTAACTATTTAAAAATCATTTTATGAAATTTTCATAATTTTTCCCAAAGCATTTTCTTAGGATTTTCCATTTAAAATATCTCCAATTCTTTGGCTACTACAGGAGATATAGTAAACCTGATTGGGTTTTTCTGTTAGACTTTGTTGGTTTTTCGTTTCATTCCATAAAATGTATTTTTTGTTTTTGTAACCAAAGACATTTATATCTAAAGAAAGAGCAAAATACATAATTGCTTTAGTGCCGCTACTTTTGAATAGGTATCGCTGAATTAACTAAAACAATACCCTGCCCCATGACTAGGTCCAAAGAAATTGATATATAAAGAAAGAGCAAAATGCATAATTGCGTTAGTGCCGCTACTTTTGAATAGGTGGTACCCCATGGCGATATAGCCTTGGATTAGGATTTCAATTAATTTATTTACCAAAAATATTAAATTAACTACAAACGTCAAATTCTAATGCATTAAGATGTTACTGATGGACTTATTACATAATTTTAAAGACAAATTTTCAAATGTTTGACGTAATAAAATAGTATTTTTTTGTTCCATTTGTATTTTTGAGAGTTGAGGGATTGGCAAATGTAAATTTATGTTAATGTTTTCTTTCATAAAAAAATACACATGAATAAAGTGCAATATTGTGCTCTTAAACATCTAAATGAATAATGATTTAAAAAATTAAGGTATAATATGCACATAAAACATATATTTTTCATAGTTTTTGGCAAATATTCATTTATGTTACGAAGAAAATAGAAAATCAATAATACTCTACTGCATATTGTAGCACGATATGGCTAATGGAGACTAGCTCTGCAGCAAAATATGCACCTTCTGATGGGCCATCTATTGACAAATAGTTACAACTTATGTTCTTTCTTTAACAAATTTATTTCTTTGCTGTATTCTCTCCATTAGACAAACACACTTCAATTTTTTAAAGAAAGAATATTCGTTGCAACTATTTATCAATGCGTAGCGCATCAGAAAGTACATTATCTCCATTAGGCATATTCAGCTGCAGAGCTAGTCCCCATTAGCCGGAACAAAATTGAGTATTTGACAAAAACTATGCTTTAAAATGTTTTTTGTGTGCAGTCAATGGTTAAAAAAAAATTAGTGAAAATGTAAAGGTGCCTCTAAATTGCCCATACAAATTTAGTACAATTTCATAGTAGCGACTGGTACATAACATATTTTCTCATATTTTTTTCACCAGTCGCTTAGCAGTAAATATTTTGTATTCACCTTAATCATTTTTTCACCACTAAGATTTTTTTTCACAACAAAAAATTTTTTCACCTCAAAAATTTTTTTTCACCTCTAAATTTTTTTTCTTCAAAAAAATGTCTTTTCACATCTAAAAAAGTTTTTCACCTCAAAAGATTTTTTCACCTACATAATTTTATCAAAAACAGTAGAGAACATCTTTTTAGGATATTGGTGGAGGGTATTCAAAGATTCGGCACAGCCGAATTTAGCCCTTTTTTACTTGTTTTTTTTTAATATTTATTTGGAAACTTCAAACAACAGAATGAAAAATTAAAGAAATATTTTGATAACTGTAAACACAATTGAAAAAGGCAAACGGATTATTTAAATTTAACTTTATAAAGTGTTTGAGGGAATGAAATTTTAAATATTAGGTTTAAATATATAATCCATTGATAATTCAGTACAAGTAACACCGCTTTTATGTTTAATAGGTGTTAGTTTTAATTTTTTACTTATCAAAGGTTCATTATCATCATCATCATCATCTTCATTCGAATCAGCACCATCCATAGGTTTTCCTTGTTGTTCTTTATCCTCTTCTATAAAATCGTCATCTTGCTCTTCTTCATCATCATCATCCTCCTCCTCCTCCTCTTCTTCATCGGTATCTTCATTTAATTTTCGTTTCTTTTTTTTAGGCGTTTTACGTTTTTTTGCTTTTTTATTTTGTGTATTCGTTACTTTTGATGTACGATATTTATTCCAAAACTCTGCTGGTTGAGCATAATCTACAAGATTAGGAAAACGTTTAGCTAAAGCTTTACATAAATCATCAAAAGATTTTTCTATAGTTTCATCATCTTTGTGGATATTTTTATGTATGGTTGGTATGAAAATTAAGGATTTTTCTAAAAGTGTTAACTGGAAAAATAAAAGAAATAAAAAGAAAAATTACTTTATTTTACAGGTTTCAAAATAATATTCAAAAAAATACTATGAAACTTCCAGAATGTACAGAGTTAGCCAAATTTCTGGCTTGATCCTTTTAATAACACTATACAACAATTTTGAACTTTTTCCAAAGTAACGGGGTGTGATAATGAATTCTGGAATTCGAGAAGACAAAAAAATAAGTGTGTCGGGGTCGTCCTATTCGTGCAGCATATCGGTGTATGAAACTATGTGAGGTGTTGGGTATGTTCAGCAACTTTGTAGAAAATATTAACGCCAATATTTTTGTGGAACATATTAACCCTCTAACTCCCCCACATAACGGTAATATTTGGCTCTATTCTAACGAATCGTTAAAAACACCCCTTAAAAGGGAAAGGGCGGGAATGAAATGTTCTACAAAGCCGTGCCATCAGCTTTGCTTCCAGTGCCACATTCGGATGTGCTTCCGGTACTTTTTTTTGTTTGTAGACCTTTAGTGAAATTTATTATAAAAATCTATTTTTGAAAGACTTTTTTTGAACTTACTCCAAATAATAACTAATTTTAACCCTTAATGAGCAATATTGAATTTGACTGGTTTTGGTGTGTTCTGAACACTTTATCTCCGCCATCCCCCTTTTAAGGGGTACTTTAACGATTTGTTAGAATAAAGCCAAAAACTACCGTTATGTGGGGGAGTTGGAGGGTTAAAATGTTCCACAAAAATATTTGCATTAATATTTTCTACAAAGTTGCTGAACACACTACACCTCAGATGTACAGAGCACATAGTTTCATATACCGATATGCTCCACGAACAGGCCAAAGGGGGGAAGGAAACTTTAACCCACCCTAAAATGAAATTCCGATGTGATCTTTCAAAACCCCGACACATGTATTTTTTAGTCCATTGTCAGAACCCCTTAATTTTTTTTCATGCTGTACTGTGTAATAATAGTTTAATAAAGTCCTTGTTTAAAGTTGCGAAGCCTGAGCCTCAAATTCTGAAACTGAAGCTTTTGATTTTGCATTCTGTCCATTCTATAGTTTAATAAAGTCCCTGTTTAAACAATAAAATATTTTAAATTAAATACTTACTGCTTCTGGCATTGTGATTTCACGTTTTCTTCTACCCCTGCCAACTCCTGTTGTAGTGGCATTTTTATTTCCCACAGCATTGGCTTTATTATTTCCCTCATTACCAGGTTCTGCTGTTAGTTCATTTATTTCAGCTAAAGCTTCATCTTCCTTATTTTCAGCCTCATTGCTTTCAGTATTTATTTTCTGTTCCTTGGTCAGTTGACATACTCTTTTGAGTATAAAAAGAACATCTTTAATAAGTGATATACCCTCAGGAGTTTTCATTAAAGGATCATTCTTAGATTTGTCTGGAAATAAATACAACAATATTTTTAAAACTTTTGCATTTTTCAAGCAAAATGGCAGAATTTATATTTATGCTTACCAGCAATTAATTTCAATTGTCCAAAATATAATATCATATTAATATCATCCATGTCTGACATTAAATGACCATATAACTTTTGACGCAATTTACGTTGAGATTCCCCTCTTAAGGGAGATTTTATACAAGCTTCGGAAAAACTATCTAAACCATCAAAATTCTGAAAAAAAAAATAGTTTTCGTCAATATATTTTTAAACAAAATGAATTTAATTTGTATACCTTATATTCATTAAATACAAATGGACATTCAATTAGACATTTTTGAAACAATCCTGAATTCTTTTTGGCTAAAAATTCAGCAAAAAAATCACTAGCTCTTGCTGCTAACTCCTCACTATTATCCAATAAAGTAGCTAATAAAGCCAACAATAGGGATCCTCTTAATTTTAATTGATCCTGCAGTACTAATTTCTCAAAACATTTAAATGTTTCCATGCGATTAACCTCGTATGGTGATTTAAGTTTACGTAAAACTCTCCCCACAATACGTTCAACAATTTGAGTATGTTTTTTACACAAGTCCGATAGGGCCACTATAATTGTATTAACTATCGGTGGTCGATCGTAGCTATTTAAAATATTTGCATATAAGGCACATGTCGTTGAGGCAACACAACCATCTCTCAGTGATAAACGGCCGGCAATTAATATCATGGAATTAAATAAACGTTCATTTTCCAAATGCATTTCATTTTCTTTAAGCTTGCTGCATTCACTCATGTATTTATGTATAAAGGATATTATAGTTTGTTGCGGCCTTATGCGTGTTTGTAAATTTATTTCCGAATAGGCGTATAAATATGACATAAATATATTACGATTATCGGGAAAATCCGAAATACCTGTTAATATTTTATATTCTAAATGTTGATGCAATTCTGTTAACCAAGTTTTTTCTAATGACTGATTTATTATGTTTGTGGATTTTTTTGATATTCCTGTCGTTTGTGAACGATTGTCGATGAGTAGCAAAAAATCAAAGGCTTTTCCTATAATAATAGGTAACATTTTCCCCTCTTTTATTTGGTTTAGTATATGATTAAAGGCATGATTTAGGGCGGTATGTGAAAAATCCTTTATACAATTAGCTAATACTTCTAGAGCTATTAGCATATTTTGTTCTTTATTCCACTGTTAATAAAAAGAAAATATTCTGGTTTAGATCCTAATATGACATATCTGTTGTTTTCTAGAAGAACTGCTTGATTTAGTAAACAAAACAAAAAAATAATAGTATTATATATTAAATTTGCGTTAAAACAAATTATATTCAATTTTCACATGAAAATTATTATCGTGAAAAATAATTTGTTTTTTATATGGAGTATAACGGTTGTTTTTTTTGCGTGGAACCCGAACAATTTACTAAAGGGTGGTTAAATTTTAAGGGCCGGTGTTGAATGTGAACCATACCTAAACGTCAAGTTTTTTTCTGCATTTCATTTGACATTTCTCAATTTGAACCATGGAAAGATACACAATCGAGCAACGCGTTAAAGATATTCAGGCTTATTATGAAAATGGGCGTTTAAATTAAATCAATCGTGATTTTTTAGGTCAATTTAATCGTCCAAATATGCGAAAAATCGTGCAAAAATTTGAGCAAACCGGGTCTGTAGGACAGTGATCGGCACTCATAGCACTCAGGGGCCGAACACAATCGGCAATTTACACGTCCACAACACGAATGTCTACAAATCTCACAGCTAAGAGCACAAAAAATACAATTATTTCATTCAGTAGTACGCTAACTTTCAACAGAGCAAGTATATGCCGCTTTGTTAAAGAAATAAATTACACTCTAAAAATTTGTTTTTTTATTATAGTTATTTTTTTTATTGTAGGTATTTTTTGTTTGTTTTTCGTTTACATTTTAAAGTAAAAATGTTGAACGTTGAGTGGGAAGTTAATTTTTTTATTTTTGAAATATATTAAATGAGGCAAAGTGCCTTGTATGATATCAAAAAATTATTGTTATCATTATTATGAATTATTTAAATTTTTTTATAATAGAGAAAACAAAAACATGGACTATTTTAATTCAATGAATACGGATATTCTCTTATCGATTAACTCATTTATTAATTTATTCATTCATTTATTTATCTAGAAAGATAAAATAATTTCTTACGGTGTAAAACACCAATATAAACATATTCTCTGTAGGAGATGTAAAAACACCAGTGCATGCTCGTACAGCTCGTACTGCAGAAAATATTCCTGCTGTTCGCGATAGTGTGGCTGAAGAGCCATCCACCTCAACTCATCGTCGTGCCCAACAATTGCACCTCTCACGCTCGTCGTTGATGAAATTTATGCATAAAGGCTTGCATTTACACGCTTACAAGGTGCAATTGACTCAAGAACTAAAGCCTCTTGACCATACAATGAACCATACGATATTATCATAATAAAAAGAAAGGACAATAATTTCCTTAATAATTTGTGTTTTATTCAAAATCAACATAGGCCCTTAAAATTTAACCACCCTTTAGATTCCAAAATCTACTTAAAACTATTGTAGATTCCGAGCGTAATACAAACGTAGTATTAAGCGGTTAAACACACTAAGTTGTTCGGTTTTTGCGTGAAAAACTGTTTTAGTCCATATAAAAAATGATTTTTCATTTAAATGACTTTCAAGTGAAAATTGTGTACAATTTTATTTCACGCAGTTTGAATATACAAGACTTTTATTTTTCAAGTGAAAAAGTGACATTTTGTTGTGATTTTGTCTTCCTTATTAAATAAAAGAATTGTTTACGATTAGAGGAGTTTAGAAAAATTAACTCAAACTTTAATGGCCTCACAACGTTATTTAGATTGCAAAAATGATTATTTTGTTTTTAATTTATAAGAAAGATACAATAAATCCAAAAGTTACTTTTTCACTAGAAAAACAAATTATACTAAATTTTCACGTGAAATTTGTTATCCGTAAAAAATCTTTTTTTACTTTATTAAGGTTGTCATTTTGTAAATCACTTACGTGATATGTTGTTCATACACAAATTGTTTTTGATACCAAAAACTAATATTTATGGAAATAACATAACGTTAACAGGCTTTTTACACTGAACAACATCTTTGTGAAACGCGTGGAAGATGTTGAAAATGTGAAAAAAGTGTTTACATTGGCAACATCTTTCATCTGCCTTTTATTCAGCTGTCAAAAAATAAAAGAAAAGGACTCATATTTTTTGTTGAAAATAAAAAAATGGATTTAACGAAAGCATTTATCATTGGAGTAGTTGTTGCTTTGCAAGAACAAACTCGAATTGAAATATAAAAGGCCATTCTGAAAGAAGATGATGATGAAGAAGAATTTTTGGTAGACATAAGAATGAAATTCTTACATGTGCCGCTCATTTTCCTTTGTTGATTAATTTTTTTTTGTTTATTTTCTGTAATGTCAGTTTGCAGAATCGATTTTTTTTTTTGTCATTTTTTTAGTGATGACACTTAAAATAACGAAAGATGTAAGATGGAACAAAATGAGAAAGGATCATCTTTTGTAGATGTAGAATTTTTGGCATGTATAATTCTTATGGGAAGATGTTAACATCTTTGCAAATTGATGAAAGATGTAGCTCAGTGTAAAAAGGCTTTAAGTGTTTCACGAAATAACCTCATTAAAATTAAATTTTATATATCATACAATACTTACTGATTCCAGAGAAATAAAATGATGTATTAATGCATCGGGTTCCTTACTTTTAACTTTATCACATATAAAATTTAACACTATCCAAGCTTCGGTTGAATTTGAGGTCAAAAGATGAGATTCAATAATGCTTACTATTTGGGGGCTAGAGAATGAGTAAAATAATTTAAATAAAATAAAGTCGTTGCAAAGAAATTACTAAAATAATATATTGTTTTTTTTTTTGCAAAACTTTAACTGAAATCCTCAAAAACTTGGTAAAATATATTTCAAAAATTATATTTAGTTCTTTTACCACTTTTTGGCAATCAATTTTTTTGTGTGTTTATAAATTAAGCGTAATTCACATGTTGACTACCCATATTTACTCTTTCACAGTATTGATGATCCAAATTGTCAATTTTTTAAATACATTTTTTATTGAAAATATTCTCAATACTGGAAAATAGTAGATATGAGTGGTAAACATGTGAAACAAGATTTATATATTTCAATAATAGGTGTGTTCGACGTACGTTACCGCGGGAACCCAATCTTACCAGAAAGCGTTTCTTGTAACAAAAATTGGGTATATGAGAGCGTTCATGAGAGAGTAATTGTGTTTCTCATTTTACCAGAAATTACCCGTACTTTTTGTTTGGATAAAATTGTCAAATCATCAGCTGTTGATAATTTAGCTGTTTTGCATTTTTGAAAAAAAATAAAAGTTAAATAAAAATTTACTAAAAAGAACTTTTCCTTCTTAATAATGAAAAATACATTTGAAAATGTAAATTGATATTTGCCATTTCAAATATATTTATTATTTAAGCTGTTTTTTACTAAAAATAAATTTGACGTTTATATTTGGGTATGAAATGTCGTTTTGTGCGTTCGCAGTATTTTGGACATTTTTATGGTTTTGTGAGAGAATTTTTTGCTTACTCTCATTTTACCACTCTACCCAAAATTACCTCGTAAAGACCTAATAATTTAATAATTATTTTAAAAAAAGAAGCAAAACTTCAACACTGAATTAAGTTTTGTATTTCTTTTGCTTAAAGAAATATTCTTTTAAAAATCGGAAAATTTAAGGTTTGTTATGTTCATATATGTGTTGCAAAATTCCATACAAAATTTGAAATTGGGCAAGTTAATTGTTAAGACAGTCAGATCGTATACACAAATATTTTATAGTTTTTTTTTTGTCAAGTGTGATATTTTCAAAGTCGATAATAGGTCCGTTCGAGTACTTTTCCCAGCCAAGTCCATTAAGAATTAATTAATTAAAGAGTTTATCTCAATAAGAAAATTTTCTTAAAAAGCTCGCGAACGGAAAATTTAAAAGCTTCAAAACAGATTGTAACATTAAATGCAAATATTGAATAAAGCGGATTCTTGATGTAAAATGTTAAGAAGAAACATTTTAGAAGGTTTTCTTATCTTTATTCAATATTTACTGCCTTACACTCAGAACAAAAAAGTTAGTAGAAAAATTTGTAAACTGATTTCAATCCTACTTTACTATTTTTGTACTGATTTTTAGTAAAAAAAAATTATTATTTAGTAAACTTTTTTGCTATTTACATTTTACAAATTACAGAAGTTTTACAGAATATTTACAAATTTTTGTTGCTAATTTTAGAATAATATCTGAAACTGTTTTGCTAAAATTAGCAAAAAAAAAAATTTCTTTTTATAAAAAAGTGGATATTGAAGGAAATTGCATTTCTAATAATTAATACTTATACTTACAAACTTAAATTGCCTTAAAGTGCTACATAGGTTGAAAAAAATAGGGCATCCACTTAAAACAGCACTAAAAACTTTTTTAGCTCTATATATCTAAAAATGATTAAAATTTGACCATAAAACGAAAAAAAAACTTACTAAAAATATTTTCAAATTAAAACAAAATAATAAATTCGTTTATGGTTTTTAATTTTTTTTTTTAATTTTGTTTAAAATATTTTTTTAAAAAAATAAATAAAATAAAAAAATGCTGCTCGATAAATCCAAAATATAAATTTGTATATTCGAATTCATAAGGTAATTTTAAAAGAAATTAGCAGCTTTAAAGTGTGTTAAAGTGTATCTAAAAATATTTAAGTTAATTTGTGCATTTTAATAATATTTTTTTATAAATAAAATTTTTATTTTTATTTTATAATTCATTGGTTGCACTAATATTAAAAATATTTAGTTATTTTTTTTTTTGCTGATTTAAGCAAACCGATTTTAAATTTCACTTTACAAAAGGTTTACTTAAATTTAGTAGCGGCTTATTACTTTTCTACTAATTCCATTGTACTACACGTCAGCAGACATGTGTTGCTAAGATTAGCAAACAATACCGCTGGGCTCAAATTAGCAAAATTTCCCGTAATAACAGCAAAATTTTCAGTTGCGATTGATTATAGACATTTTTTGGTGAGTACATTTGTATGTGTTACACACATACATACATAGTTGTAAAATATTTTTAATTGTAATTAAAAAAATCAATCATATATTTTTTAAATGTTTTTCTGCTTAAAAATTCTTGTTGGCAAAAATTTGCAAACTGTCAACATCGAACTGTCACTTTATTCTTCCTTTTTTTTTAAGGAGAATTTGTGTAAACGAATGTCATCAAGAGTAAAAATTTGTACAAATTACCCAATAAACGAAAGAAACTAACAGCTGTGTTTATGTGGCAAGCTATCAAAGTTGGCTTTTGGCATTCTTATATAAATTTGATATAAACCAATGTTTAGTGATAACGTCGATATCTTCCCGCATAAACACAGCTAATGTACGAAGGATTACTCTCTTGTTAGTATTTTTTATTTCTGTTTATTAAGTAAAAGTTAATACAAATTGTCCCATACCCAAACGTAACTAATAATAAATTTCAATTCAGAATAAAAAAATTGAATTAATGAATTAAATCTTCTAAGCTCTGCTTGTAGTCCAGGACTTGAAAACGTCATTAAAATCTTTTACCTGATCATACGCTGTTGTAAGGCCAAATGAAAACAATTTTGTAAATAAAAGCGTGACTGTGTGGAGAGTAGAGTCCTTATTATAACCCAAGGCATAAAATGTTCAGCTTTATTAGTTTCTTCAATACTTTTCATATTTACTAAAACTCTAGAACGAAAACACTGGAAAATTAAAAAATTTAAGTAATAAACATTTTTTGCGAAAACGAATTTAAAATTTTTGAAGTTATTTGTTAAAAAAAGGAACAAATCTAGTTTACGGGCATAGCAAAAACACGAAATTAGAGGTAAAGTAGGTGAGTTATAGGCCCCTAATGTTTGGATATTTCATTAATGTATATAATTTTAACTTTGGCATGCTTTATCGGAATGGAACAAAATGGGAAGAAAAAATAAAAAATCGTGCGGTTATTCCTTTGTGGTTTGCAATGTGTTTTATAAATCTTCTCATTAACTTCTTAAATTTTTTGAGCTTAAGGTTGGTTTTTTTATAAATAAAAATATTATTATTTATTTTTCAATATTTCGCTACTCCATTGTGTAGCATCTTCAGGAAATTATAATAATAATTATAATAATAGGTCTGTACGAGGTAATTTTGTGTTAAGTCTGGTAAAATGAGAGTAAGAAAAAAATTCTCTCACAAAACCATAAAAATGCCCAAAATACTGCGAACGCACAAAACCATATTAAAAACAGTTTAATTAATAGGTGTGTTCGACGTACGTTACCGCGGGTGCCCGCGGGAACCCAATCTTACCAGAAAGCGTTTCTTGTAACAAAAATTGGGTACATGAGAGCATTCATGAGAGAGTAATTGTGTTTCTCTTTTAATCAGAACTTACCCGTACTTTTTGTTTGGGTAAAATGGTAAAATTGTCAAATCATCAGCTGCTGCTAATAAATTAACTGTTTTGCATTTTTGAAAAAAAAAATTAAAGTTAAATAAAAGTTTACTATAAACAACTTTTCCTTCTTAATAATAAAAAATACATTTGACCTTATCTACTCTTACAATTATATAAAAGTTATTTCAAATTTGGAGAAAATTAACAATTTTTGTAAAAACTTAGGTAATAACCGGTAAAATGACCACCGGGAGTATTATATCTAAAATAAAAGGATTTCCAATACGATTTCTAATGCTATATATTTTGTTTTTATCCAATTATAAATAGCAAAGTACAAAAATTAAAAAATCAAACCTTGGAGTTCCATAAATGGGGAATCGGGGCCGCCGACAAAAAAAAAGTATATTGTTGAACTCAAAATTTATAGTTCCATTTGAACAAATTCGAGCTATTCCAGTAAACTAGAGTTTAGCCGAAATAATATTAATCACTTCTATGGTGAAATATTTTTTTTTTCTATTTTAAAACTTACCTCCATTGCAACTTCAATATTTTTAGCATCGCTATCTTGTAGCATGGGAGAAATCACCTTACACCAAACCCATATAACAGGATAACAATTAGGATAAGATTCTAAAATTGAATCAACTGACAAAATAGTTTGTTTGCGCACTAATGCCGTGGGTTCTTCAATTAAACGGGAAGTTTCCTAAAAAAGCAGCAACAATATTTAACTCAATAATTATATTTTATGTTCAATTTTTTAGCGTAAGTAACTTAAATAAATCACTAAACTCTGGTTATTTGGAGGCAGAAAATTAATAAACTCCGATTAATAAATTTACCTTGCTAAAAAATTCAATTGATTTTATTTAAAAACTTACCGTTACAAAATTTGTATTAAATATAATTAAGGGATTCAATTTCACCAATTGTTCCATAAACATTATACCCGCTTTTCGTATATAAGATAAAGGACTTTGAAAAACATGCGTAAATATATAAGAAGGTAGATTTAAAAATGCCAATTCTACAATACCATAACCCTGGAAAGTAAATTGGGCTTTTTGTGTATTGGGCTTTTCAAAACGTATTTCATTTTTCTTAACTCTTGGTTCATCGGGCAGTTGTACGTCGGTATCATAAAATGGTGTATATTTTAAACATTCTGTTAAAATGTTACGAGTTTTTGTTGATCCTTTAGTTAAAGCCATATGTAAGGCTTGTACCGACTTTAATTTAATATTATTATTTTGATCTTTTAAACTATTAATTAGTTCTTTTATTAAATGAATTTCGCGTGGTATATCTGATACTTCATGTCTAAACATTTGCCAATCCACTTGAGACTCAATCTGTAAAATTTTTGCCATTAATTCAATCGCTCGAGAACGTATCATAACTTCATCTGCACACACAGCATCACAAAGAAATTCTACACATGATTCATTACATTTTGTAAAGAGAGCAGCATCGTATTTGGCGGCGTATTCTAAAGCTTTTTGCGTTTGTTCCGTTTTCCATGTTTTAAGGGGATTTGTAACAATACATTCTATAAAGAAACTTAATACTTTAACTAATAAACGTGGATATTTTGCTATAGTTTTAATAAACCAATCCGAAATATGTTCACAATCGCTATTTATATTAGTTTGATTGTTGGATTTTGGTTTAGCAGGATAAGTGTGTAAAAAAACGGTCATATTCATAAGTTTCATAAGAGTCTGTTCGGGATCACCGTTGTGGGCATTTATCATTTCTTCATAAATTTCAAAACATTTTAAATGTAAATTAGCTGCATCTGAAATGAAATACAAAATTTACAAAAATTATATAAAAAAACAGAAATTACATTACAAAATATCACCATAAATTTTTAAAAGAACGATTAAAAAGTTCTTTAAATAAATACACAGCTTTTAAAATTGTCAAAATATGTTATTAAAATAATTAGTCTGATAGAAAATTTGAAAATCCGAGTAGATTTCAAAAATCCAAATTTATCAAATCGTAGAAAATTTAATATTGGAAAATCTTTTACGAAGATTTCTCAAGACTGAATATTTTGAAAAAAAAAAATAAATTTATTTTTTAAATTTTTATATTTAAAAAACTTTTTTTTTTTTTTTTTGCAATTAATATTTTAAGCACAGTAAATGTTTAATGACCACTAATTGTAATTTAAATTGTAAAAATTAATATTTTTTTTATTTTATTAAAAAATATTTAAAAAATTATAATCTTGCATATTAAATTTACATTTAAATCTTATGACAAAATAATTATTTGAATACAAATTGAGAATTACGTTAGCACACTAAAAGCGCATGAGAGCCATCAAATATCTATGTAATCTTTACTCAATATATTTTTTTTTACATTTATTTTAAATGCATCAACCTTGAAAGCAAAAAAATAAAAAATTTTTTGGTAATCGCGAGGAAATTTCATTAAAATCCCCAAATACCACCGCCTAAAACTATGCCCCAATCTTTTTATCTGGCAGCACCATTAATTTATTGACTTTGGGGTTCGAAGATCGTTCTTTGTGGTAAATTTTTTAATGAACTAGTTTGCTCTTTTAGTTACGTTATAGAAAAAGAGATGCAATTAATTTTTCTAAAATTTAGAACAATTAATTGTATTTAGAACTTTTTATTGTATTTAAAATGCACATTTAGAAAAGACAGTAACCCGCTATATATAAAGTATTGTGATTGCTTTAAGCTAAAAATAATGATTGAACGAAATAACTGAATAAAAGTGCTCATTTATTTCCTTTTTACTGGGAAACATAGAAAATAAATTATTTTTCTAGTTTAATTTTCTAATTAAATGCATTGCTCTTGACAATTTCGTTCACATAACTAGTTTTTAAAGTAGTTTTGTAGCGAACTATTTATATTGGTCGTACTTAGAGTATTAAAAAACCGGCCTTTTGAAAAAAACGGTTTCGGTTTTTTTCGAAAAATAGAATTTTAAAAAACCGGTTTCGGTTTCGGTTTTTGCAGAAAAAACCGGTCAACCGGTTTTTTTCGGTTTTTTTCAATTTGAATAAAAAGTTTATATAATTTGTTAATTATGTAAAAAAAAAACAGAAATTTAATATATAAAGTAATAAAAATAAAAAAATACATTCTTTGAAAAAAAAATAATTTTTTTATTGTATTTCATTTCAACATTTCATTCATTGGTTTTAATATTTTTTAATATAATATCTTAAAAATTAATATTATAAAACTATATTCATATCAAATGAATAGAGATCATTAAGTTTGTAAATTGGGTAAAACGTTTGGCATTAAATAAGTTTTTTTAATATTACATTTTAAATATGTAAAAAGAAAATCTATTTTTCACTTCTAAAATAATATTTTAGAAATAATATGCAATTTAAATGTTTCGTTTTAAGACGATTTTTTTGTTTGCTTTTGATAAAGCTAGAAGTGGAAAATACTCTTTCACTAATAGTAGATGTTGGACAAATAGTCAAGAAACAATTATATAAATTTTTCAACTTTTCAGTTCTTTTGTCGCATTTATCAAGATATATGAAATCATCATATAATGATGAATGATTTTGTACAGTCTCTTTTTTAGGATTTTGAATACTGTTTATTTTGTTATATAGATCAGAAATTAAACTATTTGAATTTGGAATATCCAAAGTTAAGTCTTCATCGGAATCTATCAGACTTACATTTAAATCTTCATAACCAAACAAACGATTATAAGTCTTCGAAAAAAATAAAAGAGACCAAGTAACCCAGTTAGTGATGTAATTAAAAAAACCGGTTAACCGAACAAAAAAGACCGGTTTTCGGTTTTCTTCGAATTTTCAAAATATTCGAAACCGATCGGTTTTTAAAAATAAAGAAACCGGTTGACCGGTTTTCGGTTTCGGTTTTTGAATACTCTAGTCGTACTTGTTAAAAAATTAATTAAAATAAAATAGATTAAAAATAAAATTGTAACGAAATAAAAAAATATATAAAAACAAACAATTGAACTAAGAGAGTGTTTATAAGTTCACTACACTGAGTGAGTAATAAATCTATTGAACTAGTTCGTTCACGAACGACAGAACTCAATATAAAAACAATTACAATTTGAAATAAAGAAAAAATATTGGTAAAAACAATAACAACAAAATGCAAAGATTATTAAATACCTATAGTAAAGGACAACAAATAAAACCAGTGTTAAACCAACTAGCCACACGAGCCTCTAGTGCAATACCGGCAAATGCATCTGATGCCTCATCTACAAACACGGGAGAACATTATGATGTAATTATTGGAGGAGGAGGATTAGTTGGCACAACATTAGCAGCAGCTTTAGCAACAAATAAAACATTGGCAGACAAAAAAGTTTTGTTGTTAGAGGGTGCTCCAACTTTTAAAGGCTTTAATGTTTCACAACCTTATGGCAATCGAGTCTCAGCTATTAATAAAAATACCATAGCCCTATTTGAGTCTATAGGTGCTTGGCAACGTATGGTTGATGCACGCGTTAAACCGGTTAAACAAATGCATGTATGGGAAGCTAATAGTGATGCTTTAATACAATTTCAACATGATCATTTTGCCGAAGATGTGGCATGTATTGTAGAAAATGATTTAATGCTAGATGCTGTATATGGCCAGCTTAAAGAAGCAGCACCAAATGTATTGGTACGCAATTTAGCTAGAATTTCCGACGTTAAACTACCCAACGATACTGGAAAAGGTGTTTCAGAAGTTACTTTGCAAGGCGGAGAAAAACTCACTTGTGAATTATTAATAGGTGCTGATGGTGCTAATTCTTTAGTACGCAAACAAATGGGTGTTGATGTATATTCCATAAACTATGAACGCATGGGATTAGTGGCTACGCTGGAACTAAGTGAGGCAGCTGATAATTCTGTGGCCTGGCAACGTTTTATACCTACTGGCCCTATTGCTATGTTGCCTTTAACGGACAAATTAAGTTCTCTGGTATGGAGTACAACAATACCACATGCTAAAGAATTGCTGAATATGTCTCCAGAACAATTTATAGATGCATTAAATGAAGCATTTTGTAAAGAGTTTCCTAAAAGTGATATAACTGTTAAAGCTATCAATGCTTTGAACTCAATTATGGGTCGTAATACATCAATGAGACAATATCCACCTCGTGTATGTGGTGTTGCGGAGAAATCAAGAGCAACTTTCCCTTTGGGCTTTTTACATGCTTCATCGTATATCTGTACTGGTGCTGCTCTTATTGGTGATGCTGCTCATCGTGTTCATCCATTGGCGGGACAGGGAGTCAATTTGGGTTTTAGTGATGTCTGCTATTTGATTGAAGCATTAGCTGAAGCTGCTTATGCTGGCGCCAAATTGGGTGATAAACAGTATTTAATGAAATATGAACAGAAGAGTTTAACGAAAAATGTACCCATACTAGTGGGTGTTCATGGCCTTCACACTCTCTATTCGACAAATTTATCACCAATAGTTTTACTACGCAGTTTAGGTTTACAACTGACACATAATATACCACAAATTAAAAATATTTTTATGAAAAGAGCCATGGGCTAATTGATTTGAAAATAATGGGAACTTTAAAAAGACTAATAAAAAAGTAGAGTTTTAAACTCGCATACATGTATTTTGTATTTAATTTGTTATAAAAATAAAATTAAAAAAAAAAAAATCAATAGAGTTTAAATGGAATATTGATAGGTACATTTTGTACGAAAAACGTTTTTCTTACACATTTAAATATATACCGATATATGGCCGAAATGTAACATAACTTAGGTGTTAGTACAACTATGTAATATGTTTTTGGCCTTCTAGGCTTTTTATTGCGGAACTGAATAAATAAATAAATGTATTGTATACTGTTGTTTACAATTTTACACACTATTAGAAAGAAGAGCCCAGTATTTTTCATCAAAAATTTAAAAACGTTTTTGTATGAAAAGTAAAAGTGAAGTAACTATATTTAACAATGTTTCAACTTAAACATTGTCATTCCAATCAGATTCTAGGATTCAAAATACTGACAGTAGATCTAAAGAGCAATGTCAGTGTGTGTATTGAAATAACCATAACACCTCTAGAAACGGATCGATGATATTTAGGTATTAAAATAAAGCCAAATTGGTCTAGTTTAAAAATTTATTAGTGAAACCAAAGAGTAAAGTGATCAGCAAATTTTTAATTTTTTAGCACTAGTACGAAATATGTCAAACGCTTAATAAAAAAATTTTTAAAAAATATTTTGGTACTTACACATATTAGCATATCCCCGTTCATGATTTAAATATTGTATATCAATTAATTTTTTCAAAAATGCATCTCGTGCTGCCTTATGATCACTGAAATGCACATAACGTAGCACTAATTTTAAATCTTCACACAATGTGGTAAATTTTATCCATATTTGTATGGGTTCATTCCGAGACATAAGTCTTAAAACATCCGGATTTTGTATACGCTCGATTAGGGTAAACACCTGTAAACAATGTGTAATAATTTCTTCTTCGAATATATGAAAACCTTTTGCTCCCGGTATTGTCAATGATAGAAAATAAGCATTTACTGCCAACATCGATAGTTTAATGTACATCTGAGAATTACCATCGATTTGTATTAAGCCCGCCAAGGTGTAAATAAAAGACAAATACCCATCTCTTGGTGCCACCTTTAAAACTTGATCCCAACAGTCAAAGGTATTATCATAACTACCTACTGATTCACTTCTAAGACTACGTAAAGTAGCACATAGTTCCATTAGTGTGGCAGCAATTTGTTCATCCATTACAGCACGCTGTACCAAAGGCATACAAATAAATTTTTGCAGTGCTTCACTCAGTTGACACTCGGTATTACTGTATTGTGTGGTTTTATTTTGTTGTACATTTGTAAAAATTTCCTCGATATCTTCCCATAATAATCCCACAACTAAGTATTCATTTAATTTTTTGAATATTTTAATTAATTCACTCATATTTTTATGTTTTAAAAAAGTGTGCTGTAAAATTTACACTGCATTGTTTGTAAACAAACAATATTTTATTTATTTTATATATTTTGTGACATTTGCTTTGAATTTTCTTTCTTATGCAGTGTTGCTAATAAAATAAAGTATAACACCGCAAGATTAGTTAAAAAAACGCAAAATAAAAATTTACAAATGCCGCGTTCTGCAAACCATGCAAAAATGCACTGTTTGAGTTGTCACAACTACTCAATGCTTAAAAAAGATGCAAATAACAGACTAAGTGTAAATTAGAAATTTAGATGGCATGAGAAAGGAACAAAATCCACTCTGCAGAGAGAAGAGCCTTATAATTCTGAATGCACCTTAATAGTAATGATGAGTTGTATCGCTATATGATTGGCTTAATCTCGTGAATGATGTTTCTTTTCTTTTGAAATAAAAAATTTTGTGCAACTTTTTTGATTTTATCTCTGTTAAATCGTTCACCTAGTTGTTGCGTATATAAGATCTAGTAACAATTCAATGTCTGGTATTTTTTTTAAATTGTTTCTCAACAGAGGGAGCCACCTGTGTAACTAGTTTTCAAACCAGAGATGGAAGACATGGTAAAATTTTACTTTTTTTGCAACAATTTGACGATAGTTATTACCGTGGTACTATCACAATTCATTTGGTACAATTTCCAAATTCAAAATTCTTGAATTAATATCCATATTTAAAAAGTATTCGAATTGATACCACGAGCATCAAAAATTTTAATTTTGTTTATTTGGTTGATACATAATATAAAAATTCATTTTCCATCCCTGTATAAAACTATTTGACATTTAAAGAGAACTATTTAGCTGACGTGACAGCAGAGAGAAATATTGAAAATAAGTGAAAATTTTTTATAAGAAAAATTTTGTAAAAATATTCAATTAAAACAATATAAAAAAACAAATAAATACATAAAATAATAAATAATTAAACTATAAAATCGTGTTATGAAAATAATTAACAGAATATAGGAAATTGTCAAAATATTAATGGCAAAAAAGTTATAACACGAAAATTAACGCAAACAACGGGCACACACATAGTGCTGCAGCAGCAGTAAAAAAGAAAAAGTGGAACAACGAAAGAAAAAACCGACCGACAAGGGGCATCTATTGAAAATAAAACTGGAGCGCACACAATATTAATGATAATCATGGAATTTTAATTATAACAAAAACCCCAAAATAAACATATTGTGATTTCATTTGTGGGCAATAAGCAAAAAGGAAACGAACGTGCAAAAGTTTTTTATATTGGAAGCTGTGCTGGTTAAAGGTGAAATAAACTAATAAATTTATTCATATTCGGTACAAAAAAGAGCAGAAGCAGTAGCACCCATTTGTGTTACGTTTATTTTGTGTAAAGTAAACAAATTGTACTATAAAAAAAACACACACACACACTTACGCCATCACACCAATTGTTTGAAGATTTATATACGGTATTGATGAAGATTTTCAATAGAAATACAAAAAAAATCTGTTCAATATTTTAATATTCAAGGCCAACGGTAATAAACAAATTGCAAAACTAAACAAACATTATTCCGAGATATATTAGTAATAAATGGAGTATCGTATAGGTAAGTTTAAACATAAGAATTTCACGGCAACAATTTAATACCGATTAAATTGTATTTTTTGCAGAAAATATGTCATCATCTAGTCCATTGGAAGAACAAGATTCCTCTGCTGAGTCTTCATTAAAAAAACGTACAACACAACTCGGTAATGGGTCGACGACACCTTGCACGGATGCTCTTTTAAATGGTAAATTGACTAACACCATTATTAACAACAAAAATGCAACATCCACCAATACAACAACTGCTGCAGCTACTTCAACCACCGGTACTTTTATGAAACTCAAAACTTATCTTTTAGCTCTGCGACCTTGGTCACTGTCGGCCAGTTTAGTGCCCACTCTCCTGGGATCAGCTTTAGCTTTTCGTTCACAATGGTCAGCGGAGTTTTCCTTTATAACATTTTTCCTTACCGCCTTTACAGTGGTCACTGTACATTGTGCTGGCAATGTGGTGAATACGTATTTTGATTTTATTAAAGGAATTGATAAACAAAAGGCTGATGATCGTACATTAGTTGATCATATTTTAACTAAAGATGAGGTGAGTAAAATTTTATTAGAGAGTAAATGAAATTCAACGCAAAGTAATACTTGCTAGCGGTGGCAAAGCAAAGAACTAAAAAACCCAAAGTATTGGCTTATTATTGCATATTTATAGATTTTTAATACTTTTTTCAACGTTGTAAGATTCCGGAATCTAATGATCATAATGATCATTCTTGATCAATCAAGCCTTCATTATAAATTTTTTGATATTTTTTATATCGAGAGATTTTGATCTTTATGAATATTTTAATCCTTTATAAGGGATGCAAAGATAACACTTTGAGAGGCAATCTTTTTGAACAAATATTTGACCAGTCAACACCTTTTTTTAACTATCAATGTCTTTTCTACATACAATTTTGTTTTCAACAATCACCGTTTTTTTATTGCCACTTAACATATTTTTCATCAATCTACATATTATTTTTAGCATCAGTCAAGTTTTTTCATCAATTAAATTTTTTAATTTTTTTTTATTAATCGAAATTTCATTTTCATCCATCAACCTTTTATTTTTATTATCATCATTCAACATTTCTTGTTGTCAATTTAATTTGTTTTTCATTGAAATTAATTTTAAATTCTCTTTATTTAACTTAATATTTTTTTTTTTTTTGAGTGCATACCCGATCTTTGTATTGATACCCTGCAAATTTAAGCCCTTGACTTTGTCCAACTTGAAGATCTAAACTATGTTTAAAGTAAAGTTATTTTATAAAAAGGAAGAAATATAATTTATTAATATATTTTGTATTTATGTTTTAATTAAAAATAACTAAAGAAACAATTTGTAAATATTGATTAGCACATTTTTATACATAAGAAGCATCCTGTGTCATCTACTCGTACATTTATATTGAAATTCAGTTTCGTGCATATATCCTTTTAATTGCGTATTTTTAACGCATATTTTATATTTGTAACTGCCCTGCTAATAACTTTTAATGTGTGTTCTCCATTTATAAGAAAAATTATATGTAATTTTTCTATTTATTTGGATGATCTTGAACCGAACAAAGAACATCTCACATAACAAAATACATTTTGTAAGTGAATAGTATAGTAAGATTTAAGATCATATCAAATTCTTTATTGTAAAGAAACATGAAAATTTTTTTATTAGTAAGTTATAGCGAATAAAAATTGAGAAATTCCACAGAGCCAGCAGGACAGAATACTTAGTATTTTCGGTTGACGCTACCCCAACCTTGTCAATATCCATGCTCTTCTTCTCCCTTATGGTCATTGCTTGTTGATGATTGTCTATTTTATATTGAGTGTTTGGAAACAAATTAACAAACTTGAAAACAACAATGCAATTAGACTAACATCACCGAAATATAACAATTTATATTAATCCTCTATATTTTACAGTTTTTGTTATGAACTTTAATTCTTAAAGTATCAAACAACACAGCTTATATGAAGCATTTCAAATGTTTGTCCTAATCCATATTAAATCTACAACTTAATCTATGTTGATAGTTAATGAATAGACAATATTTTGAATTATATTTTGCACTGTATCCTTGTGTGTAAAGTAATGGAATTTTATGAATTGTTGATCTGTTATTTTGTAAGTGATTTTTTTAACATAAATTTGTAAAATAATTGCTTTTAAATAAAGAATTTATGTCTTAGGCTTAATAGCCTTTTTGTGTTATGTAATGTATTGATATTTTACAATAATGGAGTTTCTTCCATTTTCCGTAAACCACTTTGCGCTTAATTGCAAATTAAATTATTATAAGGACAATTATAGAAAAATAAAATTTAAATATTTAAAATAAAATTTTAAGTGGAATTTCAAACCTTAAAAAATATTTGTATATATGTAATATAGTTTTGATATACAGTGGTGTTCAAAACATTTGGAACTGAGATCACATTTGAAATTTTCTCTGTTTGATTCTTCGTCATTTTTGTTTGCTAACATCATTTATTTCTTTTATTAAATAAATAAGAAAAAATTATATTTAAAGAACCTGTTGAAATTAAAGTGTTCAAATGATTTGCAATCGTATTTTTTCTTACTCCTAACGAAGTAATTAACACTAAAAAATGTCAGAATATACCAGTAATCTCATTTGTTTAGTTGTTTTAATATTAATGTATTTGCTTTTTATTAAATAACTCATTAAAACTATTACATTCCAACAGTCTTAATCAGATGTTGAAATGGTAATCTTCGTCATAGTAATTAAAAAAAAAATTACTGAAAACAAGTATAATTTTGTTTTTAAGTTTAAAATTTTAAATGATTTTCAAAATGGACTTTCTCAACGATTTTTCGAATAGTAAGTAGTGGCAACATCTATACAATTCATAATGGAAGAAGAAGCAGTTTCAACAGAAGCTAAAACCGAATTTTAGCTGGATGTCAGTCTACCCCCTATTAAAAGAGGACATAGAGAAGTTAAAAATATACAAAAAAGCCCCCTATGTGTTAGAAAAAACTTAAATATCTCGGCTTGACTTTACCCGGGCTTACTTAAATTAAACACAACGGTAATAGAAAAGTATTTTATAGTCAGATGAATAAAAATTTATCCTCCGGGGATCGGATGGAAGAACTAATGTTCGATGACCTCAAGGCAAAATTTTAATCCCAGTTACACCACCGCCACGGGGGGGGGGGGGGGGTAAAATAATTTTGAGACATTCCTAACTCAATTATACTTCCTTCCGTATGCTGAACGGAAAATGTCGCTATCAAGGATGGCGCTGCGTAAAATGTTCTTGGGGCCACTTTACGCAGCGCCATCCTTGATAGCGTATGACCTTAATTTGAAAATAAAATTAACCCCCATCTTTCGGACAAAATTTTATAATGAAAATTAACCCCAAAAATATAAATGAAAAATTACCCAAACGAAATAAAAATTAGCACCAAAATGGATTTTAGGGCATAATTCCATTTATTAATTTGAGATTTTTATTAATAATGCAAAATAACCACAATTTGAAGAAATAAAAAATGGTCCCGATGTAATGAAATAAAAAAATGTCTCCAACATTTTTATGCAATTCAAATAAAAAATTGTTAGAAATAGTATTTGAATTTTAACGAATATTTTTGATTAAAATTGTATGATACTTTTTTCTGTGTAGCAATAATGGAACCTTATTATATTTGTTCCTAATAATTGGCTCTTCCATTGTTACCAACAATATTAATAAAAATTGACTGGAAGGATACAGGAATTAAGAATTATGTTTGTTCTTAATATATGAAAAACGAAATAAAAATCGCTGCGCCAACTACAATCCATTTCTTCGGTGGATATTATGCACTTTTTGTCGACCATTTTTCTTTTTAAAAAAATTGGGTTTTAATTTCAAAATGACCTTTTTCTTTTTCATTTTTGTGAAAGGAAAACTAAAAATAAAGAATGGCCCCATTCATATTGACGCCATATGCGAACATTTTTTAACAAAAAATTTTTTTCACTCCAAAATATCTGGGGTCATTTTTCCTTTTTGATTTTTCCTTTTCCAAAAAGAAAAAAATGCCTTAAACCATGAAAATACGCCCCTAATTTTTTTTACTCTTTATGATGAGTCTTTTTATAATAAATACTAATTTATAGTTAAAATATTTTTACTGTCATATGCATAGACATTTGGTTGATTTTTATAACACACTTATAAATCAAATTAACATGTAAAATAACGACAAAAAATTCCCTATTGAAAACTTTCCTTATGTTCCTATGCAATACAAGACACACAAAATGTGAATGGTTGTTTCGTCTTTCTCCATACATAGTCGTCACATAGGCGATTCTTACAGATATAAGACTGTTATAAGAATCAACTAAATGTCTATGCATATGGGGGTTAATCTTTTCATTCCTGTTTCCTGCATTCACCCCATTCTTATGTTATATATGAGATGAGAAGTTTTCGCATCAATAAATGCATGGTCACCCTACTTTATGCAGGGTGACTTAATAGATTAATTAATAACATGATTATCATCTTCTTCTTTTTTTAAATATGTATTTAATTGCAAGGTTTGTTTTTTACATGTTTTCCGAAAACCTTATCGAAGTACAAGGTGCTGGGAAATGAAGAAAGCCAGGTCACAGATTCAATAAGACGAGCGACGATTATCGTCCACTTTCGAAGTTAAAATTCTATTGTTATAAAGATGTTACTTACCAAACTGTTAAGTATGGTAACTAAAGGGTGGTTAAATTTTAAACACCCTTTAGTGGAAATTATTGTCATTTCTTTTTATTATGATAATATGGTATAGTTCAATTATGTATGGAACAAAATATCGGCCAAATGGCCGCCACGACCGATGGTCCAAATTTTCGATGACGCTGAGGAATAATTGAGGTTCTATGCCGTTAATGTGCCGAATTATCTTATCCTTTAGCTCTTGAATTGTTGCTGACTTATCGACGTACAACTTTTCTTTCAAATAACCCCGAAGAAAGAAGTCCAACGGTGTAACACACATGATATTGGCGACCAATTGACATCGCCACCACGAAAGATAACACGGCCATTGAATTTGTTGCGCAAAAGAGCCATTGTTTCTTAGCTGTGTGGCAAGTGGCATTGTACTGTTGAAACCACATATCGTTCAGGGTCATATCCTCAATTCCTGGCCACAATAAGTTCGTTATCATCTCGCGATAGCGAACACCATTCACGGAAAATGCTTGGCCGACCTCATGCACATACTTTCCGCAGAACGAACTGGGCGAGCATGCACAGGTGTTTTCACAGACCCAGTTTGCTGAAATTTGCCAACAATTCTCTTGATTATGGACACATTTGGTCGATTATGCAGACCAAAAAAAATCACGAAGTGCACGAAATGCATTTTGATTTGAACGCCCATTTTCATAATAAGCCTGAATAACTTTAACGCGTTGCTCGATTGTGTATCTTTCCATGGTTCAAATTGAGTTAGTCTAAAATTGAGAAATGTCAAATGAAATGCAGAAAAAAACTTGAAGTTTAGGTGTGGTTCACATTCAACATCGGCCCTTAAAATTTAACCACCCTTAATAAGTCTAAAAATTACTGTCTTTTACCAAATTTGTAACAACAGTTTAAAATTTTTTATTTAATATAGTAGATATTTAGCTTTGAAAGTGGACGATAAACTATAATCGTTTTATAGAGTCTGGGCTCATTAAGTGCTAGTTTTTTTTTGATGTGAGTTAAACATGGTTTAATGGCTTATTAGTTAAACTGAAAATAAATTTTTCAGTAGTAGTTTAAGAGTTGACAGATAAGGCAATGCTGGCATAGTTTATTTCAACAAAATTGTATATTTTATAGCCAAACATATGGTAGCATTGAAAATATTTAATAAAAAATCAAAAATGGTAAAATGAGAGTAATCAAAAAATTCTCTCACAAAACCATAAAAATGCCCAAAATACTGCGAACGCACAAAACCACATTTCATAACCAAAAATAAACGTCAAATTTATTCATATTAAAAAACAGCTTAATTAATAAATATATTTGAAATGGCAAATATCTATTTATATTTTCAAATGTATTCTTCATTATTAAGAAGAAAAAGTTGTTTATAGTAAACTTTTATTTAACTTTAATTTTTTTCAAAAATGCAAAACGGTTAATTTATTAGCAGCAGCTGATGATTTGACAATTTTACCATTTTACCCAAACAAAAAGTACGGGTAAGTTCTGGTAAAATGAGAAACACAATTACTCTCTCATGAACGCTCTCATTTACCCAATTTTTGTTACAAGAAACGCTTTCTGGTAAGATTGGGTTCCCGCGGGGACCCGCGGTAACGTACGTCGAACACACCTATTTTTTTAAACAAAAGCACGTGTTCGCGAATATAAATAAATTATTTGGACGAGCTCTAATTGTCTTGGGCTTTCTTGTTATGGTTTTATTTAAATTTGCATATGTTTAAGAATCGCCGAAATCTTCATCATATGAGGTATAGTCTATTTTTTTTAATTTGTAAAAAACAACTATTTACGAAACAGCTGATTTATTAAGAGACGCTTTTCATCAGCTGTGTGTGTGCTTTGACATCTGTAACTTAGGTTTAACTCAAATTAAAACAAAATAAACTGGATCTTAACAGCATTCCAAGCTTAAACCAAGTTAAACAAATAAACAAGGTAGAACTACATCCAAAAAAACTAGCCCTAAGTAAATAAAGTAGATCAACAAGAGGAACCAAAATAGTTGCAAGTAATAATGAATTACTACCCGATACTATTTCCCAATGTATTTTATATATAAACTAACAAGTTGGATGACTTCTCCCAGGAAAAAATACCTTACCAAATAATGGGTTTTAGAATGAGCAGTAACTGATTGAAGTTTGCCTGATAAGCTCATTATTTAAACACAGGGATGTCATTGGAGGTAGCTAGTTGCTTACGAGTAGGGAGTAAAGTAACTAGTTAATAGTAAGGTTAAAATAACTAGTTATAGGTAAGGCAAAAATAACTGGTTACAATCAGGGATGTAAAATATGATTTCTGTTATTGTACCAACAAGACAAACAAATTGTACTTTTGCGATCCTCACGGTACCAAAATTTCTTCCGCTTTTTTTCCAAC
Organism: Eustalomyia histrio; assembly: GCA_949748255.1. Lineage (NCBI taxonomy): Eukaryota > Metazoa > Arthropoda > Insecta > Diptera > Anthomyiidae > Eustalomyia > Eustalomyia histrio. Next base: position 37,135,743 of record OX456526.1, read on the forward strand.
AATTTTATCGTATTGAATTAGATTTGCTTAGACACTAAAGAGACTTAAAAACAAGTAAAAAAGGGCTAAATTTGGCTGTGCCGAATCTTTGAATACCCTCCACCATAGGGGCTGAAGATGATATACGTATATACTAAATTTTGCATGAACTGTAATATGAATATGTTTTGTCAATTTATGTAACGAACTTTTGTTATTTAGTTTTAGTAATGTTATTTATTTAGTTTTAGCAATGTTATTTACAGAGGTCTGCTCTGTTAGCGACTTTAACATTGTTGATTTTTACGTTAACTTAGTTATCAGAGTAACACACATATAGCTCTAAGAATGTTATTATTCTCTATGCAAGACAATAAATGTAATCAAACAATAAGAAGACTTAATAACATTTTTACTTACTTAACATAAAAAAAAATAGATACAGAAAAATTGTACAAATTCGTATGGAAAATTTAGAGGTACCTTCACATTTTCACTCATAACTTTTGAACCGCTTGACCGATTTTGCTCATTTTAAATACCAAACTGCTCGGGAGGATGTTCAATAATCTGGGTAAAAATAGGCACCCCCGCTTGCGTCTTCGCGTCGTGATCGCCATTTCAACAGACAGACAGACAGACAGACAGACGGACATCGCTAAATCGACTTAAAATTGCATAAGGATCACGAATATATATACTTTATGGGGTCTTGAACCTATATTTCGACATATTACAAACGGAATGGTGGAGGGTATAAAAATTTAAATTGACGTATAATTACTACAAAACTTTGTAAAATTTTACTCTAATTTTTATAAATGTCACACCTTTTTTCTGAGTGTCTGCCTCGAAGGCAATTTAACCTTTTCAGGATTTGCTATTAAAAAATTTAAAGGCATTTAATAGCTTTTTAACAACAATACACTTTTTTTTTATTTTTTTTTGTTTTGAGAGGTAATTTAAAAACAGCTGTTCAATGTTGCCACTTCCGAATATTTTAGTACAATGTGTATGCAAACATTTCAACTTAAAACTGACTTTATTTTTCACTATAGTAGCTGAATATATAAAAACAGGTTTTTAATTTAAAGTTGCTTTTAAAAAGAGTCGACTTTATGTTATGTTGTTTTATCAAGTTATAAATTGAAAATTTGAAAAAATTTAAAATTGTACTAAATGAGCCGCGGTAGTACCACGGTACCAACCAAGTTAAAAATGTACCAAAAAAAGTACAATTGTACCATGTTTTCCATCCCTGGTTACAATTCATATAATAAAAACAGATTTTTGCTAATATTTTGAAATAAAACTTACATAACAAAACCAAAAATAGTTTTTTATTGTCAAATAAGTAGTTAAAACACATTACTAGTAACTAATTATTTTCACTTTGAAAGTAATGCTGTGTGAAAGAAGTTGGCATGGAATATAAGTAGCTGTATAACACATTATAAGTAACTTATTATTTTCACTTTACAAGTAATGCAGTGGGCAGGGGTAGGTCATTATTGGTAATGCAAAAATAAATGAGCTGGTATTACAAAATTTTTCCTGAATTAGTTGGCACCCAAGAATTTTTTTTAAGCTGTTTCTATTTTTAAATATTTTTTTATTTTTAGTGCTGTATGCTATTTGTCTTTAATATCAACATGTTGAAAATTGAATTATTTTCATTTTCATTATGTTACTAACGTATTGTAAACATTAATTTTTAAATGGAGCATCAGCGCAACATTTAAAAATTTGTGTTTACTATTCATTAGTAACATTTAATTATGATCTCGAGACTGATTAATTTTAAAAGATATATAATTAACACAGCGGGATCGAAATAATATATACAAAATTAAAATATTTTCTTTAATTTTTCAGGTTGTTTCTCTTGGTGCAATACTTTACATGGCCGGCTGTGTGGGTTTCATCTGTTTGGCCATCTTAAGTCCGGCTAAAATGGAACATTTAGCACTTATATATTTTGGCGGTTTATCATCAAGTTTCCTGTATACCGGTGGCATTGGTTTCAAATATATTGCCTTAGGCGATTTAGTTATTTTAGTACTTTTTGGTCCAATATCTGTACTATTTGCATTCATGTCACAAACGGGTCATGTTGATTGGACAACAATTTATTATGCCATACCATTAGCTTTAAATACTGAAGCTATTTTACATAGTAACAATACACGAGATGCTGATAATGATCGAAAGGCTGGCATTGTAACCTTGGCTATATTAATAGGTAGAACAGCGTCACATGTTTTATATGCTCTACTTCTATTTACACCGTACAGTGTTTTTGTGGTATATGCCTTAAAATATTCATTATGGTTTCTATTGCCATTGATAACCGTACCGCAGGCTTTTCGTATTGAAAAACAATTTCGTAATGAACAAACTATGACGTTAGTACCCAGACAAACGGCAAAATTAAATTTCTTCTTTGGTATTCTCTATGTGGTGGCATGTTGTTGTGCCACACAACTACCAACATTTTCATATGCGAGGCACTGAAGTAAAAATTCCCTTTTTTAAAGCATTATAAAAATCAAGGCAAATTGATTAAAAATTTATTTAAATTTACGAAACAATTTTTTTATTTATTATTTTTTTTTATAGCAAAAAAACAAAATCGAATATTGTAATACTATTTAAAAACAAAAGTAAAAGTGTTTAAAAAACCAGAAATTAAATCATATACATTGATTATATTAGTGAAGAAATTTAGGGAATTTTTTTTAATCAAATAAATAAAAAAAAAAACAAAAAAACAAATCATACACAAGAAATACATATTGTATTGCAATAATATAAGTTTTTCATTATATCATCTCATTTATAATTTATTTATAAGTTTCATTATTATTATTATTTTTATGATTTTATTAAAAATAACTTGTTGATACACAAAAAAAAAAGTAAACACTGACCATACAATTTTTTTTTGTTAAGGTATTTTGATGACGCATTGATTAGACAAAATGGTCTATAATTTAAAAAAAAAAAAACAGATATCTAACAAACATAATATGTAGAGTTCACAAGTAAAGCATTACAGAATCAAAATAGTTTTTCATTTATAATTAATTTTGATAACCCTTTCGTAACATCTTATGAATCCATAATATTTTTGTATATAGAATGTCTATAACGAATTAAATATTCGTAATATTCATTGTAAATTCATTCAATAATTAATTTGAAAATTTTACAATTTAGGTCGGCTAACTTAAAGTATGCTCAATTTAAATCTATCCAGACTTATTTTCATGCAAATTTTACTCAGACCAACCAACTTCGCTTACACCAAAAAACAAAAAAAAAAAGAACTAGAATTTAGAAAAATTAACTTTTATTTGGAGGAAAAATTGATATCAAAACGGCGCCAAAGACTTTTTTTTACTAAATTTTTCCTTGAAATTAAGAGACAAATTTTTTTTATCAAAATTTCTAAAATTATGGAAAAATTTTTTCTATTGAGAACTAAAATTTTTTTTTTTGGAAAACAGAAAAATTTTCTTTTAATTATTCCATATATCATCTAAAATTTTTTAGGAAATGTTTCCTTGGTTTTAAGAAAAATTTAATTTTATTTAAGTTCATTAGATAAATTTTTTTAACTAAAAACTAATACTTAACTTCCTAAAAATAAGAAAATATTTTCTAACATCAAGTTAAATAGCACTTCTTTTAAGTGAAAATTATTCTTAAATTTGATAAAAATTTTCTAATAAATATTAAACTGTTTCTATGGTAAAGGTAATATATTTGACCATATATTTTTAAGAGTAAGTATTTTCCCACTTGCGGAGGACTTCCGCTTTGTGAGAACACATGCTTTTTGTCTTTAAATTAAATTAAATTAAATTATACTAAACTCATGTATTTAAAATATAAATTAAATTTCATTAGCAAAAAGGTAAACAAATTAAAAAAAATGTATTGCAAGCATCCTAAAACGTAATAAATTTTGACAAAGTTTGATCCTTTTTGTAGTTAATTACTGGTTCTGCTCGAGAGAACTACAAAAATGGGATACCCTAAGTGAAGCACGACATCTAAGGCTAAGAAACGCTGGGGGTCCTTTGTCTTCTTAAATTAACTAATTTATGGAAATTGTTGCAAAAATACAAAATTGCACAGTTACATTTCTTTTTATTATTGAAACATGGAGAATTGTCATAAGTTTATTTTATGGCATTTTTAGTTTAAACTTTAATTGACATATACAAATTTCAAATTTTTTTATTATTAAGTGAAAAAAAAAATAGTTTTAGTGCCTTGATTAGTATAATGTTTTTCATCTATATATCTAAAAAATTGTTGCAAGTGTGTTGTGACTTTCAAACTCACGAACGGTCAAACCGAATTCGATTAAATTTTTAGGGTTTGTTCGTATGGTCGTTTGGATAGTTTATCTAAAGTTTGCACGAAATCGGTTCGTGAGTTATGACTTTTCATGTCAACATGTTATTTTGTCCATATAAAAAAAAAAAACAACAAATACGTATTCATGCGTAGCGAAGCACGCCGGGATCCGCTAGTAATGTATAAAATGTGCTTGCGATATTTTGTATTGCAGTCAGCAAACTAAATTATTACATAAAAGCGCAAATTCGAAATTTTTTACCTCTTGCTAAACTAATTAAAGTTCAATGTTTAAGACTATTAAGATTAGAGATGGGCACCGAGCCATATTTGACTCACGCTCAATTACAATCACAAACCAAAAATTTCAATCATGCACGATAATTTTTTTATTGGTTACCCAGCAAAAATGAAGCTGCCAAAGAAGCAATAAAAGTATCACTACCAGGCAAAGGCATCACTACTTTTCTAATGGTGTCATCGATGAATTTAACATTAGCGTGTCATAGGATGGAAGTATTCAAATGTAGTTACTAGCATTACTCATACTTTACTCTAAGGAAGCAATGATAATACAAAGATTAGGTAATCTGATGCATGAGTGGAAATGTTCATATACTTTGTATTATTTAAGCTTTGATGAAAATTTAATTCATAAGAATGCAGAAGAAAAAGTTTAAAGAAGCGAAATGTATGCATTGATATACAAATACTCTTTATTAAAACAAATAAATAATTCTGCATTGGTGAAAAAGCATTTTTGAAACATTTTTCAAAATTTTAATGAATTTTTAGACAGATTTTAAAATATTTTTGGATAATTTAAAAATTGGTTGTACAATTTGGAAACATTTTTAGACAATTTTAAAATATTTTTGAACAATTTTAAATTTTAATTTTGAAATGATTTTTACACAATTTTAAAATTATTTTGATAAATTCTAAATTAAAACTGGAAATGGTGTAGTAACAAATAATAAACATAATGCAAAAATGCACAGATTGCGTCCTCATAAATATTTAAGGCTGAAAAAATACAAATGACAGCCCAGCTAGTTTCAATTAAAGGTTAAAAAAATCTTGATATTTCAAAACTTTGCAAAACTGCATAAATTCTAACCCTCATGAAATTTTAAAATAAAATATAAAAAATGATATAATAAAAAAATTAAAAAAAAATTTCATCAGAACTATTTTTTCAATTTGAATAAATGCTTTAGATTCAAAAAATATACGTTATAGTACATATGCTTTAGAAGTAATGAAGAGTGATATTTTAAGATATGCATCGGGTTTATATCCAGATCACTGCACTTGAAATGTGAACACGTGCATTTTTTGGAAGTGCCTTAGAATAACACCAAAAAATCATAAAAGAATGTCAACTGAAGTTTAGGAAGCTATGAAAGAAGTTATAGTCACAGAATGACTACCATTTTTTTTGCTGGGTACTTTAATTTCTTTCCTTTAATAATATTTTTTCTTAAAAATTAGGAAAACTAACTAGTTTGTTTTTAATTGTTTGTTTTTTTTAAAAGAATATTAAAAAAAATGTAAACGTTTTCCAAGAACAAAATCCTATACCTTAGTTTATTATTTATCAAAAATTAGAATACCTTTACTTGAAAAATAAAACAAAATATTTAAAATTTAACTGAACTAAGTTGCATGAAAATTTTTACTTAAAAATAGTTCATTAGTTTCTAAAACCAAATAAATTTTTATTATTACATAGAAAAAAATATATTACTTTTTGTTTTTAACTGCCTGAACTTATTTTTAGAAAATAATTCTTAAAAATAAGAAAGTGGTAGACTTAAAAATAGAATTTAGAAATGGTTTTCTAAAATTTAGTTAATTTTTCTACTCGCGAAAAAAAAATGAACACGCATTTAGTTCAAGTACTTTCTCATTTTAAGTTAGACACATTTTTTGAACTAAGTGGAGGGAAATTATGTTCTATTTTTTTTTGAACTAAACTTAGTTTTATTATATGTTAGTATACCTATTTCTTAAAACTAAGGTGTTTACTTTTATTTTTTTGAACTAAACTTAGTTATATTATATGTTAGTATGCAAATTTCTTTAAACTAAAATGTTTTTCTTAAATATTGATAATATTTTTACTTTTTTCCTAAAACCAAGAAATATTACTTGGAGTAAATATGAACTATATATGCTCAGAGTATATATATTATTTCGTTTTTACTTAAATATAGGAATTTTTATTCATTTTAAGAAAATTTTTCTAAGTTTTAATAAAATTTTACTAAAATTGAGGAAATTTTTTTTAAACTATTTTAAAGAAAATTTTGTATTAATTTTAAGTTCATGCTTTTTTTTTAAGTGTTACCCAAGAGTAAAATTTGCTTTAAAATATGTCTGCATAGTGTTAAATTGAGCTCTCTTTGAGATAAGTTAGCCGACCTTAATTAAATTTCATTAATATTTTAACTGGAAAAAACGTTTAGCTATCAAACTTTGAATACCCAAATGTTATTGTAAGAGTTTTAATAAAATTGTTGTAAAAGTTGCATCCATAGCAGCAAACCGTTACAGCAAAATGCTTTCAAATATTTTGTATAAAAAGTCACAAATTGCTAAGCCATATTTTTTTTGGATACAATCCTAAGTCATGGCAGAACTTTATTTCATTTTATTATAAGTAAATGTTTTAATATTTGAAGCAGAGCCGCGAATAACGTTGTAAGCGACAAAATTAAAATTGTTGAGAAATCGGAAAAAAACGTTTTAGAACTTGTGTTGTGGTGTATCTCACCGACTGATTTCTTCAGATTGCATTTTGATAACGAAATCCTGCATAATTTTGCCTTATTTCATTTTTAAGTCATAAAAGTGAGTTATTCTAACTGTTATCTGGAAAAAACAGGTTTTGTAAAAATTGTCGCTTAAAACGTCATTCGCGGCTCCGCTTCATTTGTTGTTTAGGTTTCGCTTTATGACATTTTTTTAACTAATGAAATGCACAAATGCAAGATGTCATTTCCTTATCGTGTTTCGCCAAAAAATCGAATAATTGATACCCTGATTTCTGCAATGATTTGCTCGTTGAAAAATATCAGATCAAAGCTTCTCTAATGCGAATTATTATTTCTAAAAATACGCGGCAAGCACAAAAAATACTATAACTACATTGTGGGAATGTTTTCAAAGATGTTTGAATTATGCAGATGTACGTTTAATCAAACAAAACAAAAATTCCAATTAAATTTTAAAGAATTCGTAAGTATCTAATATAAGTTTAGATTTATAGACACATTTTACAAAACGAAACGTTTAAACATTTAAACAATTTATGTAAAAAAATTTAAAATTTGTTACAACATTTCGTTTTATAAAAGTGTGTATTACACAAAAAATATCAGCGCGGTAATAGAAAATTTTGATATTTTCAGCAAAAAGTATTGAATTATTTGCCTAAAATTATTAATGTTTACCATTGGCTTGTAATTTGAGGTAAGTTGTTGCCATCGTTTTATTATTTTGACAACTTAACGTTTTGTGTTTTAATTGACAACAATTTAAACTTCACAATAAACATTTTATTTTTTTTATTTATTCAAATATACAAAAACTAAGCCCTCCGGGCCAAATATGGTTTGTATACTACTAAATTGTATGCTACTAATTTTTGCGGACTTTCCGGCAAACACGCTATTTTTTATGGACATTTTAAATTTAAGTATAAATCTTATTAAAATAAATATTTAAAAATATTATTATAACATTTTAACTTTTATTTTAGGATTTAAAAAAAATACTTAATTTGATATAAAAGCTGTTTTCTACTTGATATCTAAATTTATTAATTTCTCTTCGTATCCATTCGCTGTATCCATTTCGTTGCCGATATTTACGGACTACACTGATTTTAATCCGTTATAACCCGCACGCACAGAAACAGCTTTGAAATTAAACTAACAAGAAAAGTACAATACGATTATGATGAAATCTAGATATGTGATAGAAAAAGGAAATCTAAGAACAAACTGACTCACTTTTTCCGGCAGTTCTGGTATGGAATCTAAAATATGAGAAGAACAAGATCGGACATTTTTTGGTACATTTGGTAAATTATATATAAAAACTACATACGTCAAACGAGGAAGTTTGATATACATAAGCCCATGTCATGTTGTTCCAAAAAGTACAAAAAAAAAAAAAAAATAGGCTTTCAGAAAAAATCTCTTTAAAATCCTAGTTAGATAAAATGGATGTTATTCTTTACGAATCTCTTTTTCAGAACATCCAAAGAAGTTAATAGTGCAAATTTTTCGGTTTGTAAGAAGCCATTTTAAAGAACTTTCAAAATGTCGATATTAACCCCTACTTATGAAGTTATAAGAATGAAAGTTTTTATAACAATTCCATTAAAAGGCATATACATTTTTTTTATTTTTTTTTATATATAACAATTTGTTATAATAGTAAAAAAAAAAAATTTTGTTGGTCCATAAATGGTTAATTTCTGCAGTCTTTGAATGCCTTATTGAAAACATATTTTCCATGTCCAGTGTCCGACCACTTTGTCCTGATCGGAATAATAATCCCTGGCGTGTTCAAAATCACATTTTTAACTTTAAAACAAAGCCACTCCCTATATTTATTTTGTAGTCCCTATATTTAAAAACTTCTGTAAACTAATGAAAAAATCCATCTGATCATCGATTTTTCATAGCACCAAAACAAACTACTTCCTCCCAATGATACGCCAATGTTAAAATTATTAATGATTCACCGAAATTTTCACAACTTCGGGTTCAGTAGATGTAGTGTTTAACTACTTCTTCCTCAGCTCTTATTTTGCTGGGATCCATAATAGAACGACAATTAAGAAAAATAATTGTCCTCTGAAATTTAATAAGGAATAAAATACGTGAATTTGGTAGCGTGTTCTTCATCATATAAATTACCCAAAATGTTTAAAATTTTTAGAACAAAAAATTTAAAAAAGCTAAATAGTACCGAAAAAAGGTACCAGTAAAAAGCACTCGAAAATATCTTTCGAGTGATGCCTTGAATTGTAATGCTAAAAAACTAAAAAAAACATACCAAAAGCTTACATGGGTCTAATTAATTGATTGGACTAATTAATTGATGATTTTACTTATCAGGAAAATGCTCGCATCATTTTAAAAAATTAAGAAGGAAATGAAATTAAATGGGTAATGTGTGAAATTGAAACACTAAGCACTGTGAACGAAATGGAATAGAACGGGTCATGAAATTTTTATTATCAGAGTGTGTTACTTTATATTATAAAAATTGATAAAAAAAATAAATAGTCACTCTGTGGCTGTTTAATAAAATTTCCACAGGACCTCTACCGGACCAACCTTATATGTATTCCTTGTCGATCTTTGCAAAATTTTGTCCGTTTTGCGTTATTTTCGAGATATTCGCAATTTTGTAAATTTAAAATGTTCGGACACAATTTTTGCTCTAGTTGACATCCTGAGGGATATATTTTTATAAACCAGCCACAGGGTTACCCAATTTTACACAAACAAAATGTAACGACTAACTAAATTTGTATTTGAGTGTGTTCAATTATATTAGCGTTTTAATTGATAAAAAAATATAGTCACCCTGTGGTTGTTTTATAAAAATTCTATTAGACCTATCTGTGTCCGTGTTGCGCTATCTTGCCTTAGTTTTCGAGATATTCGCCATTTTGGAAAATGACAATTTTTTAAAAAGGGTGGTATTTTAAGAATTAAGCGAGATATAGGGCTCTTGTAGAGTATTAATATTCTGTGATAATAAAAATAGGTCAGGTCCGGGAGAGTCTTCGAGGGGTACATTTTATAAAACAGCATAAGTAATGCAATGTAAACACAAGATTTTTTTTGAAAAATAATGCATTCTTTAAGTTGGCCTAAAAGCCGAGACAAGTCGATATCAGATAATTTGTTCTATCACAAGTCTATATATTATTAAAATCGGATTGTTAAAGTTGGCGTACTTTCCTTGTAAGTTTGGTTTTTTTATAACTTTAATAAGTTCTTAGTTTTTTTTTAAATGCGAAAATAAAATCTAAACAATACACATATTAATTTCAATACGAAAAGTATATATTAATTTTAACCCTCTAATGCCCAAGGCTGCCAAAAAACGGTCTTTGGATCTAAAGTATTTTTTTTGATTAAATAACATTACTTTATTAAAGAAATTGTATTATATCGATAGAAAACATAATAAACTACTTTTTTCGCCTTCAAACATATTTTTTGCAATGAGCGACTTTAGGGCGAGAAGGATGTAAAGTCAAACTTTCGTAAATTTAAAAAAATTAATTTTTTAAAACAGAAAAAATATTAAAAAAATCCACAAAAATATATTTACGCTCTGGTAAATATTATTAATAATAGAAAACCTAGTATGGGGTTCCAACTTGTAAAATAAATTATTATTTTTGTTCCAAGACACACAGGCTACGTTTCAGGACACGTTTTAGAAATATCTGTCTAACTCGAAAACTAGTTAAGAGATTTTTATTCAAATTAATTACAGCTGATATGCTCGGAGTTAGAAGTAAGCAAATTTCATTTTGTCAAGATTAATTGATGTTTAGTGTCAATCTCACTCAATTTCGCAATTTCCAAAAAGCAACAATCGCCATAACTTTTAAAATAACAAAACTGGATCACCAATTTTTGGTACATAATTTTATTTTATTGAAAGTGTTATTTATAGCGAAAACTGATATTATTTGAATTCTTGATTTGTCTTCAACCTTTATTGTGATATATCGCCGAAATAAGGCAATACAAATTTATTTTTTTTCCCATAGTTAGTGTTTAATTCCAAATGCAAAGTAAAAATATTATCGATATCAGCAGAAAAGGCATTAGAGGGTTAATTAATTTACTTCACTACACTCAAAATAATATGTTGTAAGTAAAGTTTTCAAGATGTGGTACTTTTTTAAAAACCTAATTTAGATAAAATTTCCCCCCATTAAGAAATTTTTAAATATTTTTTCCATCTGCTCTATGTATCTCTCTTAGGCCGAGTTTAATTAAACCAAAAACGAATTTTGTTTGCCATTTTCATGTTTATTAACATAAATTTGTCGGAAGAACTTTTCATTACATAAAATTTTAGTCTTTATTAAAATAAAATAAATAAAAACAAATTTCAAAATCAGTATTCAAATTACAAACTGAGATAAACTAAGTTTAAAGATAATCTACATCCTAAAAACTCGGCCTTAGTTTTCAAGATATGCGTCATCTTAAAAATTTCGGCTACCCTGGTAGCGCCATCTTTTGGGCAATAGCAGAGACTTGAACATATTATATTTTAACAAAAAAATTGTGTAAAATTTAACAAATGAGTTCTTAAAAATAAGTTATAAATAGTTTTGAGAATTAACACTCAAAATCAGTAAAAGCACGAAAGGTTTTTAGGGTTGTGTTAACAGGAGATAACTAAAATCGTTAAGTGTTTTAACAAAAAAAATGTTTAATAATTTATTCGATTTTGAATACGTTAGTTAAATCGACTTTAAATAGATCTTTTACTAATGTATTTTTTAAAGTGTATTGACCAAAGTGTATTGATATCGCACAAAAGAGTTAACTAAAAATTCTCAAATTTTCAGGGGAGGCAATCTTTAGTTCAGGGATGGAAAATATGTTTTCTGTTATTGTACCAACCAGACAAACAAATTGTCCTTTTTTGATCCTCACGGCACCAAAATTTTTTCCGCTTTTTTTTTTTAACAATTTTATCGTATTGAGTCAGATTTGCTTAGACACCAAAAAGACTTAAAAAAAAATTTAATTGACTGGGTAAAACAAAATTTATCGTTTATTTTATGTAGTCGTATAATTCCCACAAAACTTTATAAAATTTTACTCTAATTTTTATGTCACACCTTTTTTTTCTGGTTGTCCGCCTCCCTTGGAGGGCAATTTAACCTTTTCAGGATTTGCTATTAAAAAATTTAATTTTTTTTGTTTTGAGAGGTAATTTAAAATCAGCTGTTCAATGTTGCCACTTCCGAGAATTTTAGTAGAATGTGTATGGAAACATTTGGTACATTTGATGTGACACCAATTTAGAGCCGGTTCAACTTAAAACTGACTTTATTTTTTACTATAGTAGCTGAATAAATAAAAACAGGTTTTTAATTTAAAGTTGCTTTTAAAAAAAGTTGACTTTATGTTATGTTGTTATGTTATGTATGTTGAAAAAATTTCAAATTGTACTAAATGTGCCGCGGTAGTACCACGGTACTAACCAAGGTAAAAATGTACCAAAAAAAGTACAATTGTACCATGTTTTCCATCCCTGCTTTAGTTGATCGTGCAGAAGCACGGCAATTAACATAACAACCGTCATAACGCGATTTATCCAGTTAAAGATGATAGTGATGAAAAAAAATTTTTTGAAGTAGTTAGAGATGAGTGCTGTGAACAAATTTATGATCGAAAAAGTTAATTTTGGAAAACTTTAAGACATGATATAATGCCCAAAATTTTCATGATGTAAGGCCTAAAATTTAATGACAGGAGCCATTAGACTCAAAAAAAATTATTTTTGGAAACTTTTAGCTAAAATCAATTCAGAAATATTTGGAAAGAAATGAAGATGACATGAATTCGACTAATTTGTATACAACAATGTTTTGATAGAACTATTATAAAACACTCACATTTATTATGCAGATGAACTTAACATAATCTCATGTAAAACCTGCTAAATTAGCTTTGGACATTTTTTTTAATATTTTATTTTTTACATGGCAATTAATAATTTTTTATTTTTTTTTTAAATTACCACAAACAAGCAAAACATTTTTATTTTTATTATTTCAATGGCACTTGTTAAAAGTTACACATAATTTTACACATTATTAATTTTTTTCTCCAAACCATTTAAGATTTTAACCAGAACTTATGACAAAAAAAGAATATTCTAAAAAAATCAATTGAAAAATAAAGTAGTGAAAATAAAAATATGTTAACGAAATAAAATTATTAAAGAAAAACTGATAAATGCCATCATTTTAAAATGGACCAAAAACTAAAAATTATTAATAAAAAATAAAAACATAAATAGAAATAAAAATAAAAATAGCAAATGACTAAAAACTTTTTGAAAAAAAAAACAAATATATATAAAAAATCTTTATAACTTAAAATATAGAGTCTTTGTTGTACGATTAGATGGAAGAAAAACAAATGCATCAATAATGAAATAAATGTGCTTTAATTGTTAATTAAATAATAATAATAAATTATCATATGCAATAATCAGCACTATTTTAAGAATATACTTTCAAGGGGTTTAAAAATAATTTTTAAATATATATTCACTATTTTTAATTTTTTTTGCCAACATTTTAAATAAAAAATATACTAAAATTGTCAGAAATTAAATTTGACAAAAAATTTGGCGCCAACAAATACGGATTTTTTTTAAACTACTTTGTAATTTTATATGGTGGTTTGCAATAACATTTCTTCTGTAGCAAAACATTCTGATTCTAAAATGTTTCTGCTTTAAAAATATTGTAACATTTTTCTGATTTATAGATCACACCAAAAAGTATATAATTTTCTATAGAGTATTTTTCCCGCTCTACCAGAAATTCAACAGTGGCAACATTTTTAAATGGGAGGGCAACATTTTCAAAGTTGCTAAAGTGTTTAAAAACATTAAATTTGCTGTATGCAGTGCTGCCACATAAACAGTGTAATTTTTTATCCCAGTTTTTGGGATTCTTAACTGTTACCAGTTTTTTCATGAAAATAATTTTTTTTTCAAATAATTGCATTTTTTATAGGTTTTTAGTTATATGTTGCAACAGTTAATAGCATATTTATTCTCTTTATTATATATTTTTACCATAGAAATGGGAAATAATGGATATGAATAGACATAGTTGGTCAATGTGTGTGTACACACTTTAAAACTTTTCATGTCACAATGTTATGTTTGAATTCGTAACTGTTTTTTAACACAATTGCAAATTTTTTTTTGTATTTTTTTACTTTATTAGATATGTCTAATTTTAGTAAAAATAAATAGTATATTGAACAAATATTATATTTTTATATAAAAAATTTGAAAAAATACATGAATAAAATAAAAAAAACTTTTTTTTATGAAATAAGCTGAAAAATCTCTAGCATCCCAAAAAACGGCAAAAAAAATAGTTAAAATTGGTTATATGGCAGCACCGCTAAACACTACTATAAGTTGCCGACCAAAACTCACCTTTGTTGCCGCCAAACTATGTTCGTGTTCTAAGAGAGTACTAAAAAGTTCGTGAGAGAGAAACATACTCTATAGAAAATTATATACTTTTGGATCACACGTCCCTACAAGAATACGACCGGTTATATGACCGGTCATTTGACTGGTAGTGTTGACGGAAATACCCGTCAATGCGTAGAACAAAGTTTCTATCAAGTTCTTAAAGAAAATATGAAAAACTTGACCGAAACTTTATTTTTTTTAACAACAAAAAATGCAATTTATATTAGTTGTTTCACTCTTGCATATATGCAAGAGTGAAATGACAGATATTTTATTTTGTTTATGTGTTAGTTTCAGTCATCAATTTCTTGTAGGGGTACTATGTCGTAAATGAGCCCCCAAAAACAGTAGTCAGAGCTTGTTTTTAATTTGAATAGAACAATTCAGATTGAATCAAAAAGTATATAATCTCAAGAGTATGTTTCTCTCTCACGAACTTTTTAGTACTCTCTTAGAACACGAACATAGTTTGGCGGCAACAAAGGTGAGTTTTTGTCGGCAACTTTTAGTAGTGTTTAGCGGTGCTGCCATATAACCAATTTTAACTATTTTTTTTGCCGTTTTTTGGGATGCTAGAGATTTTTCAGATTATTTCATAAAAAATATGTTTTTTTTATTTTATTCATGTATTTTTACAGATTTTTAATATAAAAATATAATATTTGTTCAATATACAACTATGTCTATTCATATTCATTATTTTCCATTTCTATGGTAAAAATATATAATAAAGAGAATAAATATGCTATTAATTGTTGCAACATATAACTATAAACCTATAAAAAATGCAGTAATTTGAAAAAATATTGTTTTCATGAAAAAACTGGTAAACAGTTAAGAATCCCAAAAACTGGGATAAAAAATTACACTGTTTATGTGGCAGCACTGCATACACCAAATTTAATGTTTTTCAACACTTTAGCAACTTTGAAAATGTTGCCCTCTCATTTAAAAATGTTGCCGCTGAACTCTGTACCATGTTGAATTTCTGGTGGAGCGGGAAAAATACTTTATAGAAAATTATATACTTTTTGATTGAATTCAATCAAACACCATCCTGGGTACTTTTCTCAAAATAAATCTAAGACTTTAAATATTTTGGTATACAAATGTAAAAATTGTGTTAGCAGTGGTTCTTTTAATTAATTACATTTTTTTTTTAAATTTTTAAGCTATTCAAATAAAATTTTATGATTCATTTCAGTCTTTTATTATATTTTTTGCATTTTTTAAAATAAAAAATAAGCATTAAAGGGTACTAGCTCAGAAAAAAAAGTTAGTACAAAATTTTGTAAACGGTTTTTAATCCCACTTTACTATTTTTGTACAGATTTTTAGTAAAAATTTTTATTTAGCAAATCTTTTTGCTATTTACATTTTACAAATTACAGAATTTTTACAGATTATTTACAAATTTTTGTTGCTAATTTCAGAAATCATTTTACAAATTTTTGAAAACCGATTTGCTAAAATTAGCAAAAAAAAAAAATACTTATTTTAAAAAAGTGGATATTGAAGGAAATGTTATTTCTAATAATTAAAGCTTATACATACAAATTTAAATTGCCCAAAAATGTTACATATATTTAAAAAAAGGAGATCGGAAGTGAAGATACCGACTCATGTCTAAAAAGAGGACATCTACTTAAAATAGCACTACAAAGTTTTTTTAGTTCTAAAAATCAGCCCTAAAAACAATTAAAAGTAAAAAAAAAATTGACTAAAATATTTTTTAAAACAGAAATTACCAAATTAAAACAAAATGATAAATTCGTTTATGTTTTAACAATTTTTAATATTTTTAAGCCTTTGATTTTTTTTTCATTTTGTATAAAATATTTTTAAAAATATAATCAAAATTTTTGATGCTCGATAAAAAAAATAAATTTAAAACTTTGTACTAATATTAATAATATTTAGTATTTTTTTTTGCTGATTTAAGCAAACATATTTTAAATTTCACTTCACAAAAAGTCTACTAAAATTTAGTAGCGGCTACTAATTTTTCTACTAATTTCATTGTACTACACGTCAGCAGACATGTGTTGCTAAGATTGGCAAAAAATACCGCTGGGCTCAAATAAGCAGAATTTCCCGTAATAACAGCAAAATTTTCAGTTGCCATTACAGACTTTTTTTGGTGAGTGTAAGAGATACTTCCAATCCTAGTTTGCATATATAATTTAAGAGACACTTTTCCAGAGAATGAGCGAATTGGTTTCACTTTAGTCTGTAGATCGTTGAAACAAGTTATGTCATAAAAAATATAAAGTTCTTATTTTAGTTAGAGTGTATATGGTGAGGGTACATATCAGTTTGTAATATAGGTCTAAGGCCCCATAAAGTATATATGTATATTCATGACAGAGAACTGCAAAATCAACTTTTTTCTTGATTTAATCATACACAAAAATTCTTGTTCACTTTTAATAATTCAACAAAATACACTGTAGAATAAAATCAGCATCATGTTACTGAACGCGTAATTGGAATCAGTGTGAATCATCTGTCGTTTATGTTTTATGCAAATGTAATCACTTAACAGTGTTCAGTAACATGATGCTGATTTTATTCTACAGTGAATTTTGTTGAATTATTAAAAGTGAACAAGAATTTTTGTGTATGATTAAATCAAGAAAAAGTTGATTTTGCAGTTCTCTGATTCATGATCCTTATGAGGGCTTAAGTTGATTTAGCGATACCCGTCGGTCTGCCCACCTGTCTCTTCAAATGACGATCACGACAACAAGCAGGGTCGCCCATTTTTACCTATATATAGTATATCAAATATTTTCTAATATTTTTCACCAGTCGCTTATAATTGAATAATATTTTATATTCACCTCAAATATTTTTCACCTCAAACATTTTTTTCACCATTTAAATTTTTTCACCAGTATTTTTTTTTTTTTCATTTCAAAAATTGTTTCAACACATAATTTTTTTCACCTCCATAATTTCTACTTTTAATTTTTTTTCATTTTTTTGTACCAAAAATTTAAACCTTAACATTGCTATGGTACTGATTTGACTCATTTGGTACTATTTACAAATATTCCCCTTTTTATATTTTTTTATTTATGACATTTTTTGTGATATAATTTCTTTTGAATGTTCTTTAGTACAGTCAGAAAAAAAGTTAGTAAAAGCATTTGTAAACGGTTTTTAATCACACTTTACTATTTTTGTACTGATTTTTAGTAAACAAAATATTATTTAGTAAATTTTTTGCTACAGGGTGGGCCATTTAAAATTTTAAATTTGAATCGGCTTTAAAAAAAAGTACTGATTATTTTTTCTGGTTCTATTGGAAAGGTTGAACTTTTTCATTTAAGAATGGAAAACAATGTCATTCATATAACGACCACGACTGTCTCGGCAGTACCTCATCCGATAAAGCCAATTTTTCAGTACATTTTCGATTGTTTCGAGTCAAATCTCTTTAATGGCAACTTCGATTTCATGTTTCAATGCTTCAATTGTCTCTGGATGGTTTGCGCAACATTTATCTTTAATTTAAAGGGCTCAAATCACAGCTCCGAGGCGGCCAATTGACATCACAATTTCGGCTGATTATTCGATTTTAAAAAACAGTGCGTAAAATATCGATGGTTGCGTTGGCTGTGTGACATGTATCCCCGTCTTGTTGAAACCAAATGTCATCCTCTTAGAAACAAAAATTCTTTGAGCATGGCACGATAACGCTCACCGTGGGCGGTAACGACGGCTCCTTGCTCATTTTCAAAGAAGAATGATCCAGTCGTGGTAGTCATATGAAGGATATTGTGTTTCATTCTTAAATGACAAAGTTAAACCTTTCAAATAAAATCAGAAATTTGAATTTATAGCCGATTTAAAATTAAAATTTACATTTTGCAAATAACAGCATTTTTACAGAATATTTACAAATTTTTGTTGCTAACTTTAGAAATTATTTTACAAATTTTTGAAAACTGATTTGCTAAAATTAGCAAAAAATAAAATACTAATTTTAAAAAGTGGATATTGAAGGAAATGTTATTTCTATTAATTAAAACTTATACATACAAACTTAAATTGCCTTAAAATGTTACATAGGTTTAAAAAAGGGATCAGAATTAAAGATATTTTCCAAAAATTGGACATTCACTTTAATTAGCAATAAAAACTTTTTTAGTTCTGAAAATCAGCCCTTAAAACAAAAAAAAAGTTTAACTTAAGGGTAAACTTTTTTTTCCGAAAAATTTACTAAAAATATATTTTAAAACAAAAATGAGCAATTAAAAAAAATTGATAAATTCGTTTATGTTTTTACAATTTTTTAAGCCTTTGATTTTTTTTTAATTTTGTCTAAAATCTTTTTTTGAAAAAATTAAATTAGATAAAAAAAATGTTGCTCGATTAAAAAAAATATAAATTTGTATATTCGAATTCGTAAGGCAATTTTTAAAAAAATAACAGATTTTAACTGTACCAAGTGTA
Source organism: Eustalomyia histrio (assembly GCA_949748255.1). NCBI lineage: Eukaryota > Metazoa > Arthropoda > Insecta > Diptera > Anthomyiidae > Eustalomyia > Eustalomyia histrio. Next base: position 37,154,844 of record OX456526.1, read on the forward strand.
TCTAAAAACAATAGAGCTAATTTGTTCATTTTAATATTATTTTTTATAAATTCATTGTGTTTACAGCAATTTACTAAAATTTAGTAGCGCCTACGAATTTTTTATACTAATTTGATTGTACTAATATTATTAATATTTACTAAATTTTTTTGCTGATTTTAGCAAATTGATTTTTAATTCCACTTTACAAAAAGTTTACTAAATTTAGTAGCGGCTAAAAATTTTTTCTACTAATTTCATTGTACTGCATGTCAGCAGACATGTGTTGCTAAGATTAGCAAAAAATACCGCTGAGCTCAAATTAGCAAAATTTCCTGTAATAATAGCAAAATTTTCAGTTGCCATTACAGACTTTTTTTTGGAGAGTGTAGAAAATAAAATTTTTGGGTGTGATATAGTTTTTGTGTCACAATTTAGAACCTCAAATGTACTTTTGTGCCTATTTTTTATTATTCAAATCCCCATGATATTAAAATGTATGCCCCTATTACACTGAGCTCTAAAGTTTTATGTGGTTTGATTTTAACAATTCTACGGTGAACTACATCTTACATTTTGAATGAAACTAAAATTATTTTGAAAAAAAGGAATTTTCACTTTTACCTAAAACTGAAGAATATTTTTTTTACAAAATTTCCAATTTGGTGTTTTTGACTTCCAAAAATAATGAGCATACAACAATCAACTCACAATCACTTGCTGAGTCAACAATTTGATGAAATTTGTACTTCCCCAAGGCCGAACCCTATTGAAATCGTTCAAATGGTTTTGACCCAGTAGCCATTTAAAGGTCCTATCTGAGATTGAATGCATTCACTGTAAATGGTATTACCAAACGAAAGCGATTTGAAGCAATTTTTTGCACCGGAGAAAAAATCTGTATCCAACTTTGGCTCAGTTTCTCTCTGTTCCTTTTTTACAGCGAAAAGTTAGAAAAATTACGAAAATTTTATTGCTCTTTCGTGCTATTTTCGTGCTTTAATATACACACAAAAAACAAATTCATATTATTTATAAATATTTTATGAAATTTTACCAATGTACTAATTTAAGAACTTTTTCATAAAATCAGGTTGAACAGTTTTAAAAAAAAATACTGGAAAAGTTTGTGTACTCGTTTATTATGAAATGTTTCTTAAAATATATGTAGATATACTTATTATATATGAAAAAGTACTTAAAAAATTTGCCAATGTACAAAATCTTATTCTTAAGGAACGAGTGCATAAATACATATAATACTGGGAATTTAGTTAGGAAATAATTCATATTATAAATAAATTTTATGTACCTATTATATAAGCTAGAAAATCCTCCATAACATAAATGATCTCTGTGTTGTTTTTCTAGTGTATTATTATTATTTTTTCAAGAATCTGAATTTAAAGTTAAAAAAAAAAATAATATAATATGAATTATTTCGTAGTATCTTTAATTCTGAACCCGTTCTTAAAACATACATATGAACATGTTTCTATTGTGTGTCCGTCGTCATCGAATAACGTAGGGAATTGCAGACACATTTTTAAGTAATGAAATTTTCATAATATTTAAGAATTAAGACATATTTAATATGATTTTTTTCTTTATGAACAAAGTTAATAATAATTATGATCGACTTTATAAAAAAACACTGCGAAGTTAGGAACCTTTCATAAATAGTAAGTAAGCTTCATATATAATATGAACCTTTATAATAATGAACAATTTTCATAAATAATTATGAATTTAATTTTTTTGTTTGTAAAAAGTCAAATCTTTGACTCCCCCCAAAAAACCGAAATAACCCCAAAATTGCTTGATCTATATTTTGGATCTATTTCGGAAACTGTCAATTCGATATTTACGTGACGCATTGATTCGGAAACTAAAATATTTAACCACCTAAAAGTCGGTACTCGTATATAGTCTGGAGACCCGTTTTGACTTATAATATTTAAGAAATCGGGATTTAAACTTTTTTAAACACGTTTTTACAAAATTATACCCCCTGCTATGTGATATAGGATATATTATTACCACTACACTTAAAGAAAAAGCTTCATTAAGGATAAATATTTCAAAAAATTCTATCAAATAAAATATACTTAAAAATATTTGAACTTTTCAAGTACAATTATTTTATTCTTATATTTGAAAACTTCAAGTACAATTTTTTTTTTATTTACTTGGGAACTTCTCATTTATTTAAAAACTTCAAGTAAAAAATAATGTTGTTTTACTTACTTAAAATTGTTTCAAGCAATTAACTTAATATTTATAAATTTTTTATTAACATTTATACATATTTTTATATTTCTTTTTTGTTGATAAAATAGTGCTGATTGTAAAACATCCCCCTTTAAACAAACAAGATATTACGCCGATAATTACAAATAATTTTAAAATAAAATATTTTACCTAATGTATGCATTTGAGAGTGAGACTTAAAATGTAAAATTTCTACAAAAAAAAAAAATAAATCCTAATTAAAAAAACTATATTAGAATATTAATTAAAATATAACAAAATAAAATGATGTTTTAAAGTAGAGATGTTATCAAACAAAAATAAAATAAATATAAATTACTATGGATTGTCTTATAGAATATCTTTAAAAATGCCCCTCAGACTATTGTTTTTTTACAGAATTTTAAATTCTATTTTATCTCTATTTAAAAAAAAAAAACATATCAAATACTAATCTCTTCTTACTTATAAAATATTTAATAAAATAACTAGAATCTATGTTACCTTTAAAACGTAATGCAAGTTTTCCATTAATCGACCCATTAAAAAATATTATTAACCGGTTCTTTTTTTAAATATTTATATTAAAAATACAATAAAATGATGCTTTAAGTGTTCTGATTTAAGAAAAATATTTAATTATTATGAATTTAAAAACAAATATATTACAATTTTTGTAAAATTATAAATATGTATTATTTTTATTAAAATTATTCAAAGAGTAAGGGGATCATATGATATATTCTGGTTAGTGGGGTGATTTAGGAAATCGGAGTATGGAATCTATTGAAAATAACAGTCGTAAAATAGTTGCAAAATATTTACTAGAAACATTTTGAAACAACTGACAAAATTGGTAAAAACTATTGCTTTCCAGTTGTTTTTTATTAAAAAAAATATATAAAAAAATAGGTAACAAAAATTAAAGTAGGCCATACCGACTATATGACACTGTAATGCAGTTTTGTTTTCCAGCCAGGGAAAACTCAGGGGTAGTTGGGTCTATTAAAGGTCTGCTTCCTTTAATGATTAGTATAATCGTTTCCGTAGGTGACGAGAACGGAAAACGATTCATGGCATAATCAAGTTGCTTTTAGAGTTATGGCGAAACTATTCCCTAAGTCGGAGTACGACAGGGGGTCTGAAGTAACCCGAAGGTGAGTCCGGCTAATTCGTGAAATGCGAACGAAAAGGTTTGGTAATGGTCCTAACTAACTCACGAGAATAATCGGCAGGTGAGTCGTAGTATCAGGAAAAGGGTTTTACCTACGGTTATGAAATATTTCAAAATAACTCACGAGAATAATCGGCAGTTGAGTCCGGTTAGATCGGGAAAAGCTTCTAAGTATGATTATGTAATACCTCTAAGTATCTCACGAGAATAATTTGCAGGTGAGTTGGGTTAAAGCGGGAAAAGGTTCTATGGTTAGTACATAACTCTAAGTAACTCACGAGAATAATCGGCAGGTGATTCGTCTTAGATCGGGAAAAGGTTCTAAGTATGATTAGATAATACCTCTAAGTATTTCACGAGAATAATCGGCAGGTGAGTTGGGTAAAAGCGGGAAAAAATCTATGGTTAGTAAATAACTCTTAGTAACTCACGAGAATAATCGGCAGGTGAGTCGGGTTAAATCTGTTCCAACTACGTTTACTGTGTTACGTGACTCACAAGAATAATCGGAAGGTGAGTCGGGTTAGGTAGGGAAACGAGTATCTGGTTGGCTTACAAGTTACATTTCGGCTGCTAGACAATGTATACTCGAACTCCAGCTGGATCATAGTTCGCCCTTTTTGTCTCTAAACTTTGACTCTATTTGTAATAAATTTTGCCAACTGAATGAGAATTACTAGAAGAGAATGTTGGTTATGGGAATCAGTAACTGTGTTAGGTATATGAATAAGTAGGTTATTTGTAACGTCACGTTACAACACTATACACCAGAGTACGGTTTGGGTTATATTCCGGAAAGCGAATCAAATTACGGGAAGAGTATTACAATAAACGGTGCAGTATAAGCAATATATAATAATAATTATGATAATAATAAAAAAATAATAATATTCGTGGGTATCCTAAGTATTAAAAGCCAGCGTTGCCACTTGTTAGAAGAAATTATCGAATACCGTTTACTTACCTTGTTTCAACTTCTTTTTAATAAAAAAAACACATTTTTATAAGTTTTTATGTTTTACACACATATTTTTTTTTGGTAGGTACACATTTATTTCAACGAATATCATTTTCATGGTTACCAATTTATGTATTTATTTAAATATCTTTTAAAAAATTAAAAAAATAAAAACATTTAGTCAAATTTTATTTTTTTTTTTAATATTATTTTTACTAAAATTTTTATTTCACTAACTAGAGGTTTTTTAAACATAATTTATTGTATACTACAATGCAAAAAAAAAAACGTAAAATATTAATTCTAAATTAAGGCCCTGTTCGGAAATGAATCACTGCTTTGTTTCTGATGCACAGCTCGTTCGTAAAAGCATCAACTGGCAACATGTTCGAAAAATGCATCACTAGATGTTCGAAAATTTATCACGAATGCAGAACGCATCACAAATAAGGCATCAGCTGATTTGCATCAACATCGCAGTGATCTATTTTCGAACTGGTCCAAAGTTTAAAAACTTTATATAAAAACTAAATAATAATTAAAAAAGAACAACTTAAAAATCTAAACTTAATTATAATGTATTTTATTTTCATTTGATGGTATAAAAATCCTGTTAAACAAGGTACATTGATATTTTTTTTTAAATATTATATAAATATTATAAAAAGTGTTACCAGATTTCGTTTGAAAGATTTAAAATGATTTTTATATTTTGTAAACATTTTATAAATTGCAAAACTCAAATGGCTTTTATTGCATAATTAAGTCCAACTAAATATTTCTATTGTAAAACTTTGATAAAATTTATTTTACAATTTATCGCTTAAATTTTACAATTTTTTTTTAACCTATATTAAATTAATTAGATTAAAATCATTAAAATTTTTGTATTGGAGTTGAAAATTGCATCATACGTAAGCGCTATTTTTAAAATTAAAATGAAGCAAAATTTTCAGAAGAAATATATAATCCGAATTTTTATTTTATTTTCATTTATTTTTTTTTAATTACAATTTTTTCTTATTTGTAAATGAACATTTAATTTCTTTAAAAATAATTTTTACACTTGAACTGTTAATTTTTCAATATTGAACTCATAGGACAGTTGGACCTTTTTTTTGACCAAACCATTAAGAAATGTATATATTTGTTTTGCCTTAATGCGCCCTCTAGTGGGAATATTGGCAACCAAAGTTTAAAATTTGACTGAATATTAATTCTGAACAGGTGAATATATTTTAAGAATTTGCATTTTGCATATTTTATGAATAAATTTTTATTTAAAAATTATAAGGTGTGGCAGCACTGAGTTTGCCGGTTTACGGAAACCACCAATCTGGCAAGACTCGAAAGGAAGAAATCAGAAATGAAGCTTTTTAATATTTTTTTATTTATTGAAGTAAATTAAATAAATTATTAAATAGCTGTTTATTATAAAATTTTCGCGTTTTATTTACTCGGCAAATGTTACGGTTTTATTTTTTTAAGTTATACGATTTGTGTTTTGAAAAATATGGTGGTTTTGGCCTATTTTTTTTTAATTTGTCATATTCTGACTGAACTGAAAAAGCTATAAATTTTAAAACAATGCATGCTCCAATCGTTCAGATTTTCATATATTGAACTTCTCATCAAAATATTTATAAAAATACTACTTTAAACGTTTAGTCTTTTTATATTTTTAAATAATTTTTGAAAAATGTTCCATCAAAAAAGGTGCAAAAATTGATTTCTTAAAATAAATATTTAACAATTCTGGATAACAATTTTCTTCTATTTTTTTTTCATTTACGGTCGTAGCTAAATTATTGTATTTTAAGGTTTTCAAAACTACTATAAAGATACATAATTCGTTAAGAAGAAAAGTTTTAACTGTTTTAAAGTACTAGGATGAAAACCAAATTGGAATTGTGTCCAATAAAAGTTAAAAAATATTTATTTTTATTTTTAAAAAGATCAAAAATAGAAAACACTTTTGTTTTTTATTTTAGCTATAAAATATTGAATAATTAAAAGGTTTGTTACAAATTATAACCTTTTGCATATAAATATGTATGTGCTTGTATGACTGGCTATAAGTGTTAGCCAAAATGATTTTAATGGTAATTTTCACTCCAAGTACCTAAAGGAGTAAATCTGTAATTTTTTCGATTTATTATTAAAATAATTACTTTTATTATGCAGATATTTGAATGAAACTGCATTTTTAAGGTTAAAAAGTATAAGGTAATTTTTGCCCCCAAGTGCATAAATAGGTTAATTTATAATTACAAAAAATAGTTTAGTCAACTTTTACCAAAATTTGAATATGAAGTATTCAAAATTTCAAAAAAATATTGACCTTTGACCTTGTTATTTAACCTTTGACGTGCTTCGATTTTGACCAAATTTTCAGAATATTGTTTGTGTCATAAAACTCCGAATAGCATTAATTGGGTCTTAATAAAAGTGGATACATTTTACCCTATTGATATATATATTATGACAAAAAAAATTATTTTCCTCGAAATCCGGCGAAATTAAATAGCTGCCCTTACTAATTAAACTAGGGATACATGTAATTTTTGGTATTGTTAATTCCTTACTTACTGAAATCACATTGTTTAAAATTTGAATTTTTTAATTTTGTGAAACAAAATTTTAAAAAATTTGATATTGAGTTTTGAAAATACCTCAAACAAAATTTAGCTTTTTAAGTCATACTCAAAAACTTATTAACGCTATCTTAGAGGAACAAAACTTTATATTTAAGTATTTATGGATCAGAAAAATATATAAATTATGTAGTATTAAAAAATGTTTGTAAAAAAAAATACAATTTGTTCTTTAGTTTTCTAAGCTAGTGGTGTTTGACACATTATTGGCCTGGGGCATTTGTAATAACTTGGATGTTTTTCATCCGATTTCCATTTGTTATACATTTTAAGAAAGATAATTAAGGGTGGGTGCGAACCGGTGAAATAAAATCTAAACTAAATTCAGGTTTCTAAATTTCTTTGAAATTTAAAAAAAACACTCACAATATATTTTCCGTTACCGCCTTTAGTTTATTAAAAAAGTAATACGTAAAGTTTGTTTTTAAAAGAAGAATCAATTGAAATTCATAGAAATATATTTTTTAACTATTTGAATCAGTCATTCAAAAAACAAACTATAAAAATTTACAGACATTCAGTAGGAGTTGATATTTTCAGTTAGATGTAAAATTTTATGTTTTCTGTTTTAAAAAATTGAAATTGATATAATTCTTTTTTGTTTTTTTTACCAAAATAGTTTGTTTATATACAAAATTATTTCAATAAAAATTACAAGAAATTATTCAAATATAGATACACACAAGAAAATAAAAAAATATATACATCTGTGTGTGTTGTCTTTTGTAAAATTTCATACAAATAGAAAAAAATTTCAATTTGAAAAACAAACCCAAAAATCGTTTTTTTCTACTTTTTGTCAGTTAAAAATTGATGGTTATTTTAAACAACTTTCTATTGTTTTTACTACTTTTGTCAATTATTAAACAATGATTGAAAATAAACAACAAAATGGGCTGAATATAATGAAAAATCAGTAGTCCTCTTTTTGATTGTATTTTCGATTAATTTAATATGTATTTTAGATTATTTTTAACGAAATAATGGTTCAAAACAATTTTAAACCATTTTGTCAACATGTATTTAGTTTAGAATTTATTTAGCACATCGCACAGGGCCTAAGTATACATTTCGATTATTTTATCATTTGATATAAAAGGATATATTTAGTAGCAAATTTTTATAAAAACCAAAAAAAAAAAAAAATGATTTTTTTTTCTAATCGATTCCGCCTCGATTACCGCCTCGACTTTTCTTTATTTGAATTCATACAAAGGAACTGCCAAAAAAAGAACGAAGTGTATGCCGCCTTAAGATAGTATGAAAGTTTGGCTACAATGACAAATTAAAAAATTTTAATTACCATTTCAGGGTTGCCACAAATGATTTTACTAATTTCAATGTCAAAATTTTTTAAACAAGCTTAAAAAAATTACAGAATTAAAATAAAAAAAAAATGGATTAAAACTTAGGTTTATTTTTTAATTTTTGATTATTTGAATTAGAGAACAAATTTAATTATTTAATTTTGAAAAAATCAGGATCCGTTGAAGAGTTTTAGCTGGTGGTCATCGTTTTGACTTTGGTAGCAAATATCTCCGCTAAAGGGCGTGGTATTTAATGATCTCATGAAAAAACGTAATAATGCAGATTTTCATAAAAGTAAAAAAATAAATTTTTATTTAGGTCTATTTTGTAGGTAAGTGGGCAGAGAGAAGAGAAAAAGTATTCATCGATGCTGAATCAATTTGTCAATTAAAATTCGAGAAAAAATTTCCATTTCCTATTTGCAGCCACATTTTGAATATTTTGCTCGGGTAAAGTTTTAATCTTTTTCATATAATATTAACCCTCTAATGCTCTTTCTTCAGATATCGATAATATTTATGATATATATTTGGTATTGACATGTTACTACGACAACTATATTAAAATTTTGATTTATCGCTTTATTTAGGCGATATAGCACAATTATGGTTGAAGACGAATCAAGAAATCCAGTAATCAAATAGTTTCGATTTTCACTATAAATAACACTATCAGTAAAATAAAATTACAAACCGAAAATTGTTGATATAGTGTTATTATTTTAGAAGTTACAGCAATTTTCGCTTTTTGAAAATTGCTAAATTTAGCGAAATTGACACTAAACGTCATTAAATTTTACCAAAATTGATTTCACTTACTACAAAATTTGAGCCTATTAGCTGTGTTTGATTTAAAAAACAACACTGTTTACTAGGTTTTGAGTTAGAATGATGTTCGTAAAACGTGTCCTAATGGCGTCCTGTGAGTCTTAGAGCAAAAATAGTAATTTATTTTGCAATAAGACACTTTTAACTTCCTTTCTTTTTATCAATAATGTATGCTAGAGCGTATATATATTTTTGAAGATTTTTTTAAATATTTTTGTCTGTTTTAAAAGTATTGTAAATTTTTTCAAATTTACGAAGTTTTGACTTTACATGCTTCTCGCTTGGAAATCCTCTATTGAAGAAAAAAGTAGTAAATTATTATTATTATTGTATAGGATTTTCTACTTTTGGGCACCTATGTGGGCAAAAATATAAAAAAAAAATCACAAAAAAAATATGAAATGTTTTCTATCTGGTTGGGAAATTAACTCGGATCTGGCGCAGGTTTCAAAATTCCTGTTAAATTTAAAAATATTCTCAAATATTTTTCAAATAAATTTTAAAACCAATTCGTATTAAGTTAAGAATTTATTTAGCCATTTCGCACTGGACATTAATTTGAAATTAGATTGCAAAAAATACTTTTCAAAATTTGTTATATTTTTATTTTAAATGCTAAGATTTATTTCGATTTTCGATTAGAAAAAAAGTCTTGCAGAAATGAAATATAAAAAAATCGGATTGTTATAACTCCATTCTGGGTTCTCTCCAAATTTCTTTATACAAACTTAAATATATTAGAATTAATTAAGAATGCATTCTATGGCGAATAAAAGTGCTTTACAATGTTTTTTTCCCCGAAATTAAGAAGAATTATTTTTTTTCACGACAACATCATGAATTTATTTTTTTTTGTTATTTTAACATAAATTTAGATCTGATGTTATAGAAAATTTCTAAAATCAGATCTTCGGAATTTTAGGCTACAACATAAAACCTAATGCTTCATTTACATTGCTGGAGTAATCCAAGCTGCAGAGTGGAGTGTACTTAAATAGAGATTACATGATACCAAAAAATATATAAAGGCGAATGAGAAAAAAATATTGTTTTAACTGTTGTTACTTATTTTTTTTTTTTTAATTTTTCTAAGCCCGCATAAAAAAAGAGCTGGAAAAATACTTAAAAAATGCAACGGGTTGCATTTCGCTGCATTTTAATTCTTTTATACAGTAATGCTGCCCACACACGAGGGAACATTTATTGAAATATGGGTATGTTCCACTTAATGTTCGATCGTGTGTAGCAATGTTTCCTGTTAAAATTCGTGTTTAATTGTTGGTTTCTTAAATATCACAAACAATATTTCATTCTCTGTATCGATGTTTACTATTTTTCTGTGTTATTTCGTTGAGAGCAGTCGATGTGTGCAAAGATTTTGCAATTCGCGGAGTAATTAAAATAAAAGAGAGTTCGTAACAATTGAAAAAAAAAATTAAAAATGGATAAATTTTATTCATTTTTATTTATTTTTTAAAAATTATTATTAAAAATTTATTTTAAAAATTTTTTCCGTGTATATTTTTGTTAAGTAGTATATTCGAACACCCAAAACTGATGTTTCGTTTATGGTTCCATCGTCTGTTTTAAAAAAATGAAACATTATTCGAAACACATGTTTCTACTTATGATCCCTGGTGTGTGGGCAGCATTAAAGTTAAAATTCCAACTCATTACCGGCAAATGTAATATCGTCTCCAACACCTGCGAAATTTACAATTTAATTCAAAACTTTATCTTTCAATCGAAATCTGGTTAGTTTTTTTTTGTATTTAAATATATTTTATTTTATATATTTTGTATTATATTTGAGTAGGATAGAGATGAGAAAAAGAGCATAAAAAAAATATTTATAAAATAATAACAAGTTAAATGTAATTTAATTACATTTAATTTTAAATATTTATTTTTTATAGTATATTTTAAAGTACATTTAATGTAAAAAATACCACTTATAAATTTAAGGTTCTTTTTTTTTTAAAAATTAAAAATTTAACTTAGGGTTTATTCAATAAAAAAAAAAATTTCCCTTATTAAATATTTAACATTTACAATGACATTTTTTTGTTATAAAATATTTTATTTTTGTGTTTTTTAAACTTAAATTCTAAAGTGTTTTTGAAACAATTAAATTCTAGTATTTTTTTTTTTCTTAAAAAATATTAATATATAATAAAATTATTTGTAAAAAACAAAAATTAATTAATATTAGCTATTTAAATAATTTTATTATATTTTAATATTTTACAGAGTTTTTGTTTATATAAATTTTTTTTTGAATTTCTAAAATAATTTTTCTAAAAAAAAAATTTGTTGTATTAAAATTATCATAAATTACTTAAAAAAACATGTTTTTTTAAAAAATATTATGTTTTGTATTAAAAAAAAACTTGTATATATAAAAAACACAAGACGACTGTTCTACTTATGACTTGATTTGTTTAAAATAATGACTATTTTTTGTTATTTTAACTATTGAACTGTTTGTTGTTTTGTAAAAAATGACTGGTTTTTTGCAAAAAAAAAAGTTGGTAAAAAAACTTAGCGAGGTACTTTTTGTAAAAAAAAAATAATAAGAATATTCACTACGGTGATTTGCACACAATGCAAATTAGCTCAGCTTTTTTGCATCGTGTTCAAAACATCATCGTAATAATTTAACCAACAAAGGGTTAATGCGAATAAGTATTTATTTCGGCAACTTAATTATTCATGTCACTCCTTTAAGTGTTATTTTTTTCTTTTTTTTGTATTGGAGTTTATTTGTTTTATTTGTGGAAAATTTTATTTAGTTGGAAAATGTTTATAGTTTTTTCTGGAATTATATTTTATTATTAATTTAATTCAAATGTAATTATTCTTTGGCTTATGTTGCTACTTTAATTGGTTGTATTTTTTGTTAAAAATTCTTAATTTTAAAATCATAGGAAAACAATCTAAAATAAGTTTAATGTGTACTTTCACGTTTTTTACATAAATTTCACCTGAATTAATATTTTAAAATGAGGTTATCGATATTTTATAACTATTGTTTCATATATAAATATGTAAAAAATTAATTTTATAAACTAAATAAAATTTTCTTAAATAAAAAAAATTTTTTTAAAGTTAGGGATTTACTAGGTTTTAGAAAAAATTAAAAATTGGAAAAAATAATGAATTTTGATGGTTTTTAAAATTCACAAAACAAGAATTTTGCGGAGTTTTAAACAAATTTTGAATTTAGTATCTCACGGGATTATGTTAATTTCTTTGTAATTAAAGTTAACCTTTACAGTCAGTTAAATTTTTATACAAAGCGAAATTAATCATATCAAATATTTCTCATACGTCTCAGATTTTTTTTTTTCACAATTTATCATAATTTTGCACATAACTGCTCATCTCTTCTTCCGAAACCGAATCTGCCCCAAAACTGTATTAGCGGATGAACAACATAATATACAGCAACTAAATATATTTGATTCCGAAATTTGTATTAAAATAATTATTTTCTTTAATGTTTTTATAAGATTTAAATATAGAAATCAAAATCAAAGGAGATACTGGGGCGGAAAGAATACCCTATGGTACATTATTCTGAGCGTGTTTTCTTTCACATCGACAATCGCTATATGTCACATTCTTATTGTGCTGAATATAATTTTAAGTTTTATTCACAATGCTGGAGTAATTCATTCTTGCTGCAGAGTGGAATTCATTAAAATAGAGATGACATGATACAAAACATACGTAAGTGCATTTAAGAAAGTAACAAAATCTACTCTGCAGAGTGGAGTACTCCAGTATCCCAGCAAAAACAGACATAACCAAGTAATTAAGGGAGTAAGTAGCACACAAAGGGTTTCACCAGGCTATTTACTCGCTTAATTACTTTTGTTCTCGATGTGCCAAAATTCATGGGTGGTCATTATCCTCTCGCTTACAAAAAAGTAAGAATAATGAATTACCAGTATGGTTACTCATAGTGAAGAAATAAGTGGTTACCTACAATAATTAAGTAGTTATTTTTAATAAAACAATAGTGTACCTTAATCAAGTAAAAATTTTTTACTAAAAGAAATCCACAAGAATAATTTGTATTTAAATTTATAAAAAATATCTTTAAAATGTCTACTTTTTGAACTCAAAAATTTCAGTTCATAATTCAATTTCAATTTCTTATAGAGAGCCTTTAAAATATTAAAATTTTTGTTGTAAAGTTCTTCAAAATAAATTATTAAATATAATGGTAAAAAAAGCAACTACCAATAAGTCATTATTTTGCGTGTAATAATAAGTACTTCTTTCACCTATTATCAGTAGGTCATTATTTTGTTGTTTAAAGTAATGAAAAAGTAACGACCCATTATTACATGGTATAATAAAAAAAAAAAACAAATTTTTAGAGTGTACTTTATTTCTTCAACAAGGCGGCATATACTTGCTCTGTTGAAAGTTAGCGTACTACCAAAAAGTATATAATTTTCTATAGAGTATTTTTCCCGCTCTACCAGAAATTCAACATGGTACAGAGTTCAGCGGCAACATTTTTAAATGAGAGCGCAACATTTTCAAAGTTGCTAAAGTGTTGAAAAACATTAAATTTGGTGTATGCAGTGCTGCCACATAAACAGTGTAATTTTTTATCCCAGTTTTTGGGATTCTTAACTGTTTACCAGTTTTTTCATGAAAACAATTTTTTTTTTCAAATGATTGCATTTTTTATATGTTTTTTAGTTATATGTTGCAACAATTAATAGCATATTTATTCTCTTTATTATATATTTTTACCATAGAAATGGGAAATAATTAATATGAATAGACATTGTTGGTCAATGTGTGTGTACACACTTTAATACTTTTCATGTCACAATGTTATGTTTGAATTCGTAACTATTTTTTAACACAATTGCAAATTTTTGTTGTATTTTTTTACTTTATTAGACATGTCTAATTTTATTAAAAATAAATAGTATATTGAACAAATATTATATTTTTATATGAAAAATCTCAAAAAATACATGAATAAAATAAAAAAAAACACATGTTTTATGAAATAATCTGAAAAATCTCTCGCATCCCAAGAAACAGCAAAAAAAAATAGTTAAAATTGGTTATATGGCAGCACCGCTAAACACTACTAAAAGTTGCCGACCAAAACTCACCTTTGTTGCCGCCAAACTATGTTCGTGTTCTAAGAGAGTACTAAAAAGTTCGTGAGAGACAAACATACTCTATAGAAAATTATATACTTTTTGGTACTACTGAAAAAAATAATTGTATTTTTGGTGCTCTAAGCTGTGAGATTTGTTGACATTCGATTCAGCCCCTGAGTTCTCAGCCCCTGAGAACTCTGCCCTTACATTATCTTTTATCTTATTTCAGAAAGATTCTACAAATTTATACGCTTCTCAGTAATAAAAAAAGGATTAGTGAAAAAAACATCGAAAGTCAAAAAATCAAGTTTAAATATACAATACTAAAAATGTATGTATGTTAAAAAGAGTTAATAAATTTTACCAAAACCAATCATTCCCGTGTTTTTATGGCTTTGTTTAAGATTGAAGTTAGGGCTGGAAAACAAGTGTAATTATTATGTTGTTTGAACTTTAATTAAACTGTGATTCAAGGCTTGAATTAAAGTATATTCTTACTGTAAAGTTCGACTTGAATTCCAGTGACCGTTTTGTTGGAATATGCTATGGAATTAAAGTGTTATTAAAGTATAAATCAAATTGGAAAACATGACTTGAATAACACTTGATTTTGGCTTTAATTTGAGCAAAAATGTTTATTGGGATAGTTTTAACTTGTTATATCTCTTTTTTAAACTTTTTTCTTAATGCTTTTTACATTTAAATTAACAAATAGAATAAGTATAAATACATCACCAAATGAAAAGAACGCAAAATTTTTAAACTTTTCCAATACAATTATCAAAAAAATTTTAATTAAAGTCTACGTCAACTATGTGTTCATTTTCATTGGTGTTACAAAGTGTTTTTAAAGTTTATAAATTAAGGTTTCAATTTGTAAACACATAATATTGAAAAATCAAACCGAAACTAAAAATAATTAATAAAAATTGCTAGTTTTTGCTAGGTCGAAATGTAAAAATCATGGCAAAACAAATGAAATTACGTGTGATAGTATTTTAAAAAGTCAACATCATAATACCTTTATATATTTATCAAAGACTATTGAAAGTTTAAAAAATTATTGTACTCTGAATAAACAAAAAAAAATGAGATATTTTTAAAATATTTGAAGCAAAAAAACGATAAATTAAAATCATAATTAATAGATTAATCCATAAAACGAAAATTAGATTAATCAAAACTGATATATTAATTTTGAAATTAAAATGCTGCTAAACCAACTTATTTCCGTACTTCATATTTTAAATTTTTGCATTTTGTTTGAAATTATTTCAAATTTAAAATTATTTCAAACAAAATGCAAATATAATAAAAGTCTTTATTCCATTATATTTTTTTTTTATTTTGAAACATGAAAAAATTGTATTTTAAAAGCAAAATCCCAAAACTTTAAAAATAAAACTAGTAGTTTTTGAAAACTTCTTTAGCCATAATGAAAATTTGGCATAGCGTTAACACATGAGTTTTATTCATAATACTGTTCAGTGATTTTACGTCAAAACCTAATAGATTCCATTCACAATCATAAAAAAGGCTTTGATTTTTAAACACAGTGTTGTTTTTAATCGGCATGATGAGAAATCATTATGAATAAACTCTACTTTAACTAGCTGCTAGGCCCAAAAAATATTCTATTTTAAAGGCCGCTAAATGCTATGTTTAAGACGCTACTAGCTTTTTATTATGAATATCGCTGTTTATATTGTTAAATTCCATAAAAAATTTTAAGAACAACTAGTTTTTGGTTGTAATTTCAATTGGATTAACTATTTAATAGAAATGTATTGAGAAATATGTATAACTCTGTTTTTTTTTGGAAACGAGAGTTGATCACATTGATTAGACTTAAAGAGAGGAAACTGTGCTTAAAAAATTACACAACTCAATTTAAATCAATTCAATTGTATTTTTTTTTGAAAATAAAGGCAATAATAAAAATTTTCTTCTTTCTCATTCTAATTCTCTGCGGTAGTTGTCTTGAAAATCTAATTTATAAATCTTGACCTTAAAAATTTGTTTAGGAATTGTCACTTGGGCTGTATTCGAGCACTTCGTTCCAATTCATTAAACTGACCATAGTAAAGTACCTCGCTAATAAGTTTTTCAGCGATTATACGCTGTGTACGATCCATTGTACGTAATTTAACGCTAACATTAGAACCTATAAAATCGCAGTCATCTTTATTCAGACTTTCAGCATAGATGGCAGCGGCTGCAGCAGCAGCTGCTGCAGATGAACTAGCATCCTGAGAACCACCACTCATCCCATTGGCATTGCCACTCAAACTGCCAGACTTCATGCGACCACTTATGGAGGTATTTTCTTCCGACATGCTTTCATTGGAGAGTAGGGAATTCATAAGCATTTGACCGGCCTGACTGCTCGACGTACTGTTTGTATTGAGTTTACGCATATTGAGCGGGGTAAATTTTTCATCTATCGACTCTGTGGAACGTCTGAGACTGGGTGGCAGGACAAAACGACTAAAATCAAGACCTTTGGCAGCGGCTGCTGCAGCCGCACTGACACGTAAATCTTGAGCAAAATCGTCGGCGGAGTCGATACCATGACGATTTTCATCTGTTGAACTGTAGGAACGATGTGAGTCAGGTGGTACCGGTGGATGAGGGACATGAAAATAATTCTCTAATAGTTCTTGCTTAATATCTAGATCATCATGACCTCGTGCCCCACTAGGTACGTCGCCTCCGGGTATTAAATGTCTTTGTTTATGAGCTTCAAAAGTATTTGTATTTGGTATAGGACTAGAACCGGCTTCAGTGCCAGAGGCGCCATCACTACGTCTACCACCACTACCCATTGTACCGCTACCTGCTCCCCCACCTCCCATTTCACCGCCGCTCGCACCATTATCACTACCCGGCACACCAGGTGTACCATTTGGACCCGTACTAAGACGTCCATCATTCGATGTCACTGAAGTATCATGTAAATTGGACGGCGTGGTGCATTCACCTTTGGTATCATGTTCTTTGTCATCATTTTCAATATCTGTTGTGTCCATGGGCTTTTGAGGACTACCACCAAAATCACTATTACTACTTCCACCAAATAAACTACGAGCTCCACTGCCACCAACACTCGTCCCACTTGTATTCAAATCACTTTGTGCTGCGGCAGAGAATGGCATTGGCAAGGGTACACGTAACTGATGACTACGTTCACTTAAGGGCGGCGGGGAGAATTGACCCGCAGGATTCCATGATTCTAATGGTTGGGAATTGGCAAGAAGCATGGGCAAATTTAAACCCATCTAAAAAGAGAGAAAGAATAAATTATTAGAATGAAATTACATATATTAAAAAAAAAATATATTTTAATTTCTTATTAGGAAAAATATATTTTTATACATCTAGGTTGGATCCAATAGCCACTAATAGCACTATGAAACACCTAAAAGTACCTCTTTTTGTGATACATCAGTTTCTCATTAATTTTGACATTTTCGATTTATTTTATTAGAAATCATTTTTTAAGCGTTTCGTCTTAATTTCGAGAAATAAAACCTTGAAATCTTAAAAACTTTTTAAAATCTATTGAAATTAAGCTTCCATTTGGCTACAACAATTTTATGTTCAGCGAATTGAATGGGAAATGCCACTGTCATGCATACTCCAGCACGATAACAACCCGAAAAGTTTCGTAGCCTCCCTAATCTGCTCATCACAACCCGATTGAGAACACGTGGATGATTGTAAAACGCAATAATGTATTTCTTCGTCGAATTGAAGAAGCAGGGGAATGCAATTCAATTATATTGAAAAGCTTATAGCCTCAATGCCTAGGAGTAGCTCTGAAATAATTAAAAATCATGGATATGCCACAAAATTCTGAACACTTAAAGTTTTTTTTTTTTACTTTTTTTAAATCTTTTAGAGTTGCAAATGTTGTGAAGACTTTAATTTTTACAAATTTGTTTAATATTTATTTTTTTTTTTTGTTTTTTTTTTTAATAAAATAATAGCAAAAAATGAATTTAATAAAAAACAAATAAAAAATGGCTTAAATTCTTTGAACACCCTCTACCAATATCCAAAAAAATTTTCTCTAATATTTTTGATACAAGTAATGTAAAAAACTTTATGAAGGTGCAAACTTTTTTTTTAAGGCGTAAAACTTTTTTTTGGATTTGAAAACAAATTTTGTGTGGAAAAAACTGAAAAAATTTTTTTAAGGTGAAAAAAAAATTTTGTGGTGAAAAAAATTTTAGTGGTGAAAAATAATTTTTGACATGAATATAAAATATATTGCAATTCTAAGCGACTGGTGATATTAAATACCATTTTTTAGTTAATATAAGGTTTCAGTTGCAAATATTTTGACCACCACTGTATATAAAAAACATAAGAAAACTGGAAAAAATTTGACCCACCGCGTGTTTGATTGCTAAGAAGACAATAATGGAAAAAATATATTTTTATTGTTTTTTTTTGTTTAAGCTCTTTCTTCTGTCTCTAGTTGTCCTAAACTTCGGGTTCTGAGGAGATCTTTTGCCAGATCGAAATATGTATATGCATAGTTAATTTGCTTTGTTTTTGTAAATATACGGAGGTTGAAAGCTTCTTATAAATAAACAACAAATTTTGATGTACAATATAAAAAGGCAAAACTAAAGAAAATTTAATTTTTTTTAATTGTTTTTCCGCAGAACATTTAATAATTAATAATTCCTTTAAATTGAACCTTAATCTATTAATAGCCAAATACAATTTAGAGGAGAAAATTCAATAAAAAATATATTTATATTATAGGCAAAGGCATCAAATAGAATAAAGTATAATCGAAATTGAAAGGAAAACAAGTAAAAAAGGCTTAAATTCGGCTGTGCCGAATCTTTGAATACCCTCCACCTATGTTCTCTATTGTTTTTGATACAAATAATGTAAAAAACTTTTGAAGTAAAATTATGGAGGTGAAAACAATTTTTTGAGGTGAAAAACTTATTTGGATGCGGAAACGAATTTTTTTACGTGAAAAAAATTTTGAGGTGAAAAAATTTTTTTAGGTATAAAAAAAATTTTTTTGTGGTGAAAAAAATTTTTTGAGGTGAAAAATATTTGAGGTGTACAAAATATTATTAATTTCTAAGCGATTGGTGGGAAAAATATGAGAAAATATATTATATACCAGTCGCTACTATGAAATTGTACTAAAATACACCAATTTGTATGGAATATTTAGAGGTGTCTTCACATTTTCACTCATAACTTTTTAACCGCTGGACCGATTTTGCTCATTTTCAATACCAAACTGCTCGGGAGGATGTACAATAACCTGAGTAAAAATAGGCACCCCCGCTTGCGTTTTCGCGTCGTGATCGCCATTTCAACAGACAGACAGACGGACAGACAGACGGACAGACAGACGGACAGACAGACGGACAGACAGACGGACATCGCTAAATCGACTTAAAATTGCATAAGGATCACGAATATATGTACTTTATGGGGTCTTAGACCTATATTTCCACATGTTACAAACGGAATGACAAACTGATATATACCCTCACCATATATGGTGGAGGGTATAATTAATATATCCTTGTAAATTGTCATGGAGCAAAAAGTGGAAACCGACTCTTCCACATACACCGTTTTAAAATTCGTGGTTGTTAAATTTGATTCAATTAGTGCCTAATTAAATAATAAACACTAATTACACATATATTCAAATTTTTATTACAAACTTCAATAAAGAAAAATGTTGCCAAAATTTAATATTTTTCAATTGCCATCAAACGATGTGGATTTAAACAATAATAACAGATTAGTTTTTAAAAACCTTTTAATTTCTAAATTATTTTACTTAAATTATAGGACAAATAGTGTCAGAGAAAATCTAAAAAAGTCAAGGTGTACTCAGTTGAGTACAATGGCTTCCAATGGGTTAAGACCACAACTACAATTAGCTTAAGTGACAAGCTTTGTTTTGTCTATGAAACGAAATTTTAGGAAGACACATTTTTTAAATTTTAAAGCATGTGCGTTAACTTTTTACTCATATTTCCAATAAAATATATTGAATTATCCAAAAATTAATTTTTTGCCCGATTTTTGCTTGAGGATTTTTTTTTATTTTTTCTCTATTTTTTTATTTTGTTGTATATAGAGAAAACACATATTTATAAGTACATAGTCTAGTATTTTTTTTACCGTTTACCGTTTTTGTTACTGCTCTTATGTAAGATTCACAAAGTGTATGTATTTAAAACAATTTAAAAACTAAAACTTCTTTGGAAAACACAATGATTTTATCATTAAAATGCTTTAATTTTATTTCAAAAAAATTAATTAATTAATTGAATATTTTTTTTTATAAAATTTCAATACGTTGAGGTTAACAACTACTTAAATTTAGAAATGATATTAAAATCGTATTTACCGAAAAACAAATGTGTCATTGAACTTTGTATGTGTTAATCGTTTTAGAGATGGCAAAATACACTGGCAAAAAATTATAGAGGAAAAAACCTACAAAAATGTAAATCTATTATAAAAAACGTATTAAAAGATTAAATATATTAAAAATATATAACTAATTAACATAACAATAATTTTTATCTTTGTTTTTTCAACACACTTATAGATATTGATTTTGAAATTTAATTTTATATACAAAAATATTCCTTTTAAGAAACAACATAAATAAATATGCGTAAACAAATTCGCATTAAACAAAATTGAGAAAAAAAAATACAACAACCACTTTGTTTTTTTTTTTTAGGAAATAAACAAATATCAAAACAAAAAGAAATCGCAAAAATAAATTGCTAAAATTTATACACAACAACAGCAAATATATGTTTATGTGTATCACTTGGTAATATGACCAAAACAAATGCAAAATATATTGGGAATTTTATACAAAATATATCGATGGATGAAATGAAAATAGGACGATCACACGAAAAAAATCTTCAGCATGATACAGGGTGGCTCAAAATTATTGAAGGGGTTTGATTTCATTATAACTTTTTACTTAAGACATAATTGTTAAAGAATATTTTTAATTTAATTATGAAAAATTATATCTCGAAAGTGGTGGACATTTTCTGCTTCGCATATTCGTGCTTTTTCCAAAACATTTTCCATAACCTTTCGCAAAATTTAAGGTGTTATGTTGTTGATTTCGTGGCGTATATTATTTTTTTATTGCTGGAAAACAGTCTGGAGCGATTGAATCTGGTGATTGCGGAGGCTTGTACGCGAAATAATTCGTTTACCAAAGATGTCTCTTAAAAGAGCCATTGAGTCGGTTTCAATTCTTGGACAAGTTGAATTTTGTATGAAAACATTATTATTATATGCCAAATTTCCTGCAGTCACCCTCGTGAGAGGGTCATCTTTCCGAATACTCTCCTGTAGCCGTTAAACATTGTCATCCGTGTGCACTGTTCGTCGTCTGCTGGCACCAGCAGAACATGAACATTTTTGTCCATAAGAAAGCTGATTTCGAAATGGGTGTGCATCAAAAACAACAACGTTTCGATGATTCCAAATGATGGCCAAATTTAAATTGCTTCCGCACTCACCATATTCACCAGATTTGGCTCCCAGCGATTTTTGCCTGTTTTCAGTCTTCAAAAAAATGCTCACTGGAAAAAGATTTGGTTGATTGCCGCAACAGAGGCCTATTTTGAGGTCAAAATAAATCATTATAAAAAAACGTATCGAAATGGTAGAAAGGTTATTTTGTAAAGAGATTCTACGCTCAGGAAATTATGTTGATGTGTTGCATTCTTCGGAAAGTTGATATAGAAGAGATGAAAGGCGGTAAAAGATAAAGGGCTTTAAATATGGCAACACTGTTATTGTGCGAGATGATAAATCCTAGAACAGTTGTTGCCCGCCATCTGATGAAGAGTTGTTGTTATTACGGGAAATTTTACTAATTTGAACCCACCAGTATTTTTTGCTAATCTAAGGAACACATGTCTGCTGACGTGTATTACAATGAAATTAGTAGAAAAAATTAGTAGCCGCTACAAAATTTTAGTAAAATTTTTGTAAAGTGGAATTTAAAATTGATTTGCCAAAATCAGCAAAAAAAAACAAATCTAAACATTATTAATATTAGTACAATGAAATTAGTATAAAAAATTAGTAAGCGCTACTAAATTCCAGTAAATTGCTGTAAACTGCAATTTTAAATCGATCTGCTAAAATCAGCAACAAATTTTACTAAATATTATTAAAATGAAAACAGCTACTAAACATAAATAAATAAGCTCTAATTAACATTTTGATAAATTATAGTGAACTAAACTCAATGAATTGTGAAATATAGAAAGTTTTTAATTTATAAAAAAAAAATATTTAAAATGCACAAATTAACTGAATTATTTTTAAATACACTTGTTGCACTTTAAAATTACAAATTTTTTTTGAAACTGCCTTACGAAAAAAAAAATCACAATTTTTTTTGTCGAACAGGAACATTTTTTTTATTTTATTAATTTTTTTTCAAAAAGTATTTTAGACAAAATAAAAAATAGTAAAAACATATACTAATTTATCATTTTGTTTTTATTTGCAAATTTTTGTATTGAAAAATATTTTTAGAATAAAATTTTAGGATTTAAAGGTCAATTACAAGTTTTAATGGCTGATTTTTAGAACGTTCTTAGTGCTATTTTAAGAATATTTATTGGACATGAGTCGATTGTGAAAAGTATCTGGTGATCCATTTTTTTAACCTTTGTAGCATTTTAAGCAATTTAAGTTTGTAAGTATAAGTTTTAATTATTAGATATAAAATTTCTTTTAATATCAATAATATTTACTAAAAAACAGTGTCAAATTAGTACAAAATAGTAAACTGGGATTGAGATCCGTTTACAAATTTTTTTACTAACTTTTTTTTCTGAATGTATAGAAAAATAGAAGGAGGACGTTGAATATGATTGAGGAATACTTAGAAAACTCATAAACAATATTTTTCTTTGGTTTTGGCATCGCTGGGTTTCGAACCCGCTACCTCTTGTGTAACAGCCCAACGCCAACATAAATAGGATTTTACACAATTTAAATATTTTAAATTCTGTCAGTTTTTTAAAAAACAAATCACTTTTCAAATTTATAATATTTAAAATAACAAAAAAAAAAAATTTTTTTCTGACGTTGACAAACAAAATATAATAATTTTGTATGTATTATTTTCATCTGCAAGTTTATAATTTTATTTAAGAATTTTTCGGGTTCGAGATTTTAATTATGAGAAGTATTAATTTTTTTTCATTTTATTATAATTTAAATTACTTTTTGAAAAAAAAATATACTAAATTGAATGTTAAAATCTGCAAGTTTATAATTTTATTTTAGAAGAGAAGATGAAAAACATTGTGAGGATCAGCGTTAGAGGGAGTGCCTTTCGACCTGAGCGACCAGGCTGTGTTTCAGATTGAGGCTGACGATAACCTGGTCGCTCAGGTCGGAATCGTGGCATTCCCTCTAGCTCTGATCCTCACAATTTTGACCGTCTTCTCTTTATTATGATTTTGAACCCAAAAAATTCTTAAATTGAATTGACAATATTGAAAACGTTGAAAATATCAATAAAAAATGTGTATTTTTAAAATTATAAATGCATATTTTTTGATTTTTACTACATATTTTATGTTTATGATTATATTTATGATTATAAAGGCATGAAGTTTCTTGCCCTACAAATGACATATCACCTTAACATGATTTTTTTTTGTAAAATTTTTGAATAATTAGTTTCTGAGTCAGCAAAATTTTAGTCAAAATTGCTATTGTCAGCGAAATCGTATTGATGAAAATCAGCGAGCTGATTTTTATAGGCATTATGTATATCAAACTTCCGCATTTGACGAATATATTTATTCTTTACAGTATTCGAAAATATCCGACATGCTGCCGAACAAAAAAGTACCCAAAAATGCTTCAATTTACCCTTTTCCACGCTCTATATCACCGGGGTAACCGAAAAAAGTAAGACAGGTTGTTATTGGACTTCTCTTTTTTTTTTATCACATATCCATAAATCATTAAAATCGGAGTGTTAAGGTTGGGGTATTTTCTTTGTTAGTGGGCGAGAACTCAGCCTACTAACAGAATCTAATTTTTAGTGTTACCAAAGTGGCAAATTTTTTTTTACTCAAAAAATATCCTATTTTTTCCACTGTACTTCAGTGCAACCGATTTATGGTTTAGCCAACGATACCTCATATAAATAACTAATTTTATATTTGTTACGATACACACTAAATTACAGTATGAGTGTTGTTTTCGTTATAAATGTTGCTAGAGATGGTTGGTTGGGTTCGTTGATTGTTGGTGTGGTGTAATATGGTTGCAATGAAGGTGTTAAATATATTGGGATTTGGAAAAGAAAGTTTAGTTGACATTGTGTATATGTTTATTTAAATAAACAAAACAAAAATAAATAGAAAAATATAATATATAAAACTAATTTAAAATGAAGGTGAACTAAAACAAAATAAAACTACAAATAAATAAAATATTTACATTTTCCTTGGATAAATTCATATTTCCTTGTCCAGTTTTATTTGTTTTATTGATGATATTGTCATACATATGTGATCAACTTTGAAAATTTTTTATAATATTTATTTAATATTTGTTCTGTATTAATTAATCGATATAATTGTTTAATTAATTACACTTGCGTTGATTTTTTTTTTTTTTAATTTGATTCATAATTAACATTGTTGTTATTTTTAAATAACTTTTTTGTTTTTATATTAGAAAATAATTGCATTTTTTTTGAATAACTTTAAGGTCGATTCACACGCTAACCAACTCTGAGCACCCAGTACTGGGAATATGAAATGTCATTTTCAAAAGAAAATTGAGAAATATTTGGCAATTTGTATCAGCAATACTGGGGAATATTAGTCGACGTGAAAATTGCCCTTTATTATTTTTTTAAGATTATTGGTGTTTTTTTCAATTTAACGATTTTTAATAAGTTTTCACTGGATTTGATTTTATTATTAGGTTTTTATGACTCAAGTTAGGCTTATCCTGAAAACATGAAAATGAAATTTATAACATGTGAGCTTGTTCAAAAAGATCTAAATACCATTTTTTAAAAGTTTTTTTATAGAAATTGTTTTTTTTTGGATTACTGATTTCCTTTAGCGATAAAAATATAATCAAAAAACTACTTATAATCTGAGATTCATAGAACAAAATCTAAAAATCTAGTATTTTTTATGAAAATGACTTGACAAAATAAAATGAATGTTATTCTTTACGAATCTCTTTTTCAGAACATCCAAAGAAGTTAATAGTGCAAATTTTCCGATTTGTAAGAAGTCATTTTAAACAACTGCCAAAATGTTGATATTAACCCCTACTTATGAAGTCATAAGAATAAAATTATTTGTAAACAATTATTTAGTTGGTCCATAAATGGTTAATTCCTGCAGTCATTTAATGCCTTATTGAAAACATATTTTGCATACCAGTGATATTTTTTTTGTCCTGGTCGGAATAATAATTCTTGGCATGTTCTAAATCACATTTTTAATTTTAAAACAAAGTCACTCCCTATATTTATTTTGTAGTTCCTATATTTAAAAACTTCCGTAAACTAAAAGTCCATCCGATCATCGATTTTTCATAGCACCGAAACAAACTACTTCCTCCCGATGACACGACAATGTAAAAATCATTAATGATTCACCGAAATTTTCACAACTTCGGGTTCAGTAGATGTAGTGTTTAACTACTTCTTCCTCAGCTCTTATTTTGTTGGGAAGTATTGCAAAATCGAAGAACTCAAAAAGATTTTGTAGTAAATATCTAAAAAAAATCATGAGTAAATATCTAAAAAAATCATGAGTATGTTTCTTCAGAAATTATTTAATTTTGCATTCACATTCGGACATGTTCTGGATTTCACTTATAGGTGAAAGTGAAAATTTCATAATTTTACTTTCTTAATTTATTTTAGTTTAGTCATTTAATGTAGTAAAACTTAAATCGATTCAAATAAGACTTTGGAATACAGTGAAATATGTGCCACAAATTGCAATTTCACGTGGATTTGAATTAGAACTAGTTTCAGAACATGGCCGATTATGTCAGAAATTGGATTTTGATGAAAATCTTGTCGTATATCTGGTTTTAAAGCAGGTTTCCTATTCAAATTATTTCAGTTTTATAACCACATTTTTGAAGAAATCTAGTTTTATAGCTAGGTATAGAAATACAACCCTGTAATATCACAGTATATTGCAAAAATGAGGGAAATTTACAACATATGGCATCACCTTTGCAAAATATGTAAGCAAAAAATAAATTTTAATTATTTAAGAAAACTTAGCAATACGATATAAGTCTTAAACCCAATAAAATTTTTATTTTTTATTGAAAGTAAATTTAAGTGCAGCATGGAGTTTCATTTATATAGGAGGGAACCCATTGTTCCTTGTTAGTAGTCTAAGACCCACTTTATAGTGGGCCGACAGTAATTATGAGTCCTCCCACCGAGATAAATGTGTAAGGAAACTACCGCCCGCAAATATATATTTACAGTGAAACCTCCCAATATAGCACTGAATTTGATAGAAAGGTGTTGAATTGAATGCATTTATTTTTTTCCACGAAAACAGAAATAATAAAGGCTTGCAAAAGTAATAAAACATACCTACATTATTTAAAATTTTTAAAATTTTGTAAATAATTTTTTAATTTTTGAATTTTTATTTATATTATTATGAAATTTTTTTTGTAAATTGAAAATTTTTCGCTAAAGTGCGAAACTTTTAGGCAATAATTTAATCAAATTTATTCAAAGATCTCAACTGACTTAAAAAAAACGTTAGATTTGTAATCTCTATAGGGGTCCACAACTTTTGCCCGTATTACATCTCGCACCGAAAGAATAGTGACAAACCGAAGCACCCTGTTTGGGCATTACAGCTTATTCCAATTTTTTAACTAGATTTAGGCTTGGGCGTTTTAGTTATTTTTATAGATCGCTCTAACTAGAATATCGAACTAGGTCACAGATAGGAGCTGAACTATAATCCTATCTGTGACCTAGTTCGCTATTCTAGTTCTTCTAGGTTAATAGCTCTTTGAGTTTAATAGCTCTTCTTGTTCAAAAGCTCTTCTAGTTCAATAGCTCTCCTAGTTGAATTGTTAATTTCATTTTAATTAAATTTCTAAACAAGCATTTTATCTTTTTGTATTTAGCCCTTTGGTCACTGTTTTCAGTAAAAATAAAGACACTTTTTAAAATTGTATTTGTTTTTTTATAATTTTTATTTTATATTGAGAAATGTTCATTTTTTTCAATGAACTAGATTAAAAATTTTCTTAAGAAAGAAGTAATGAATAACGTATTCATTTCAAAAAAAAGATGTCAAAAAAATCTGGTCTGCAATTTATGAACAAGAACGACTTTAATTTAATGATTGAACATAAAAACTTGAATATAAAAAATAGCGGATTGAACATAAAAAATAGCGGATTATGAGAATAAAAAGAAATGACAAAAATAACGAAAAGCGCAAAAGACCTAAAATAGATGTAGATTTCGAACTAGCTCACTAGTTCACAACTCTAATTAGATCGTTCTGCTAAATAGTTCACTCGTTCGTTCGGGAATTTCTTTCCATTGTTTATAAAATTATATTGATGAATGGGTTTTTTTGAGAATTCTCAATGAAATGAACCAAAAGATCATTAAAAGCTGAAATAGTTCGTAAAAGAAATGAACTAGAATGAACAGCTTTAAAAACTCACGCCTTAAATTAAAAAGACAAACTCACAACTTTTGGTCCTATTCCCCATAAGAACCACAAACCCTATAGTCCCCTAAATGGAGTTTTTTCTTTGGCAATTTTATTTAAATTTTTTATTGTATTTTCTAGACCGTTAGTATTTCTGATATTATAAGACCTAGTCCTCTTTTCAGAATATTTTTCAAATTCTGTTATAGTGTAGTGATCGCTCTTGACCGACTAGTTTTTTTTTACTTGCTTCATTATATATTTAATTAATTAAATAAATTTTAGTTTTAATTTAAATATTATTTGCTCCCACAAGGAAACTACCTACAAGGAAGCACCTTTGATGGGTTCCCATCGCATTGTGATGAAATTTGGATATGTCATAGAGAGAACAAAAAATTATGGGTAACTTTTTAGCGGCTCAATCTCACATTTAAAATATGCATTTACAAAATTAAAATTATGCATTAATTATTGATTTTGTAATATTTTTAATAATAATTTAATTTTTGTATTATTTTAAAGTGGTTTCAAATTTACATAAAATTATCTGATATTTTGGCATTCCTGATGAAACAAATTAAAAAAAAAAAAAATATTTATAAATTTAAAATTTTCGTTTTTATAAATTATTTACCCTCCAATTTTCAGTAAAATATGAAAAAATATATTCAAAAATATGCATTTAAAGCAAAAGATGTATTAACAAATGGATGCAATTTTCTTGTAAATTGTTGATTCACAAAAATATTTGTATAACGGTGTTCTATAGTTAACAACAACAAATATGTATTTACATGAATTTCCGAGTCTAAGTTATAATTTAGGGTTAAAATTACACTTTTTATATTTTTTTTTGCTAATTTTAATGTTCATTTCGAAAAAACGACATACGGATTTGGTATTAAATGAAAGGTATATTTAGGATACTTAAACTAAAAAGTTTTAAAACAACGAACTTTCCAACAATTTTAAAACCGATTTTTAACCCCTAAATATGTACGAAATTTTTATTACTTTTGTCTCTATTTTATACCCAAGTTTCATCGAAATTTGAAGAAACCCCCTCTCCAACAGAGTTCTATTGTTAGTTTTGTAACTTGGATATGTTTTAGAGGACTACAGATTGATTGATGCGTAGACTCACATTTAGGCGTTAAAAAGTGGTGTCAAAAGTTACACAGTTTTTATACGAGGGCGGATCAATAAGTCCGTCACTTTTCGAACTTCCCCCGCAGTTATATGAGATGCAACACTACTCCCAACAAATACCACCTGTTAATATACTACTGTCAAGTTTTGAGCAAGTGCCGTGATTTACTTTGCGTTTAACAGCTGTTCAAAACATACAACCTCGTGGATTTTTTTAAAAAATGGAAAAAAGTGAATTTCGAGTGCTCATTAAACATTATTTTTTGCGAAAAAAAAACGTCAATAAAACCAAGGAAAAGCTTGATAAATACTATGGGGACTCTGCATCATCGATGTCAATGGTAAAAAAGTTGTTTACTGACTTTCGTTGTGATCGCACAAGTACAAATGACGCTGAACGTTCTGGACGGCCAATTGAGGTTATTACCCCCGAAAATGTCGAAAAAATCTTCGATATGGTGTTGGCCGATCGAAGAGTAAAAATGCGTGAGATTGTTGATGCCATAGACATTTCATATGGCAGTGTGGTTTTGATTTTAAATGATCAGTTGCATTTAACAAAGCTGCTTGCAAGATGGGTGCCGCGTTTGCTCTCAATTGACCATAAACGTAATCGTGTGACAGTGTAGTCCCAATGGCAAAATTACATGAATTTGGCTACGAATTGGTACCTCATCCGCCATATTCTTCGGATTTAGCCCCCAGTGACTATTTTCTATTTCTAAACCCAAAGAAATGGCTCGGTGGAAAGAGATTTAGCTCCAACGATGAAATTATTTATCAAACAAATGCCTATTTTATGGACCTCAAAAAATCCTGTTTTTTGGAAGGGATACAAAAATTAAAGAAACGTTGGACTAAGTGCATTGAGCTAAAAGAAGATTATGTTGAAAATTAATTTTTTTTTCTGTAAAAAAAAACTGTGTTTTATACAAAAAGTCACGGACTTATTGATCCGCCCTCGTATTAAAACATGTCTATAATTTTGAAAATTTGAATTTAATTGTTAACAAATTTAAAGAACACGAGATAACCAAAATTTTTATATCCGTATTTGAACTCAAACCAACAATTATTTTGTAAACAAATGTGCTATTCGAAAATCATTTTTTAATAACAAAATAAATTCGGTGTGTCTGGACATGTTTCAAATACCAGTAAATGCGTCTGTGCCTAATACCTAATTTGGCTATACCCTACGGGGAAAGGACCTATCCTAGGACACGTCATGGGACTCGTTAATTGTGACCGGTGACTTTAACATGGGCTTGTCCTAGAAGAGGTTCAATTGCCCTTTGTGGCATGTCACATGACTGGTCTGAAAGAACACATCACACAACTAATCCCCAAGAACATATCACACAACTAACGCAAAATACCATGCCATGACTTTTAAACCGGTCACGTGGTAGGTACTTTAGGTACCGGTCCTATTTTCACCTTGCTCGTGATATGTATTTTCGGAACCGATCCAGTTTTCACCTTTAACGGGACAGGTCCCAATTCTCAACTGACCGTTATTTTTCCCGCAGGTTATTTTTTTATATAACTTTCCTTTTATTTATTGAATCGGCCCCATAGGGTGTCACAATAAGAATTGAAATCTTAAAACTAAAATTTTAAGTACGATATATATTTATTAGAAGGGTAGTAGGTCGGCTCTACGAAGCCTTCTAACTGATTGTCTTGCTAGCGGGTTTGGATGCTGTTGCAGTCTTGTTTTGTATTTCTCACGAACTTTATGGAATTATTCTTTTACTAGTTACACTTGTATGTCTTTGTGGATGTTTACATTTGCGATGTACCATGGCACTCCAGTCATGGTCCTAAGAACTTTTGATTGAGCTCTTTGTATAATATCAACACTGATTCTACTTGCATTTCCCCATAATTCGATGTCATATGACCAGATTGGTTTTAGTAATGTATTGGATAGAAGCAGTTTACAGTCACGGCTTAACTTTGATTTGTGGTTAATTAACAAATGTAGGTTGAATGCATTAATTTTCATGTGAAGCCTCTTGGCTTCAATATGTCGGCGCCACGTAATACGTCTATCTAAATGTATGCAGAGGAAAGAAGCATGGTCAGATTGAGAAATTGTTACATTGTTGACAGTAACAGGGCTACAATCTCGCCTTCTCAGTGAGAAGGTAATGTGTTCGACTCGTAAACTTGTATTCTCCATCTTTTTAACCACGTCTCCAAACGTCTTAGATAATTGTTTAGTTCTGTTGAATAAAGTTCTGTGAATAAAGGATAGCTGTATCATCAGCAAATGTTAAAATAGTCAAATTAGCACTCATTGGTAGATCAGAGGTGTTAATTAAGTAGAGTAAAGGACCAAGAACACTGCCGAGAGGGACACCTACCCTTATTTCAAAGTCATGTGTTAAGTAGTCATCATACTTGACTCTAAACAGGCGATTCGAGAGGTATGTGCTGGGGGGCAGTAAATCCGTTACATTGTATAGCAAGCCTTCATGCCAAATTTTGTCATACACTTATGCAACATCTAAGAAGAGAACTGTGCAGTACTTTTTGTGTTCAAATGTTTTTCTTATCTCGCCAGTTATGCGATTTACTTGCTCAATTGTACCATAATGTTCGCAAAAACCAAACTCGTGGACTGGAAGACTTTTCTCTCAATTAAATAAGGCATTAATTTTTTCAGCAACATATTCTCAAACAGTTTTGACAAACATGGAACTGATTGGTCTGTACGAGGAAGGTACCGTCGGGTCTTTTCCTGGCTTTGGAGTTATTATAATTATAAAAATGAAATTATAAAACATCCAAAAAACGTAAAACTTTTTGCCCGGCTTTTAATAGGCCTATATACGTTGACCATCTCTGTCTATTCATATTATTTCCTAATATTGGGGATACGAAATATCATTTTTAAAAGATAATTTACAAAAATTTGATAATTCATATCACCAACAGTCGACGTGTAAATCAACCTTAAACTCATAATCAAGAGATTACGCACCTAAATAAACGTATTTATTTGTTTTTTTTGTTTGCCCTGTACGACAACATATCCAAGTTTCAGTAAGTTATCTAGGTTACACTACTAAAAGTAGTTTCCTTATTAGTTGAAAACTTAAAATTGTGTAAACTATGTACTAGATTAATTTTAAGAAAACTTTTTGAACAACCTTCATTATTTCCACATGGTTATATAAATAACATATCAAATACCAAATAAGATATTTTCAATATATATTTTTTAATTTAAGTATTATTGTATGTTATTAAAAAGTTTTTATTTATATCATTTGTTTTAATTTTATAAATTTAACATATTAATATTATTATCACACTTAACAAAAAACACAACACTGTTAATATTTCACTACTGTAATATACAACTTTGTGTGCTTCTTAATAAAGGCGCGAAAATAACGTTTAAAAACCGTTAACTGCACAATTACATAAAAACCTAAATCTGAACACGAAAACTAACAACCGTTAAGTACGACAATTTGCAATAAAATGAGAATTGAATTATTTTATTTTGTACAAAATCCAACAAACAACACGAAAACAAATGAATGTGAATAGGCTGTCAGCAAAACTGAAAGAGAATAAAAAAGATCTAAAATAAATTTAAAACAAAAATACAGTGAAAAAGAAAAAGACATCATCATCGTAAATAAGCGGTTTTATAGAAGAAGAAAGTGTATACAAAATGTGGACAATGTATTTACGTATTATTTTTTTTCCCCCCTATACATGTAATATGAAACAAACCAAAAATTTTAGTATGTTACGAATTAAACACACTACAATAAAACAAAAACAACAAGTAAGAAAATTTTAGTTAGTCAAGACCGAACATATAACACCCCATTTACAAGTCCGGGTAAAATTGTAGAGAAGTTCAGAAACTGACATGACACAAGTGACAGAAAGTCTTTAAAAATCGATTTTTTTCTTTGTTTCTGGAATGAAGTGTGAGAACGAGCAATAATGTTGGATTAATAATTAGATTGGCTATTAACTTTATTGTGCATATATTTGTTTCAGACTTTAAAATCTCGTGTCGATTCTGTTTAGTTTGATGTTTGGATCGACATTTTAAAGAAACTCAAAGTGGACTTGTGTACAGAAATTTAAACAATTTGTAGGGACAACACATGGACCAATTCCAGCCAAAATCAATAGAATTTATGTTTGGGCTCAAATTATTTTCTGCGAATAACAATATATGGACAGATGGATGGACGGTCATCGCTTAATCAACTTAAGGCAGAATTAGTTTGCACGTAACGTTCCGTGACAAATCAGCTGTTTTTTGCTTTATGAAAAAACATGTGTGTCGTTAGTTTGTCTGTAACGTAATGTTACGTTCCAGACCAACATATCTTTAAAAACATAATTCATAAAATCAATTTTCAAATCTAAATTAAATTTTTAAGAATTAATTCGCAAATTAATTTTTCTGATTGAAGTATTTACTAGCATCATTCAATATTTATCTTATTAGAAGAATCAAGTTGATTTAAAAATTCTTTTTATAAATCAAACGAAATAATTAAATTAGAATATCTTAATTTTAAATCAAATAATCAAATGAATATTGATTTAATTCGCGGATCAAAAAAAAAAAAAATATATTTTGATTCTCGAATATGATTTGATTCGTAAATCAAAATAATTTTTTTTCTAAACACGATTAATTTTATTTTAAACCCGAAGGGTTTCATGGAATTTTTATAAACAGCCTCCTTAGGATGTCTTCCGAACCATTTATATTATACATATATATTAATACTCTACTATATTAATACTCTACTTGAGCAAAAATTTTGTCCGTTTTGTCCTATCTCGCCTAGTTTTCGAGATACCCACCATTTAAAAAAAATGGCGAATATCTCAGAAACTAAGCGAGATAGCGCAAAACGGACAAAACTATTAAAAAGATTAACAAAGGTTACCCTTCGTTAGAATAGATTCGGTAGGACCCGAAGGGTTTCCTGGAATTTTTATAAAACAGCCACAGAATGACTATTTTTTTTTTATATCAATTTATATAATAATATAACTTAAGAAACTCTGATAAAATATCGTTCCCCGTTCCATTTCTTTCGTATAAAAATGGGTCACCTTGTGGCTGTTTTATAAAAATAGATACCTCGGGATGTCTTCCGGACCTATCCTATTTTCATTATCACAGTTTATTAATACTCTACTAAAGCACTATTGTTTTGCCCTATCTCGCTTAGTCTTCGAGATACCGGTCAGTTTGAAAAAATTGCCATTTTACAAAATTGCGAATATCTAGAAAACTAAGCGAGATTTGCAAGTCTATATTAATGTTTTTTTTCAATTTTTTTTAATTTTGAAATGATTTGAATCAAAGAATATTTATAAAATATTGAATGAACTCACTGATTTACAAAAATATTTATTTTTTCGCTTTCATTAAATTAAACTAGTTTGTTTACGAACGACACTACTTAAGGTTACAAAAAATAAGCAGAAAATAAATTTTTTATTTTAATTTTTAAAAAAAAATTTATAAAAATTAACAAAGAACAAAAATGATTTTATGTGGGATGACGATAAATTAATAATTTTACTTCCTGTAAATGACCTTATCTACAAATAATTAAACAATGACTAGAAACATTAAACCAAAGCAGCTGACTCGTTGTTACGGAAAGACTAACTAAACAAATAAAGTTTTTAGAATCCATTAGCCATACTTAGACGTAACGTTCTCTAACGTTACAAGAAGGAGCAGAAACTGTGTAGCTGCAGCTATATAAACGAAAACGTATGATCAACACTTCTAATTTTTTTGTTATTCATTACTTGTTTTACACAATTTTTAAATTTTATCATGTCACGTAAATACTGAAAGAAAATCAAAATTCAACAAGTTCCTACGTAGGGCAACTGCTCGTGTGGTTAAATCAGCTGATTTGTCACGTTACGCGTACGTATGGCTAATTCTAGCTATAGACATTGATTCTGTGTTACAAACATCAGCATAAACTAATTAATTATACCCTGACTACGTAGTGGTATAGGGTAATTATTAATCACGTTATTGTTGTTGCTGTTATTGTGGTTGTCTGGCTTTATACATGTTTGTTTTTAAAATTGTAAACAACTTAAAATGCGGAATGATATAAAATCGGGGTGGCGATACTTTATTCGCTGCGTGCCAAACAAGGCAAACATTGCGGTAAAAACATGTACAGTGCAAACTTTCTTAAAAGTCCTTTTTTAATTAAAAATTTTTAAAACTTTTCCTTAAATTTCTAAAACTTTTCGTTAAAAACTCCGTTTTTATATCCATTTTTTTTGCAGGTTGTTTTCCATTTTTGTCCAATTTTCTGACATATTTTATTTTACAAATTTTTTGGCTGTTTTCTATCGAAAAATTTAAACTTATATCAATCTGAAATTCTAAGAAATTTGAACAGACTTTGTTTTATTTTTAATGTTAAATAAATATTTAAACCTATAATTATTATTTTGGCTAAGTTTTTTGCTAAACTCTTAATAAAATTAAAAGTTTTTGAAAATATTCTACAAAACGTTCGCGTGCACCCGAAAGTCAATAGTTCTGCCAACTCTGATATAAAATAATTATAAAAAAACACAAATACTAACTATATAAAATAAATTTCAATGAAATTGTATAAATGAAGTGAAAAAAGAAATATGTAAGAATTTTAATTGAGGCAACAAGCTACAACTGCTATATGTATAAATAGGTATGTAACTCAAAAGGTAATTCAGACGGTAGATTCAAAGTGGTGATTTTGACACAGAAGACAAGGAAAGGCAAGGTCAGCCGAAAAAGTTTGAACATAAGAAATTGGAAGCACTACTCGTCGAAGAATGTTGTCAAACGCAAGAAGAACTTGCATTATCATTGGGAGTTACACAACAAGCCATTTCCCATTTCATTTAAAAGCAGGCAAATTGGGTCCCATATGAATTGAATCCGAGAGACGTTGAGAGGCGTTTTGGCATGTCGGAAATGCGGCTTGAACGCTACAAAAAGAAGTCATTTTTGCATCGTATTGTTACTGGTGATGAAAAAGGAGTACATTACGATAACCCAAAGCGAAAAAAGTCCGGCCAACTAGCCAAATCAACGCCGAAGCCTAATATCTGTATTTGATGGGATCAGAAGGGTGTATTGTATTATGAGCTGCTGAAATCGAGTCAAACGATCACAGGGGACCTGTACCGAATACAATTGACTCCTTTGAAGAGCCCAACCAACGAAAAACGACCAGAATATTCGACCAGACTCGAGGCCAAAATCTTTCATCATGACAACGCTCGGCCACATGTTGCAAAACCGATCAAAAAATATTTGGAAAACAGTGGATGGGAAGTTTTGGCTCACCTGCCTTATAGCCCGAGCCTTGCCCTTTTCTGATTACCATTTGTTTCGATCGATGAAGAACGCCCATACTGGAATACGCTTTACTTCAAAACAGGGTATCAGAAATTGGCTGGATTCATTATTTACCTCAAAACCGTATTAGTTCTTTTGGCGCGGAGTCCATATGCAACCAGAAAGATGGGAAAAAGTAGGCTAGGGATGGACAATACTTTGAATAATGTATCAATTCATTTTGTTATAATAATAAATGCTTTTTTTTTGCTGGGGTGCCAATCAAAATTCCAGGGGAAAATATAATTTTAGTTTTTTTTTGATTGTGGAGTAAGTTAAAATACTGCTTAAACCATGTGAACGCAGTTTTAGCAATTATAGCTGATGAGATAATGGCAATAAATACAAGGTGGCGCAAAAGTAATCCTCCTATCAGAAAATGCTATAAATTTTGCAATTGGCCCCTAATGTCAGTTCTGTTTTGATATTTGTGCGAAATACACGTTAATAAACAATGTTACGCTACACTGCTCCAGAACGCGGAATATTGGTGACTATTTATTTGAGCAATAATGAAGAATCATGAGTGATGAGGCCCATTTCCATCTTAGCGGGTACGTAAATAAGCAAAATTTACGCTTCTGGGGCACTGAAAATCCGCCTGTAACCCACGAAGAGCCATTACACCCGCTCAAAGTCACTGTATGGTGTGCTGTTTTCGCTGGAGAAGTCATCGGACCTTTTTTCTTCGAAGACGTCGCGGGCCAAACGGTTACTGTGAATGATGAGCGCTACAGAGCAATGATCAACGAGTTCTTTTTGCCGCAACTTGATGAATTGGGATTGGAAAACATGTGGTTCCAACAGGACGGTGCAACGCCACACACTGCACGTGCCACAACCGATATGCTGAAGGATGCATTTCCCGGGCGCCTAATCTCCCGTTTTGGCGATTTGCACTGGCCAGCAAGATCGCCTGATTTGACCGCTCCAGACTTCTTTTTGTGGGGCTTTTTGAAGTCGCGGGTTTATGTCAACAAGCCTCAAACTCTTGCAGCTCTTAAAGACAATATACGTCAAGAATGTGAGGACCTATCGCCGGAAGTTTTGGCCAAAGTGATGGAAAATGCCATAAAAAGGGCTCAAATGACAATCAACTGTGGCGGCGGCCATTTACATGACATCATATTATCGACTTGATGTAAAACAAATTAAAAGACCAAATAAAAATAATCCACAAGAAGAATCAAAGTTTTTCATTTTTCTTTTAAATTACAGCCAAAAAACAACGGAAGGTTATTTTTGCGCCACCCTGTATGTACGAAATCGAGTGGACCGAAATACAAATTTATCATTACTTATCAAATCTGTGTTGCCTATTGTATTTTTCATTTTCTGTTTTCTTATTTTCCTTCGAAAGATCTATAACATTTAACCTTGTGCCTTAATTTTAATTACTCTCTATAAAACTGTATGTGGCTGTCGTTGCAATTGTAACTGAGTGTTAAAGTACAAAAACAAATTTATATCAAGTAAATGAATGATGGTCATATAAAATCAGTTCATTTATTTAACAAACAAAAAAAAAACGAAAAGAATTCGAGAAGCGGGAAATTCGAAATAACTGTACTGGAAACAAAAATAAATAAGTTAAAGAAATAGAAGAAAAGTTTTATTTATTTTTTAATACACAGTCTTTTCTGTTGTTTCTCATTGAAAACAGAAAAACACAGTGCGCAAATAAAGCAACAAAAAAAAATAAATTGTCACCAACACAAGAAAATAAACCAACGACCACGACAATAACAGGCAACGGCAACAATAGCGAATATCACAAATGTTGACAACCTGAAAAAATAACGAAAACAAATTGTAAGTAGCAGCAACAACAACAACATCTACAGAACTACGAGAAAAACAATAACACGAGTAAAAATAAATTAAAAGAAAAAAAAATAAATAAATAAATACAAAAAAATAACGTAAAAATAAATAAAAACTTAGCAATAATAACAAAAAAAAAAAAAAAATTTAACTCCAGCAAGAGCAACAACAACTAAACATATATTATTACTGTTGTTTGTTTTCATATTTGCTGGAGTGGAGTAGTATATTTTTTATTTTGTTATTTTTCTGTTTGCACATCATTGCAAGCTAACGAGGGTAGAAGCAGCAGGTTTTTGTGTTTATATCCAACGATCTGGCAACGGTCTAATGATCTGTACTGCATATCATTCTAACACTGAGAAGTGATAAAAACTGTCCGATGTATAACCGTGCAAAATAAATCATTATGACCTGCTAAATATCTCTAAATACCCGAAGTTTAGTGCATAACTATAGATGCGAATGCAAAATTTCTAAAGAAATATCCGCGGTTAATGTTTAACTCTGGTTATTTCTCAAATAAGATACCGGACCTATATCAGCTAAAGAGGAATCAGCTTACGGGAAATTGTTTTAGGTCTTTCTACAATGAGGGAAAAAATTTCGTTATATTGATAAAACTGTTTCATAAAAAGTTTGTTATTAATTCTTCATAATATGTATGAATATTTAAGAAAGTTTTCATAAGATTTATGAAAAACGTGTCATAACTTCATTTCATAGAAATATTTTAACAATATTTTTTTTGGAAAATGGCCCATATCTCAAGATATTATAAAAAAAGTACACTAACCTAAACACTCCGATTTTGGAGAAATATGGTTACGTGAATGAAAGAGGAAATCTAAGAACAACCCGTCTTCTTTTTTTCGCAACCTCGAAGATTTAGGAGTAAAATAGTGGAAAGAAATTCGCATATTTTTGGGTACTTTTTTTGTTCGCCATAATGTTGGAAACGCTAAAAATTTTATATACAAACTGCATTAAAATAGCAAAAGGTATTCTGTAAAGTATCAAAAAAGGGCTTCGCGAAAAATTCGTTATAATCCAAAAAAAAAAGAAAAAAAAATGTGTGCACTGAAATTTAATAAAGAATAAAATATTTAAATTTGGCAGCCATAGCAGTATACTACTTCATATAAAAAAACACAAAATTTATAAAATGTTAACAACAAATTTAAAAAAGCCAACTAGTACCAAAAAAGGTCCCACAAAATCCAAAAAGCGATTCAATACCAATTTTTGAACCCTTTAAAATAATGAGATCGCTCAAAAGCCGAGACAATTCATTATTGTTTTTTATAACATATAAATTTTATAAAAATCGGATTCGATTTAGGTAGTATTTTCCTTGTTAGAGAGATAAGGCAAAACGGACACATTTTTTAATCTACTAGAGTACTAACATACTTTGATAATGAAATTGGGCCAGGTCCGAGTGAAACACAGAACCAGGGAACCGATTCCGAATGTGAGAAGCTTTAAAGTGCAAATAATTCAATTCTTGATTTAACTTTTGCGAAAACTATCTGTCAAAATTTTATCATATGAGTTTTTTTTTCGCCAAATAAAAGTTCATGAAAAAAATGTTAGTGTTGCATTATTTTACAAACATTCCAAGCAAACTAAGAGTTGAGGAAGAAGTAGTTAAACAATACATCCCAGCAGAATAAGAGTTGAGGAAGAAGTAGTTTAACACTACATCTACCGAACCCGAAGTTTTGAAAATTTATGTGAATCATTAATGATTTTAACATTGGCGTGCCATTGGGAGGAAGTAGTTTGTTCCGGGGCTATGAAAAATCGATGATCAGATGGATTTTCTCATTAGTATACGTAAGCTGTTAAATATAGGGACTACAAAATAAAAATAGGGAGTGGCTTTATTTTAAAGTTAAAAATGTGATTTTGGACACTATAATTATAAATTGTTATAAAAAAATATTAAAATTAAAAAATTTATATGCTTTTTAATGGAATTGTTACAAAAAAAAGTTATTCTTATGACTTTATAAGTAGGGGTTAATATCAACATTTTGGAAGTTGTTTAAAATGACTTCTTACAAATCAAAAAATTTGCACTATTAACTTCTTTGGATGTTCTGAAAAAGAGATTCGTAAAGAATAACATCCATTTTATTTTGCTGGGTTGTTAGCCAATTTTTAAATTTATTGTTTTTTAATTTAATTACGAAATTTTTAATTTTCAAAAAATTCAGGTTTACAACACTAAAAACAAAAAACTTGCCTCCTGTTTTGCTCTTCTTCCTTTATATTAGATAAATGTTTATTTTTTAATAAAAAAGAAAAATCTCTTTTAAAATTATTTTATTTATTGATTTTTTTACTTTTTTACTATTTATTAATATTTCTTTTTTCGTTTGCAATCAAAAAAAATCAAAAGTTTGTTCATAAAATAAAACGACATAAGAGTCATTAAAATCTGTTACAATAATATTACGTATACGTATTGGTGTACTTTAACTCGAATTAAACACATCCCAGTGTATAACTAATATTTAAGTATCATTATTTTTTTAACTACAAATAATTATAACTCCTTACTTTCTATATTAATTAAAAATAATAGTAATAAATAGTAAATAAGTAAAAAACAATAAATTAAGTTATTGGAAAGCAATTTTTAAAGTCTTTTAAAATATAATAAAAAAATTCTTTAAGCCAATACAAACTTAAAATCTATATATTTAGTTAAAATGACACGACTTTTCAAAACCGGGTTTGAAACTGAATTCTACGATCCAAAATTAAGTTTACGTATCCCAGGGTTTTCGTGTGTCATTCTGACGTAATTACTGTGTTATTTATCACTATCACTTTAAGAAATATTTTTATGAAAAAGCTTCATCATATTTATGAAGTGTTACATTGTACGAAAAGTTTTTCATATATATAATGAAGTTTTTTCCAAAAAGGCGACCCAGTTGGAGATGTGCTAAAGGTGTTTTCATGACGCCTTATAAATTATAACATTTCAGAGTGGGTAGATATAAAGACTACTCATCAAGTAAAAGTTAAAAAATATTTTAAGCCAGCAAGTTGATATAAAAATTAAGAGGCAAGTGATAAAAATAGGGACAGTCTGCGCAGCGTTAAATGGACAATATATCATTTGTTGTTTACTATGTAGCGTAAAAGCTATGTAGCAAATAAAGCTCTGCCAATGAACTATAGTTGTGTCGTTCGTGAGCGAACTAGTTCAATTGAACTACTATTTACTTTGAACAAGTGAGCTATTTCGTAATACGTTTTCAGGTCTTCACCTCCTTAGGTCTTTAGCTCTAATAGGTATTCAGCTCTTTAAGGTCCTTCGCTCCTTTTGTCATTTTTCTTTTATTCTCATAATCAGCTGTTTTTAATGTTTCCAGCTAAGGTTTTTATGTTCAATCATTAAACTAAAGTCGTTCTTGTTCATAATTGCCAGACTAGATTTTTTTGATATTGTGCTTTATTCAAAATGAAGACTTTATCCACTTCTTCTTTCTTTTGAAAATTTTAAACCTAATTCGTTGAAAAAATAAAGATTTCTAATTATTTTTAAAAAAATCAATTATAATTTAAAAAAATTTCTTAATTTTACTGAAGACAGTGACAAAGGGCTAAATGGAAGTACTGCAAAACAAAATAAAAAGCTTTAAAGGAAGCTTTAAAAACGTTAAATTATATACTTTTGCATTAAATTTTTAAGACAGCTAGACATTTTCTTATATTTGTTTGCATAAAGTTGTATTTATATCGCGCAGTGCGTATCTCGCAATTCAATTTAAGTAAAATAACGATTGAAATATAAGAGCTGTTAAACTAGAAGATCGATTGAACTAAAAGAGCGAACAAGAACTTAGATAAGAGCTGAACTATAAAGAGCCTTCAATGAACAAAGAAAAATTTAGATGGGCTACAAACAGATTTAGTGAATAGGTTTTGCTTACGAGATACTTCAGATGTATATAGTTTATTTATTTTTATTTATATTAATCATATTATTACAAATTATATCCTAATAACCTAACCGAGCACTAGCAACAAAGCTTATCGGCTCGTTGTAGCGAAAAACATACCAGAGCCTCTGGTGGGAATTGAACCCACGACCCCCTGATAAGCTAGCACGCTACCAACTAGCATACCGGAAGTTTAGACAGCATAAATTTTGTAATGTATGCAGAAGATGTGGGAAAAATGTGAACATTCTTAGCAAATGATTGCGAGAAAAATAACATAATGCATATCGTTGGCTTAGTGTGAAAAGGAGGCAAGTTCACATAAAATATATATTAAGCAGAAAAAAATTTAAATTTTTTCCATTCCTACATTAGGGGCGAGGGAGAGTGAAACAGAATATTTGGTCAGCTATTGTTCAGCGATCTTTGTGGCTAGACAGGCATGTACTGTTTACGAATTCAAGGTTTCTGCCTGTTTAAAATTTTCCAGAGATTTCAGGAGAACTAAACAATTTTTATCAAGATTGACTTTATTTCCTGCTTTAATTTAATTTTATATATCTTCTTTTTTGTTTTCTAGAATGAGCTCGTATTATTGCATTCCGTAACCAATTCCATCAGTACAACATTTGAATTTGAGAAAGATGTGTTTAATCATTCATTTTTAAGATGATATGAAAAGAAATCAGTTGATTTCTACTCACAATATCTCTCGTTTCAATTACTAAACAGAGAAGTCAGATTCGTGGTGAAATTTGAATATCTTTTCTCTGTGCCGAAATTCGATTTTTGCAACTGTATCATACGATTGGCAACAAATTAGGTTGTCAGTACGAACCTGTTTTTTTTTGAATGATAATGTTGAAATATGTGGATATCAGACAATTTATGAGATAACTCATGAATTATACATTTTCTTCTCCAGTACATAAACAATCTACCCTCGATTATTTCTATTTATATATGTATGTACGTTTATATATGCGTATATATGTTTAGTTGATGATGTTTGTTGTTATTTTGTTAACGCAAATATCAACGCAGTGAAGGCTGACAACGTTAAGCTTGCTTAAGAGCTGGGTAACAAAACACAATCCCCCGTTTTGCCTTCTTATTCCCCCGACCCAACAAATTTATCACAGGGGATAAGAGATGGTGTGGGGTACAATTTTTAGTGTAAACAACACAAAACAAGCCTCATACACACACTACTCCACCACACTCGCATTCAAACTTGCACACACATTAACACTCACACACAAAGTGCAAATTTAAAATGAAGAAGAAGAAGAGAAAAAAAAACAACTAAAAATGTAAACAAACTGATTATCAACGCAGCCAATGAATAAATAACATAAACAAAAACAACTTCCACGACAACCATGGAAAACAACAAATAAGCAATAACAAATATAAAATTCCTAAAAGAAAACGAATGGAGTGAAGTGGAGGTCCAATAAACACATACTGAGATATAAATATATACACACACACACACACACATGAATACAATCAAAATATTCCTCCTTTTCTATAAACAAAAGTTTAATAGTATCAAACAATTAAATACACTCGATTCAGAAATTGTTTGGATTTTTCGGCTTAAATTATTCTAGGCAGTGTGGATAATTTCTATTTCTAGATCTCTTCCTCTCTTATTAGCCCGACAAATATGGAGAGAGAATACTTGCACCTCTGGATCACTGCTTCATTTCCGAAGTTCAACTTAACAACTTTTAATAAGATTTACCTGTTAGCTGATATATTTACAAATAAATCTTTTTTGATGAAAATAAATCTGCATTCGCAGAATTTACGAAGATAAAGTTGTTGCTCTAGATATTTCCAAGGCGTTCAGTCGTTTGTGGCATTGTTTTTTTGAAAGCTTATTGCGGTAAATATTTCAGTCAGCTTACTTTAAGCATGCTGCAGGGTAATGTTATTTCTCCCTTTTATTTTTCTTAATACCCTTGACAAATTTTTTTTGAGATCAGGGACAAGCGGCATGAAATACTAAAACCAAAATCTTTTAACAATCTACGAGTAGGATTTGTTTTTTTAATAGGGAACCCCAATATTGTATGTTGATCTATACATTACGGATTCTCTTCGACGTAGGAGCGTTGACGAAACTGAATGAGAGGTTGAGAGTAGGCACATAACCGCTAACCTTGGTGATACCACGGTGTCGGTTAATGCTGCCGACAGAGACAACCGAATTTCTTGCCAACCAAATGGTTTGGTTGGAGCCACCGATAAATTTGTTTGTCGCGACCAAAATAAGGTTAATGCAACAGAATTTAATTTTAAACCACATATATTTATATTGTATGCGGAATATATTTAGTTGTGGCAACTAAATTATTCGGTTGCTGCAGCCAAAATGTTTTTTGGAGCCACCGATAAATTTGTTTGTCGCGACCAAAATTAGGTTAATGCAACAGAATTTAATTTTAAACCACATATATTTATATTGTATGCGGAATATATTTAGTTGTGGCAACTAAATTATTCGGTTGTTGCAGCCAAAATATTCAGTTGGC
Source organism: Eustalomyia histrio (assembly GCA_949748255.1). Classification (NCBI taxonomy): domain Eukaryota; kingdom Metazoa; phylum Arthropoda; class Insecta; order Diptera; family Anthomyiidae; genus Eustalomyia; species Eustalomyia histrio. The sequence continues at coordinate 37,199,796 of OX456526.1, forward strand.
AATAAATTCGGTTGTCACGATGAATCTGTTTTCTCTGTGTAGGACGCTAACCAAGATCACTACACAGAGAAAACAGTTTCATTGTGACAACCAAATTTTTTGCCAACCGAATGGTTCGGTGGGGACCACCGGTATATTTGTTTATGGCAACGAAATTCCATTAATACAAGAGAAATTCCGTTAAATGAATTTCGGTTAAAGCAAAATATTTCAATTGTGTCAGTATATATTTGATTACCACAATCAAATAATTTAGTTACTGCAAACAAATTATTCAGTTTGCAAGGAATTCAGTTGTCACAATGGATATGTTTCCTCTGTGTAAGGTCATTTGGTCTGCAAGTAGTAAAACATGGTGTTTGAACCCTAAAATGGTGCTGTAAAATGTTGGTTAGGGCCTTAGTTACCTATGCGGCATTTGTGTTTAGTGACCGAAGCTATTGTAGTAGACCGCCATTGCGATGTTCACAAGGAAATTTCCTGGCATGTCTTCTTATAACTGGTGCCATGAGAAACTGTCCCACATTGGCTATGAAAGCCATCGTTAGATTGCTTCCTCTTCACATCTTTATAATGACTTCTGCGATCCTGATCGGTCGAAGATTTAATATAAAGCATAATGGGTCTGGCGGCTGAAAAGGGTATGTCGGCATATTGAGTTCTGGGATGATTACTTATTTGTATTACCTGGAGAGTATCGCAATAGGTTTCCTCTGATCTTAATTAAATTCGGATTCACGGTCCAATATCTCGTTTAGGCGTTAATAAGTGTAGTCTGAATTTCATTACGATTGGAGAAAACCCATTGGGATACATTCCTTGCTAGTATGCTTACAGATCGCACTGCTATGCGATTCAATAAGTATTATAGGGTTGTCATCTTAGATAGGTCTCACCAGGCGGAGTTTGGACCAACCGTGGGTCCTCGTTTTGTGAAGTGGTTTCCTGAGTGTTTAAGTTGGTGAGAGAAGGTTTCGAACCTATTGATATATGGCCTACCGCTTGTCAGGCGGAGCTTCCGGCCTTTATTTGTTTTGTAAGGCTTAGTAATGACAAAGGTCATAGGGGTGTGCACGTAATACACCGCCTGGCTTTCAGAAAAGATAAGAGATCTCCGCAATAACATTTACCTCGAGGGTCGACCTAGAAGGCTATAGTACTTTGCGGCAGCTGGCTGCACGCAATAAAGTGACACCGGGACATAGTGCTCTGATCAACCCCTTTTCTACAAGGGTATAGTCAAACTTCCTAGAGTTGATATTACGCTTCTTATGGGTACGTTTTAGGTCAAAGTACCACCTGTAGAGACTCAGGAAGGTCGTATTACCTATATGTGCTGCAGTGTTAGAAGCCACATTTGTCAGGAAGTTATTGGACCCAGGGGATATCAGACGATCCACTTTATTCTTTGTTATAAGATTAATAAGATGCTGTGGAATCAAATCTGTCATCTGTAGAATCGATATTAAAAAAGCACTCAGGAAATTCTTCCTACTAATTAATCTATTGTTTTCTTTGGAAAGGGAAAAGAGGAGAGATGAAAGGTGGTAAAATATGACATCATTGGTTGGTGAAATCGTTAAATTACACCTGATGTAAGTATGTATCAGAGCTGACATATCCCATTTTATCACACCTGATGTATATATGGATCAGAGCTCAAGTATCCCATTTTATCACACCTGATGCATGTATGGATCAGAGCTAAAATATCCCATTTAATCACACCTAATCACCTGTATTAGAGCTAAAATATCCCATTTTATCACACCTAATGCATATATGGATCAGAGCTAAAATATCCAAGTTTATCACACCTGATGCACATTTTATCCCCTCTGATGTATATATTGATATTGCCGTCGCTGTGAATCGAGCTCGCAACCTTTGGTGTAACAGTCCAACGCGCTGTTCTGTAAACTTTTTAATCATATGGTAAATACATCATACCACATTTCTTACTCATAGCTTATTATTATTATTTCTGGTGTTGTTATTATTATTCCTGGTACTAGTAGTAGTGTTATTATGAATTGTTGTTTATACAAAAAACAAATGATAGTTAATGTTGACTCTAAACTCTACTTTACATGCACAAATGCAAGTAAAAATATTTCGTGCAAATTTACAAAAACAAACAAACATTCCGACCATAATAATCATCACAATAATCAGCACTAAAATCATATGCATATAGAGAATAAATATACTCAAACTCCAACAAACTCTCAAGTGCAATAATCATATAAATGTAATTGATAATATACGACTATGGTGTTGGCTGGAATATTTGGATATATTTGTATCATAAAGATTTGAATTTTATAAGGTGAAATTAATTATTAATTATAAGGTTAAATTAATAAATTCGGTAATTCTAAACGCGAGTATGAAAAAAAAATCAAAAAGCTCAAAATTTTTTTCTAATATCCCCACAAAAAAACTGCTAAAAATTGTCTTAAAAGGGCCTAACTCTAAAATTGAGCTAAAAATTTTATATACAGAAATATATCTTGAAAACCCTTATTCTGATTTAATTTTTTTAATATTCGGGTTCAGCATGCCCAAGTTAATTAGAAATTATGTGTTATAACATAAAATTCAAAAGTAATTATTTGTAATGAGGATGTCCGCGGGTTAATGTTAACCGAACCGGACGAAGTATCACCAAATACCGGCCAATACTATTTAAAATTCGCCAAAAATTAAAATACTGTCACCCTAAAGTGAAGGGGCTTTTTAAAACATCTTAAGAATGAGTGATATTTAATACTGTCCTACCGATATTACCATTAAAAATTTTCAGCTTAGATAAATAAATTTTTTTCCCGGGACCTTAAAAGAGCAAATATCCCTAAAAATTTGTACTTTAGGGAGATTTTATAATCAATCAGATCTTGTGTTGATTAAGATATCTCAGGGATGGAAAATATGTTTTCTGTCATTGTACCAACCAGACAAATAAATTGTACTTTTTCGATCCTCACGGTACCAAAATTTTTTCAGTTTTTTTTTTAACAATTTTATCGTATTGAGTCAGATTTGCTTAGACACTAAAAAGACTTAAAAAAATTTAAATTGACGGGGTGAAACAAAATTTATCTTTAATTTTATGTAGTAGTATAATTACTACAAAACTTTGTAAAATTTTACTCTAATTTTTATAAATGTCACACCTTTTTTTTCTGTCTGTCCGCCTCCCTGGAGGGCAATTTAACCTTTTCAGGATTTGCTATTAATTTTTATTAATTAAAAGGCTTTTAATAGCTTTTTAACAATAATACACTTTTTTTTTAAAAAAAGTCGACTTTATGTTATGTTGTTTTATCAAGTTATAAGTTGAAAATTTTAAAAAATTTCAAATTGTACTAAATGAGCCGCAGTAGTACCACGGTACCAACCAAGGTAAAAATGTACCAAAAAAAGTACAATTGTACCATGTTTTCCATCCCTGAGATATCTGCCTCTAGGCAAATACGTGAAAAACAATAAGATCAGTAAGGCTTACGATAATTAAAGTTTTATCATATCCTCGATATATCATCAAATTTTCACAAATGAAGCGAGTTGAAATGCATCAAAAATATTCATCTTAGTATACCACTGGTAGAGTGCATTCAAATAGGGAAAAATATATCATTTGATGTGTGTATATAATATAAATTGCAAATATTCATCAGTCATATGTACACATCTATACTTGTTATTGTATTAATTCTACGCGCCAAGCAAATACATATGTAGTAATATGTGTTTTTGTTCATTATTTTTGTTTGCAAATGTTTTTTGCATTAGTAATTGTGTTTTGTTTATTCTACATTTTCATGCAAATAAAAGTTACCATATTGATGGTTTGCATGCAATCAAGAATGATGGGTGAAATGAATCTATCACTGCTTCAAAAACTTTAGGTCTTGTAGAAGAGCAACATCTTCGAGATATTGTGAACTTTAAAATTCAATATTGGAGAAAGGATTTTAACCAGAACGGTACTCGTATCTCGATCACAGTATGCTGAGTACCTACACTACTACATAACACAATTGCTAAGGACGGCTCTGGAATAATTACTTGTTGTCACTCGATATAAAAACATATTCTTTATCGTTAAGTAAACTGAAGTTTTAACGCTATATTTGTGGGTGATATAAAGTGATACATTTTTTACTTTAGTGATTTCTTTAAAGTGCTTTTAAGAATTACCAATGAGTACTTATTCGATAGAGAGGCTCCACTTATGAGTGTCATTTAAATTTTTACTTGTGCTAAAAAATGTTAAGCACAAACAAAATATGTTCTGATTTGGTTGTGAGTGAAAAAATGTTTTGAAATAAAATGAATTAAAATTAGTTGAAAATTTACTTAATTTAGTTAACTGTTTACTTTTACCACCTTCAATCGCTATTTGAGTTATCTGGCTGCACTTTTTAATTCTATAACTGTCCCATCTTGCCATCGAATAACATTTTGCAACCAAATGATTTTCGTTTGCTCCTGCCTGAGTTCAGAAACCAACAAGAAAAAGAGAGAAGTTAGAGCAAGACGAAGAAAGATAGCATCCCTCTGGAATTACAACTAAACTGAGACTGTGCCAATGTAAGCTTTCAACTATTCTTGTAAATGTCAGATTTGAAGCAAACGCTTTTAGTACAGACGGGTCTCTCCCTATGGAGATCAAAAAGCAATCCTATATGGTTGAAAATTTGGTGCCAACGTTTTTAAGAGACTTCATCGACCTCGGCTATTGTCTAAGCAGGAAAACTAAAGCATGTACAATTATTTTTAAAGTAATTGCAAATATTGCAGTTCCAATTTAAGCCTGTCAAACTGACGTTTTACCATGTGTTCTAGGTATTCTAAGTCAAAATTTTTAGATCGATATATTTATCAGGATATCATGATGTATCAAAAAATATTGGTCAGTTAATTTGGAGCCCTTAGGATCACTATAAAATTGCAGAGAAAGTGTTCAGTATATATGAGTACATAATATTATAGCCAACCCCTTACTGATTAGCTACGCTGGAGAGAAGAGTACTGAGTGTGACAAAGTACTTAAGATGTACAAATCTTTCCCACAAATATGATTTGAAAGCTAAATTTCTTAATACTTTTATTTTTATATCTCATATAAGGGATGACACTAACACGATTGGTGGAGGTTAGGAATTCATGTTCAACATATTTTTTAAGATCTTGGTGTTTAAACTTAAATTCAGTAATTTATTAAGTCTAGATAACATATGAGAACTGGTGTAAATGCGTTGACAATGTTTAAAAAATTTTCCAAGGGGGTTGGTCAAGTCGAACACCAACGTCGTTTGGTCGCACTAGTAGTAATAATGTGTGCCCAGTTGGCTGGTGAAATGTAAACTTTACTATAATGGGAAAACTGAGACAGTTTGGCAAAATATCTTAGTGCAGGGTGTCGTAAGTAATATTAAGGTCCTATGCTCCTATGGCAAGAAAACTATAACTATCTTTACTTTGAGGTGACTGCAGGCTCCTGCTAGGGCTGCTAACAGGTTAAGGTTGGAAAGTGATTATTGGCCTAGAGAAGGACGGCCAAAGGGTGACAATAGTAGATATTTTTCAATATCAGACGGGGGTGAATATTTTTCCGGCACTGCCAACTCCAGAATAAACTGCCTTGGATAACATATTCTTGTTTTGTAATAAAACATATTAAATTGATTTTTCCGTGAACAAATTTGACTTGAACCCTAATGACTTTAAAACTTAATCTAAATTGTAAAAAAGATATAATCACAATATACCTAAAATGACACTTTTTCAGTAGAAAAATGCGGGATTCACAACAGTTGGCGTATCTTTTACACATGGTTTGTCGTATTTAATAACTTATATGGCATTTTGAAGCGTAAACATCTGTAATTTATTATTACTTGTCGTTAATCGAAATAGTGTACAAAGAACAAATTTTTATTTTGTTTCGAAAATGACGAATTGCATTATATACAGAAAGTTTTGCTTTACTTTTTCAATTTGAACAAAGTGCAGCTGAAGCACATCAATTGCTCACCGAAGCTTATCTTAAATATGTTTCATCGATTTCAACGTGCTAAAGATGGTTTGTGCGGTTCAGAAGTGTTGATTTTTGACACTGGAAGACAAAGACAGCCCAGGTCAGCCAAAAAAGTTAGAAGATGATGAATTAGATTCATTACCCCATGAAGTTTATTGTCAAACTCTAAAAGAACTTGCAAAATCATTGGGAGTGACTCAAGCAAAAATTTCAAAGCGTTTTGTCAGCAGCAGGATTAATGCAAAAGCAAGGAAATTGTGTACCACACGAGTTAAAGTCGAAAGACGATTTCGCATATCTGAATTTCTGCTTGAAAGCAATAAAAAGAAGTAATTTTTGCATCGAATCATAACTGGCAATGAAAAATGGATCCAAATCAACGCCAAAATCAAATATCCATGGTGCCAAGGTAATGCTCTGCATTTGGTAGCACCAGAAGGATCCAATCTATTATGAGCTGCTGAAATCGGGCCAGACGATCACGGGGGATATGTATCGAACACAATTTATTCATCTGAAGCGAGCATTGGCCGAAAAATCCCCGGCATATGTGACCAGACATGAAGCCGTAATCTTCCATTATGACAACGCAACATGTGGCCGATATTGCAAGACTGGTTAAAAACTATTTAGAAAATAGTGGTTGGAAAGTTTTGCCTCACCCATACCATTTGTTTCGATCGATACAGAATGCTCTCACTGGAATCCTCTTCACTTCAGAACAGAGTATCCGAAATTGGCTTGATTCGCTCTTGGCCATATGGTGGTAGAATAATGGGAAATGGTCATAGCTAACGATGGCCAATACTTTGAAGACATTTATATTGTGTCAATGTTTCACAAAAAACGCTCAAAATTTGTCAAAAACCCCGCATTTAGAAGAAAACAAATTGTACCAATTTTTTTTTTTTTGGGGGTACTATAGTTAAACCCGAACAAATGGAGCTGAAGCAATATGATCACTTAGACTCACCTTCTAAAAAAGTATTTTTAGAGCTTGTCTATCTTTGTTTTCAAAACGATTTTAACGTAAATTGCATATGCTAAACTGTTTTAGAGCTTAAATTAAACATTTCAGCAATTTTTCGCTGAGTGTGTCCATTCTAATGGTGCTTTAATACCCAGCAAAATAAAAGCTGAGGATGAAGTAGTTAAACACTACATCTACTGAACCCGAAGTTGTGAAAATTTCGGTGAATCATTAATGATTTTAACATTGGCGTGTCATTGGGAGGAAGTAGTTTGTTTCGGTGCTATGAAAAATCGATAATCAGATGGACTTTTTCATTAGTATACCGAAGTTGTTAAATATAGGGACTACAAAATAAATTTAGGGAGTGGTTTTGTTTTAAAGTTAAAAATGTGATTTTGGACACGCCAAGAATTATTATTCCGACCAGGACAAAGTGGATATCACTGGTATGCAAAATATGTTTTCAATAAGGCTGCAGGAATTAACCATTTATGGACCAACTAAATAATTGTTTTTTGTTTGTACTATAATAATAAATTCCCAGCAAAAACAGACATTACCAAGTAATTAAGGGAGTAAGTAGCACACAAAGGGTTTCACTAGTTACCAAGCTATTTACTTAATTACTTTTGTTCGCGATGTCCCAAAATTCATGGGTGGTAATTACCCTCTCGCTTACAAAAAAGTGAGAATAATGAATTACCAGAATGGTTACTCATAGTGAAGAAATAAGTGGTTACCTACAATAATAAAGTAAGTAGTTATTCTTAATAAAATAATAGTGTACCTTAATCAAGTGAAATTTTCTTACTTAAAGAGATATACAAGAATAACTTGTATTTAAACTATAAAAAATATTTAAAATATCTACTTTTTGAACTCACCAATTTAAGATCATAATTTAATGCTATTTCTCATAAAAAGGCTTAAAATTAAAATTTTTGAAAAATCAATTTTACAGCAGATAATTTTCTATTTTGTTGTAGTTTTTCAAAACAAATTAATAAATATAATAGTAAAAAAAAACAACTAACAGTAAATCATTATTTTGAGTGTACATATAAGTACTTCTTTCACCTATTATCAATAGGTCATTATTTAGTTGTTTAAAGTACTGAAAAATGTAACGACCTATCATTACATGGTAATCGACACAGTAACGATCTGTCATTACCATGTTGTTGCAGAGTTGTTATATATAAATATAAAAATTATAAAATTTGTATGCTTTTCAATAAAATTGTTACAAAAAATTTAATTTTTATGACTTCATAAGTAGGGGTTAATATCAACATTTTGAAAGTTGTTTAAAATGACTTCTTACTAATCGAAAAATTTGCACTATTAACTTCTTTGGATGTTCTGAAGATGAGACTCGAAAAGAATAACATCCATTTTATTTTGCTGGGTACTAACTCACGCATTTTAATTTATGGACGCGGTGCCATGATTAAAACAATTCACTTAGTTTAATTTTTTTTTAACATTCACTATTTTTAATTTTTTTTTAATATGTAACAGTCAAAAATACATTTAGAAATGATTACACACAATAATTTTTAAAAGGCAACAATAAATATAACGCTACTATATAATTACCTGAATCATTTAAGATTTGGGGGGAAATTATGTACATACACTTAAAAAAGTTTGTAAGTTAAAATAACTGAAATTATCATTTAAAAACCAGTCTACTTAATTTTCATTTAAATTAAATGCCATTTGTTATTTATTTTCAAATGTTGATTAATCAACTGACACATCCGTAAGAAACAACTGATATAATCAGTTAAAATAAATGTCAAAATTTTACCCATCAATCCTTAAAAAATAAATGTTTTTTTCATTTATTTGAAATTATTTCCGTTTTTGTATTTTTTTTTTTTTAATATACTCGTACAATACAAAATGTATGTATGCATATGAAGCTATAAACACTTTTTGTGTGAATGTATTTGTATATGTATGTGTGTTTATGAAGTTCTTGTAAATTGTATTGAAAAATTTTGTATATATACAACCAATTAAAATAAAAAAACAAATTGAAATTTTTTGAATATTTTTTTGAAACAGACAGCAAACAAAATTTAAATTTGTAATAACTGCTACGGACACAAATAAACCACAAGTTTCCGTTTTGTGGGTAAATTTTTATTAAATTTCAAACAAATAAAAAAAATAAACGAAACTGAAAAAATCGGTAAATGATAGTAAATTATTTCGAATAAATGTATAAAAAAGTTAATATAGATGTTTCTTTGAAAAATAAATGTATCTTCCTTTATTTTTAAATGGAACGGAAAACTTTTTTTATTAAACTACAAACAGTTAACTACATAATATTCTGAGTGTACTTTTCTTTTTTTTTCATTCCAGAGAGTTCAATAAATTGAATAAAACATTATTATTAAAAAACCTACATACTTTGCTTTTTTTTTTGTATATTTAGAACAAACATTTTAAATATGTGACTGTTTTTAAAAAATATTAAACTGCATCAAATAAGCTGTGAGCGGGCTGTACATACAGTCAATTAAAAAAGTCTACATACAGCGTGGCAGCTCCTAACATCAAATTGAAAATTAAAAACAAAGAAAAAGGAATAACCGCTAACTTTGTCAATTTATTAAATTTACAAGCTTTTTAATCGTTAACGTTGACAAGGTGATAACTAAAGAAGATATTATTTAAATTTTTATCCTTGAAAATGGAAAATCGGAAAGAGATTCATATTTCAGTTAGAAATATGCTAGTAAATCTCTGAAAGGAAAATAAATCTTATCGAGAAATTGCTTAGATCGAAAAATTAAGTCGTGCTACTGTGCAGACGATCATAAGAAATTGTGATAGTACCAATAGTACCGAAAATAAGCCACGATCTAGTAGACCCAAAAAGCTTTCGAGACTCAATGTTAGCAGTACTATTAAAATAGTCAACCAGGATCCGAAAATAAGTGTCCCAAAATTGGCAGAACACATCTAAAAATGTTCCAATATAATTGTTACTCCACGAATAATAATAAACGTTTTGCATGACAATGGTTTTAATATCAGCACGCTAAAAACCTCTAATTTCAGCGATGAATCGTAAACTTCGCCTTGAGTTTGCTAAAGCACATCTGGGCAAGGGCATGGATTTTTGGAAGCGTGTTATATTTACCGACGAAAGTAAGTATAACATTTTCGGAACCAAACACTGCACTTGACGCAAAGAATATTATACCTACAGTCAAACATGGAGTCGGCAACGTTATGGTTTGGGACGCCATTGCGTCATCTGGAGTGGGTCGTTTGGTTTTTGTCGAAGGTAATATATCAATATAAAAACATATTGGAACAAAATCTAATTGCATCTGTTGAGATATTGGGTCTAGGAAATTAATGGATTTACGAACAAGATAACGACCCTAAGCATACTGCACACGTAGTTCGAGACTGGCTTCTTTACTATGCCCCAAGACAGCTGAATTCACCACCCCCTTTTACCAGACTTAAACCCAATAGAGCACATATGGGACGTTTTGGAAAAATTGGTACGAAAATTCGACATTCGTAGCCGTGAAACATTAAAAACGGCTCTTATTCGTGCATGGGCCAAAATAACACCCGATATTACAGAGAATTTGGTAACATCAATGCCCTTGGTCTTCAAGCAGTAATTGATGACCAAGGTGGGCCGACTAAATATTAAAAGTAAAAATCTTTTCGTTTTATTTGCAAAATTTTCTAATAATATTAATTTTTTGTGGCTGTATGTACACTTTTTTCCTATGAATTTTTCATGTTTTTATTATAAAAATGAATTACTTTTTTATTTTATAAATAAACTTATTTATTAATGCCTTAAATATTTGTATAAACATTTTTTTTATTTTCTTCGCAAACTCTGTAAAACCCATAAATCAAAGGGTGTATGTAGACTTTTTTCCTTGACTGTACGTTTTAGGTAAATTTAGCAAAAATTAATCATTTACTCTTTCCGCCCATTATTTAGCCTATTTTCCTCTCGACGACGCATGCAAATAAAAAAAAAACTTTTTTATGCCTCTGGCCACTCGAATAAATACTTACTTGTACTCGCATAAAATGCATATTTTACACTACTAAAACAGGGCGGCCATTGTTATTGTTATTGGTAAATATGCATACAAAGCAAATCTATACATGCACACGCAAAAATAACTTAATATGTATGTATGTATGCATGTACATACATAAATTTGTAAATAGCAATAATAACAACATCAATGACAACGCATCATGCAACGTGTGTCATTTACTGGTAATGTTGTTGGTTGTAGTTGTTTTTGTGCAATGTTAAAAAAAATATATTGTAAACAGTAACAACAATATATATGTATGTGCATTTGTGTATGATGTTTATGTTGCGATGTTATGTTTTCTTTGCGTTCAAGAAATAAACGAAAAAAAAAATGCTCAATGGTGTTATTATTGTACCAGTGGATCAATTACTCCGTGTATGTACAGTGTTGTGTTTAGTAAAGTGGCGCTGTTGATGTGTCAGTTGTCGGGAGCAGTAATAGTAGTAGTTCGTAGTATTCGTCATAGTGGTATTTTTTACGCTGCAATAAATTGTATGTTGTGCACTCAGGCAAAAGAATAACAAAAACAAGAGTAGGTTCAACAAATTGACGGTTTAGATGGAAAGGGTGGTGATGGGGCGAACGGACGAAGGTGAAATAATACTAAAAGAGAAGTGAGAGTGAGTTTACCTAAAGAGAATGAGTGACAGAGTATTGTGGATTTGTTATTTTTAGTGGTAAATAAAGTATGAAATGACAAAATTGAGTTGCCAGAAAATTTATATGTGGAATCCCAAAGAAAAGAATTAAAAATTGGTTTGCACTCCCGAAGATGATGGATATTAACGTTTATTAATATCTATTCATTGCATCCGAGTAAACTGACAAATTATCACAAATCTTATTCTCAATTCACAAAATCGTTAGAATTTTTCTCTTTAAAAAACACGTCTAAATCAATTGATTCTGAGATAGAAATACGTTTTGAACTCTGAAATTAAATTCTTATATTTTGCGTGACCTTAGAAAATTAATTTATAGATTATTAGTCTACGGGAAGGATTTATCAGTTTGCCAGACTTAAGTACTTGATTAAATTCCGGTTGGTTTTAAGATTTACGTGGTGTTTGCAGGTCTTGTTTCGCATCCTGCAATATAAAAACAAAATTCATGATGTCTCATGATGAAGATGCATAAAACCTCACATTTTTTTCCCCACTCCTAGGGGGTTACATGGAAGTAGCAGAAAATTTAGGAAATGGAAAAAGTTGTCTCCAGAATTACATACTAACAAACCAAAAAAATAAATAATTAAGCAAATGCTCAGGGATAAATGTTTCTGTGCTAATGTTTCTATCCATGGGGAACTTTATTTCTTTTATCCATTCAGACCTAATATTTTATTCACTTGTATATCTAAGAGCAATTGCGGAAGGATAAGATATTTAAGCACCAACGGGCTTTATTCAACGAGTTTCAGCTAGATTCAGTTATTCTGTTTTTCCTCCTTCCGTTTTTCTTATCTTTCTTAATTGCCTTCAGCTTCATTTGTCATTAATTTTTCTTTGATGTTAGATCAAAATTTATGAAGGTTTGGGGGACAAAAGCAAATCAACCGGATCCGAGTGAAATCTTGCGAAGAAGATCGATTTTGTACGTTTGTTATTAATTTTTCTTTAATATTAGGTCAATATATATAAAGGTTTGGGTGCAAAAATAGGGTCGTTATGTATGTTGACTTATATGAGTGACATCGATGTTGAGGAATTGGAAATTCTCGTTGTATTGAGCATGACTATTCAAGTGTAAAAAAATTGATTGTTTTTCTGTGCAAAAATTTCTTTACTCCATGTGATCGACCGAAGATACCGCTTATTAATGATAGTGAGATATCAAATTCTATTGATACAATACAATAGAGAATCTATCGATTTTACCATGGAAAGTATTCCATAGAGTTTAAGTTTTCATTCGCAACACTCGCTTATCTTGTATAGCACATCCGAGTTTAGTTCACTAGTCGGACAAGCGGTTTGTTGCACAAAATCTCCGCAGGGGGTTTCCTATTACTTGCAATATATAGAAATTCTACAAAGAGAAAACAGATTCATGCTGACAACCGAACTTGTAGCCAATCGAATGGTTCGGTTGTGGTAACCGAATTTTTCGTTTATGACAACTGAAAACAAATTGAGACATGAGTAATTTGACTGTAACAATAGTATATCGGTTGCCTCAATAACAATTCGGTAGTTACAACCAAAAAATTCGGTTGCTGCAACTGAACCATTCGAATGGCAAAAAATTTGGTTGCCAGCATGAATCTGTTTTTTGGGTGTAGGAAAGTGGGAGTAGTGTTTATTCTTCCACTTTTTTCTTTCCCTTGACCTGCTTTTACAATTTCAACATAATGCACTGTATAAGTAGGAGGCATTTCCTGAGTATTGGTTAAAAAAATGCAAATATTGCCTCTTTGTTATTGAAAAACTTTTAGAAAGAGAGAATCTAAATTTTAAATCTCCTTTGGCTAGTGTCAGTCAACCAGTGATAGAGATGACTTGGATTTTTACTGGATATTGTTATCTTATATTGTATGTATGTGCATAATAAATACCCGTTATATTCAGCGAGATTCTCTGCTAGGAATCTTCGGTTGCTAGACCAACATTTTGGAACACCTTTCAGTACATAAAATTTCTTGCTTATTAAACCATTGCCTTCATTGTGAACTTAAAGCTTTATAATAAGAGTAGGCAGGATAATACAGCAACAATTCATACGTGGGACTAATTAAATGAATAAACAAATTAATTGACGATTTCATTAACATTGCATTGATATCAATTGCTTTTAATTGTTTGATTTTATTGATTAATGGCAATGTTTTTTTAATTCCATTGCAATTATTAATTTATTAATTAAAAATAAATAATAATATAATATTATGTTGATATTCTACTAAAGCAAAGAGACAGGGCGCTTAGTTTTCAAGAATACCTCGAAAAATAACCGAGATAGCTCAAAACGGTCAAAATTTTTGCTCTTCTCGGGAAAAGATCCGAGGGATCCATTTAAGCATATGTAAGGCAATGTAAACATCCTCCATTTTATGTAAACAGTTGCTTTTTTTGATCAATTGTAAATCATGAGTCTTATTTAACTTTGAAACTTTAAAAATCAATGACGAAATGTTTTTGAAATTTCTTTAGAAGGTCTTAACGCTTTACACCTCACAACTTAAACCTACAATTGTTTTCGATTGTATGTCACGTCTAAAAATAAAGGTATGAACCAAAGCATTATGGCGCCCAAAATAGAGATCACCAATTTCTCAGCCTGCCATAACTATGTAAGGAGTATACTGATATTCAGAAACCCCAATTGAATTTTCAAAGAGTACGGCTTTAAATAGCTCAAGAAATCTAGTGAAATTATTTTTTTTTGAAATTTCAACCCGTTTGAAGCTATTGATTGAAATTTCCTTTTTAAATAACAATTTTTATAATCTGGCAATACCTGTTGATGGTCACTTGCTGAAACAAAGGTTGAATAGCATGACTATGCTAGAGGGAACGGACATTGGGTATGTTGTAAATACTTAACATTGCATGTGCAATATGGGTATGTTGTTATTGTTTATGACGACGATAATAATGATGATGATAAAAATCATTATTATGTGAGTTTGCATTTAAGTTTGCATGGCTTTCGTATGAAGGACAGGCGCATACTTTTGCGCGGGCTTATCATTGACAGCAAAAGAATTGAATGAAATGTGTATTTTTTTCGTTCTTCTATTTTTTTCGCTGTGGTGTATTTTTTTTTTCGACGAAAAATAACACGCATATGTAAACAAAATTTAAACGATATCAAAGAAAAACAAGAGGAGTAGTAGTTTTTTTGGAGTGGACAACAACCACCTATTGAATGGGGGTGGTCATTGGGGTTGTTAATTGCTAAGCTAATGAAGTAAAGTGTTTATGTCAAATTGTTAGAGTTCATATATGTTACGTGGAATTATTGAAAATTTAGCTGAAAATCTTAATATGTTATAAATTCGCAACATTGAGAATGCATATTTGAAATTTAAAATTTTTGGACTTTGATGTATCTTTTAAACCTAAAATTAAATCTCCATACTGGTTAAATTTTCCCAGTTTTTAGAACTGGTTTCTGTTTCTAACAATAAGACAACCATATCATTTAAAAATCCTAATTTGGCATTCAGTTTTTATTAGTTTACTATTTAAAATTTTGTAATGTCTATATTGAAAATCATATTCGATGACTCTCGGTTGCCATTTTCGATTGCCATTTTCTCAGGCATCAGTTTTAAAATGTATTTAGGTTTCCCCCTCTTCCAATAACCTTTTTTCCTAATATCTAGACAATGTAATGCATTTGTAGCTGGACATCCCCTGGTTATTAATTTAGCGTAAAAAATACATTTTTTAAACGCAATAAATATTTTCTTTAACGTTAGTAGTCCCTTCCACTTATTAGGATCTTGAAATCATAATTTTTTTTCGAAATTTACGGATTTATTGTCCACAAATTCTTACAAATATATTATTCAAAGTATTGTCCATTGCTGGTAATAAGTTTTTTGCATCTTCCTGGCAATTTTCGGATACCAGCTGGGAAGAACGACTCGTCATTTGAGGCAATCCAATCATCGACCCATTGTTCTTATGAAGTGAACTTCTGCTGGAACAGCCCATGTGACCAGAACAAGTAGTAGTCGGGAGAAGCGGGTTAAGTAGGTCTTGCAACATGTTGGCGAACGTAGTCATGCTGTAAAATCACTTTGTCGTGCATTTCTTCATATTCCGGAAGTTTTTGCTTCAGTGCATGGCTCAAACGCATAAGTTAAATCCGATAGAGTTCCCCCGTAATAATCGGTTTGAGTAGCTTGTAGTAGATCACGCCGCACTGGTGACATCAAATACAGAGCATAAGCTTCAGGTCATGAATATTCGGCTTTGAAAGGAATTTTAATGGCTGTCCGAGTAAAACTCATAACATTTTGCGCATGGTGTTCACTTTTCATCGCCAGTACCAATGCGATGCAAAAAACCCTTTCTTTTTTGTTGTTAAGAAGCTGTTCACAAGAGAAAAATCGCATTTCGATGTTGCGCGTCTTCAACTCGTATGACACCCAGTTACATTGCATTTGAATGAATTACATGACTTTTAGACGTTTGCTGACTGTTAACTCATCCACTCCCAATAATTCTGACAAGTTTCAAAGCATTTGGTACTCGTCCACATACAGCAATGATTCTAATTTCTCGTCTTCAAACTTTTTTGGGTTGACCCAACTGTTGTCTTCGAGCTCAAAATCACCACTTTTAAAGTAATCAAACCACCTTTGGCACAATTGTTCAGATAGATCAACCTCGCCTTAAGCTTTCGATGACTCTCGGCGGCACTTTTCTTCATATTAAAATAATGAAGAAGAACTCCCCGAAAAAACACTTTATGTGGTACAAAATGATATAGGCTGCGAAAGATGCTTATTCACAATAGGTTTTAGCGGTAAGACATTAAAAAATGGAATAATGATTTTTAATACTAGTGGCGTCCTCTTGTGTGAAACGCTCATTAATAATTTAAGATCCCAATATATGGTTCTGATATTCGGAAAGAAAAGTTGGATTCCAGTCATATTTAAAAATTTTCTTTTTTAAATTCTCTTAGTCTTATTGAGAACTAACAAGAAAGGTATTCCGATTTTAATGAAATCTGGGGAATTTATGTGATCAAAATTCAGTTAAAACAACCTGCCCATTTTCCGATTTTGTGTGGTATTTTACTTAAAGCAACCATGTGCAAATGTGTCTGGAACCTTTTTCTATACTATTTTGCTTTTGTAAAAATATAAAAGTTTTTGGAACACACATATATTTATTATTCCCTATTAATTTCAAGCAACTACATATTTTATATATTTTTTAATAATCGTGCACTTAAAAAATTTTTTTTCTAACAAAGCCATTTTCTGTTATGTAGTGGAACAACTTGGCAACCCTGTGCTGAAACAGAGTAATTATAAAGAGTGGTTAAATTTTAAGTGCCGATATTGATTGTGAACCACACCTAAACGTCAAGTTTTTTCTGCTTCTCATTTGGCATTTCTCAATTTCAGACTAACTCAATTTGAACCATGGAAAGATACACAATCGAGCAACGCGTTAAAGTTGTTCCGGCTTATTATGAAAATGGGCGTTCAAATCAAAATGCACTTTGAGATTTTTTTGGTGAGCATAATAGACCAAATGTGTCCACAATCGGGATAATTGTGCACATATTTCTGCAAATCGGGTCTGTAGGAAATCATAAAACACCTGTGCATGTTCGCCAAGTTCGTTCTGCGGAAAACATTGCTATTGTTCGCGATAGTGTGGCATAATAGCCGTCAACCTCGACTCGCCGCCGGTGTTCGCTATCGCGAGACCATAACGGAATTCTTGAAGCTAGAAATTGAGGATATGGATGTGCACGATATGTGGTTTTAACAGGACAGTACTACTTGCCACACAACTAACGAAACAATGGCTCTTTTGCGCGACAAATTCAATGGCCGTGTTATCTCACGTGGTGGCGATGTCAATTGGCCGCCAAGATCATGTGATTTGACACCGTTGGCCTTCTTTCTTTGGGGTTATTTGAAAGAAAAGGTGTACGTCGATAAGCCAGCAACAATTGAAGAGCTAAAGGATGAGATAATTCGGCACATTAACGGCATAGAGCCTCAATTATGCTTTGCGTCATTGAAAATTTGGACCATTGGATGGAGGTGTGCTGCCGAGGTCTTAACGGCCATTTGGCCGATATTTTGTTCCATACATAATTGAACCATACTAAATTATCATAATAAAAAGAAATGACAATAATTTCCTAAATAATTTGTGTTTTATTTAAAATCAACATCGGCT
Organism: Eustalomyia histrio; assembly: GCA_949748255.1. NCBI lineage: Eukaryota > Metazoa > Arthropoda > Insecta > Diptera > Anthomyiidae > Eustalomyia > Eustalomyia histrio. The sequence goes on from OX456526.1 coordinate 37,217,796, forward strand.
CTTAAAATTTAACCACCCTTTATATATAAAATATATTATATGTATTGTAATATTAAATCTTTTCTTTTGAAAAACACATTATTATTATTATGCAGTTTCTGTTTCGAAACTCGTAAGTTTTTGACCTGCTCCGAAACAAAAAAATTAAAATGACCGATTTTCTTCCCCCTGTTTCATTTCCTTAATTCCCCAGTTTAATTCTATTGACACATTATTAATTCTATTGACTTATCAATTAATCCCCTCTTAAACACACCAAAAACTTCTAATGACACAAAATACCACAACAAATATAGAAATATCAACATCATCATCATCATCATAAAATATATTATCATTATCATCACCCTCATCATCATTGTTGTTAATGTATTATTTGTTTATTGTTTTTGGGTAAACGTTCTCTCATAGACGAGGAGGTATGAGTGTAGTATGTACTTTGCTTTAGTATTTGCTTTTAGCATATATGGTTGATTTTGTTGTTATTCTTATTATTTTATTTTTCACACATGACCTCGTTCTAAAGTTTTATGTGCTCCTGTGCATTGATGATGTTGTTTGTCAACAACATATTTGTTTTGCCAGTTTGTTACATACACATTATTATCATTATCATAATCATCATCATCACTCTTATTATCAGAGATACTCAATAACAATGCGAATGTGTGTATCGTTGTAACCTTATGTTAAGTTAGTAAATATGTATGTATGTGTTTCAATATAAAATCACTTTTTGCTTCTTTAAGGGCCTTGAAGACTGTTTTTTTCATCCTTAAAAATAAAATAACTTTTAAGGTCGTCATGTTTTATGAGGTAGACATAAATTAAATACATATAACATGCTTTAATATTGGCGTCAATTCAATAAAATGAATTATTTTAAATTATTAATAAGCGTTTATTTTTTTCGAAATTTACGGATTTATTGTGCAAAAGCGTTTACAAATATATTATTGAAATTATTGTCCATCGCTGGCCACAAATATTTAATCGAACCATATTTTGAGTTGTTCATATGACGTAAACTTCTGCTGGGACAGACCATGTATCAACGACCGGAGCAAGTAGTACTTCGGAAGAAGTGATGTCTGCAGAATACAGCGGTTTGGGTGGGACTTCTCATTTCAGCGTTTCCAAGTGTTCTTCACCGCTCTTGCAACACGTGGCCGAGCGTTGTCATGCTGCAGGATCACTTTGTCGTATCTTTCTTCGTAAGTCGGATAGCGTTCTCCCATGATCGTTTCATTCGGCTCGTTGTAGATCATGCCGCGCTGGTCCCACCAAATACAGAGCGTAAGTTTCATGCCATGATTATTCGACTTTGCGAAGAATGTTGATGGCTGTCCTGCCAAAGTTTGTAATGGATCCTCTTTTCATTGCAAATCACAATGTGATGCAAAAAACTCGTCTGGCACGCAATTTCCTTGCTGTAAAACAAATCCAATGACTGTCGACTCTTCTGAAGCGTATGACGTTCGTCTACATTGCGCAATGATTTAAATTCTTCGTCTTTAAACTTTCTGGGTTACCCGCCCGTTACTTGTCTTCAAGCTCAAAATCACACAATTACTGAGATAGAGCTTGCTTGAAGAACTCCCCACAAAAACACCTTATCTGGTACAAAATTTGAAATGTTAGAGAAAATATTAAGTGTTGTTGTTTACTTTTCAACCGAATGATAAGGCTGCAAAAGACACTCATTAAAACAAAATAACACGATTGTGTTTCTAGTTTCTCTGATTTTAATTCCTTTTTTTCCTATTGCGTTTTTAGTTACTCTGATTTGGTTACTTTTTAAAAATTAACGATTGTGTTCCCAGTTTCTCTGATTTGAGTACCTTTGAAAAAACTATGATTGTGTTTCTAAACCGAAAAGACGAACGTAGGATAACCAATAAAACAAAAAATTTCATTTTTTTGTGCAAAATTCGATTTTATTCATCAACATAGTCTCCTTCAAGAGCGATACAATTACTCCAACGCCTTTTTTATATTTCGATAATTTTTTCATAGAATGATTTATCTTTGGCCTCAAAATAGGCCTATGTTTCGTCAATCCCATCTTCATTCGAAGCAAATCTCTTTCCAGCGAGAATTTTTTTTGAGGTCTGAAAACAGATAATAATCGCAAAAGCAAAATCTGGCGAATACTATGAGGAAGCAATTGAAATTTGGCCATCATTTGGAATCATTGACACTTTGTTGTTTTGGGTGCACTGTTAGCAAACGTGGCAACCATCCCGAAAACAGCTTTTTCAAGGTGATTTATGGTATGGCAAAATGATTTTGTAAAATTTGTTGATGTTTTCCGGTATCACCACCTCTTTTCGGCGACCAGAGTTTAAATTCTACAAACCACTTTTCTACCATTTGTCTCGAGTGTTTTTTGCCATTTAAAAGCAATGATAAATCAGCTCGCGAAATTACTTAGAATCCAATATTTTCAATATCGCAAAAGCAACGTCACTAAAACAGCTATAACTTGTTCACTAATGAACGAATTGTAAATAAATTTTGACAGGTATCATCTCAAGGTAGGTACTCGTAGTTCCAACAATTCATATGAATTTTTCATTAGTGGCGCTAACTATGTGTCATCCTACTGATTTTTCAGCCGATGTGTTATTAGATAAGAAGTCAGTCAGCCATAAGATTAAAACCTACATAAGAAGAAAGCCAACAGCTGTATATTAACTACACCAACCGAAGAGATCAAAAACTTCTCAACACAACAAGAAGCTATATCCAATAATACGAGGCTGTGTCAATAAGCCCCTGAATTTTTTAATAAAACACAGGTTTCTGGCTTCTGAGCTCTATACACTTTGTCCAACGTTTCTCCAATTATTTTTTATCTCTTTCAAAAAATGACATTTGTCGAAATCATCAAGATAGCATTGTTTGTGAGATGATTTGATCGTTGGAGTCAAATCTCCTTCCGTCGAGCCATTTCTTCAGGTTTGGCAACAAGAAAGAGTCACTCGGTGCTAAATCCGGAGAAAAGGGGGGATGAGGGAGCAATTCATGGATTTTTACCATGGAAACTGCCATTTTCCACTTTCTCCTCAATCCTCAAATCAAATCACGAGGTAGTCTACTATCAACGACTGTCAAACACAAACTAAATGACGCAGCTTGTTCAAATTTTGACAGGAATCACATGACAGGAGCTGTATTGCCCTCTCAGTTCAAAAAGTCACGGACTCATTGACCCACCTTTGTATAGCTTTTAGCAGTGATATGTTTTTAATTTTGGAGTGCTCACGTAAAAAATTAGTTTTCATTATATTTTTTGTCTTGAGGACCACTTTTGTATTTTGTTTGGAACCATTTAAGCAGTAAGTTTTAATCTTTCCAAAAACCTTTTTAAGGTATTATAACCATTTATATGATGTTTCCAGATCACGAATCGAGGCACAGGAACGAAAATACAATAACAAAATATATGCAGAAAAATCAGTGATGTACGGTACAGACACAGCACATTAATCTCATTAAATTTCTGTTGAGGGGTTAATCTTTGTCGTTAACACAATTAAGAGTTGACACATTCGAAGAATCACTTAATGAAAATCATGCCGATTCTTACGAACTTAATTTAACTCATACTTAGGAATTAACACTGTCCGTGTTGTATACAGGATTAATCCCATAAATTTTAAATTGTTTTACAATGACTTCTTTCGAGAAAAACAAAATAACTCTCAATACGCAAATGTATAAGAATTTGTTTACATTTTTATAAGATTGCCACAAAAGAACCCTCCTAACTTCCCCGAATCACCCGAACCACATCTTCCTTACTTTGTTCTCATACTACATGACATGCACAACCTTCGTTGTGTTTATCACAAAACAACTAAATACCCATACAATACTAGTTACATTTGAATGCCTCTATATACTACGGCCACGACGACGACGACAACAACAACAACAGCAACGACTACTATGTGTGGAGATACTTTGTACACTACTCTTTGTTGTTTTAATGCTCAATATACTTGAATGAAATAACAAAAACAACGATATATTATTTTCCCCCTTTTTTTCAGTTGTTGCTTTGTTTCGATGCCCCTTTTGGGCCCCACCACTTCTACTCGATTTAACAATGCACCTGTTTGTTTCAGTTTATCGTATTTTTTTGCAATGTCATACTACTAAATTTTCTCTTTCATTTACTTTTTACTCTTACTCTAGTTTAAATACTACTCTTTTGATTTTTTCATTGATGTGAAAAAAATTGAACTCATTGCTAATATTGAGCAACTGTTGTTTTGTGATGTTTTTTCATTGTTGATTTTTACTTGGTGGGGTGAAATTTCATTACTTACTGCATTGAAATGTTTTGTTGTGGGAGAGATTTAACAAAAAAAAAAAACTAAAAATTCAGTAATTTGTTTACAACGTCATTATAAATATTTTGGTACAGTGTTATTTGAATTGTGAACATAATTAAAATCATAGGTATGAATGTCAACACAAGATCTGACAGAGAAATTCAAAGACATTTCGGGTTTGATAGCCATCAGAGGAAGGATGCAACTGCAAGATTTGATTTTTAAGGCTTTTCAGATTTTGTAAGCGAACGGGTGCCAAAGGTACATAGGTGGTGTTTCCATAAGACGTTCGCCGCCAGATAAATTGTATTTTGTTATTGTATTTTCGTTCGTCTGAAGCAAAACGTGATCTGGAAACACCACCATACACATTTTCTTGCACTGGTACATAAAACCATTCTTTCTCGTTGTTTAGTATAAAGAAGAACTGTGAAAGTTAAGTTGCTTTTTCATAATTAAGGTCGATTTACGCGCTAACAATACTTGACCACTCCTATCTTTTACATCCCGGAATTGGTTTAAAAATAAGATTCGAATGAATTTTTAAAGAAACTCAAAGGACAAACGAGTTATCGTACGAACATGGTCCTAGCAGGTTTTAAGACCAAAGTTCCGACCAATCTAAGTCTGATGGCTAGGACTTAAGCTGCTATAACTGCGGTATATCCGAAAATGAGGACATTGAAACACATTTCGGCTGTCGGATAAATTTAACCATTTTAGTGTAAATGACTAGAGATCTACCAGTCTATCGTTTATATTCAAAATTCTTAAAAGTCTAGTAAATGTCTACGGAAGACTTTAGTACTTAAATAAACGAGGTGGTTGCTATACAACTTTATCGAGTTATGGACAACATTCTACCGATCAAGAGCTTGCTTTGGACTTTTGAAATTATGGTACCGGGTAGAAAGGACTGTAGTCTCACTCTGTTACTCAGGGGTATCTCAACTTTCGCGAATGACTTGAAGAAGAAAACAAGTTTGGAACTTCCAACTTTAAAGTATATGCAGAAGAACTAAAGATTCGGGTTCATAACAGTTTGGCTGAAGAGTTCGTAGGCTAACATAGAAAAAACATTTTTTTTTTTTTTATAAAATGTGATTTTATTATTCAATATAGTTGCCTTCAAGGGCGACACAATAATTATATCGGTCATACAATTTTTCGATACCATTTTTATAGTACAATTTGTCTTTAGCCTCAAATTAAGAATCAGTTTTGGCGATAACTTCTTCATCGGGGCTAAATTTCTTTCCTGCGACCATTCTCTTGAGGTCTGAGAACAGGAGAAGTCGCAATTCGAAGCCCAATTCATATAATTTTGCCATCGTTTTCATTAACTTGTGACACGGTGCATTGTCTTGATGAAACAGCACTTTCTTCTTCTTCAAATGGGGCAGTTTTTTCGCCATTTCGTCCTTCAAATGCTCCAATAACGCTATGTAATATTCGCTGTTGATGGTTTTTCCTTTTTCAAGATAGTTGATAAATATTATACCATGCGCATCCCAAACTACTGATGCCATAACCTTGCCAGCCGACTGTTGCGTCTTTCCACGCTTTGGAGTTGGTTCATTACGAGCAGTCCACACGGCTGACTGTCGATTGGACTCCGGTGTAAAATGATGGAGCCATGTTTCATCCATTGTCACATATCGACGCATAAATTCGGGTTTGAACAGGTTTAAATACAGCTCAGAATCATCATTTCGTTGTTGTTTTAGGTTGATTGTGAGCCCGCACGACACCCACTTTGACAAAGCTTTCGCTTAGCCACGATATCATTCACGATATGTCCAACACGTTCCTTTAATATCTTTAGAGTCTCAGATATCTCAAACAACTTCACTTTACGGTCATTCAAAATTATTTTGTTGACTATTTTGATGTATTCGTCGGTGACAGTCTCTTTGCGGCGTCCACTGCATGCATCGTCCTTGGTGCTCATTTCGCCTCGTTTGAACTTAGCAAACCACTTCTCAAGATTTGATTATCCTGGTGCAGAGTTGAAGCCAAGCCTTGGCTTCAACATTTTTTGCTAAAAAAGCAATGCTTTATTAACACACGAAATACCTTTTTATCCATTGTTTTCAAAGGGTGTGTGTCAAACGGTAGCAAAGTAGCATGGTAAAAAATATTTTTTCTTTGGTGAAAAAGTTTTAAATTTTTATGTGTGAAAAAGAATCGAATTTATTTATTTGTTTTGTTTTCATTTTGCTTTAAGAAGCTTTCAAATTTTAAAACTTCAAAAATTTCTATTCTTTTGTCAAAAATTCTGCTAGCCCTATGGACTAGTGAAATTTTATTCACCTCAAAACTCAAAAATTTATCAAGAAGCATACTTTGCTTCCACTTAACACAACCCAAACTAACAAAAGTTGCTTCACCCAAAATACTTTATCTCACAAACTAATAATCCGACAGCTGTCAAATTTATACACGTGTCTTTCGAAGGTTGGGGCTTAATTTAATCATATGGATTTCATATTAGTAGCGCCATCTATGTGTCACCCTACAAACTTTTCAGCCAAACGTTATGTGACATTCGCACGAGTGCAACGTTTTTTTTATACTATTGCTACACTCAGAATATTATGTAGTTTACTGTTTATAGCTTAAAAATAAATTTTAGGTTCCATTTAAAAATAAATGAACATACAAACATTTTTCAAAGAAATTTTTATTTTAACATTTGTTCAAAGTGATTTACTGTCATTTACCAATTTTTTTTCAGTTTCATTTATTTTTTTATTTTGTTTGAAATTTAATAAAATTCCGTTACAGTTATTATAAATTTAAATTTTGTTTGCTGTCTGCTTAAAAAATATATATTAAAACATTCTAATTTGTTTGTTATTTAAATTGTTTGTTTTTATACAAAATTATTTTTATTAAAATTACAAGGACATCATAAACACACATACATACACATTCACACAAAATGTGTCTACCTACGCATACATTTTGTAGATAAAAAAACAAACAAAAATACAAAAAACGGAAAAAATTTCAAAAAAATCAATACGATAAATCATTTATTTTTTACAGTATTGGTAGACAAAATTTTAACATTTATTTTTAACTTAACTAATCATTTGTTTTTACTGGTATTAGTTGTTGAAAAAATATTTCAAAATAAATAACAAAAACCATTTGATTTAAATGAAAAGTAAGTAGACCCGTATTTAAATGAAATATAATTTCTTTTAAATGATATTTTCTGTTATTTTAACTTAAAGAGGAAAAATTTGTTTTAAAATAAGGAAAATTTGCTCAATTTTCTCTCAGTTGCCGGACCTTTGTATTCTGTACAAAACTTTATTTGGCCGCTGCTTACGTTGAAATCTCAATACGTATCCTTTCTCTATTATTCCCACATTCATAATATTATTTGGGTAAAAACAACCAAAAATACACTTGCAAGTGGTGAAAACCTGGTCAATTGGCATTTTATTTAATTTAACGTTTTTTATTTTTTTCGAGTAATTTTTTAAGGAGTAATTGAAGATTAATCTACATGTCGACTACCCTTATATACTATTACTCTGGGTTTCAAAATCGGCAAAACAACCAATTAATAAAAACGTTAGAAAAAACATATTTGGTTTATTGTTAAGGTATGGGTGCGAACTGGCTACATAAAACCTAAACTATATTTAGGATTCCAAATTTCTATAAAATTTGAAAAAAAATTTCAAATATTTTTCAAAGAAATTTCAAAACCTTTTGTCAATTTGTATTTAATTGGAATTTATTGAGCTGCCTCGCACAGGTTCTTCAAGAAATTATTTAATTTGTATATTTTCTTTTAGTATTTAGTAGAATTTATTAAGCTACCACGCACTGTATCTTAATAAAATTATTTAATTTGTATATTTTCTTTTAAAACAATAAAATTCGAAATGTCAATTATAATACTTCTTTTTCAATTTAAAAATCTGAGATGCCAATACCGCATATAGTCTAAACTGCAATCCCCAAAATTTCAGAATTATGAGTTTATTTAAGTTTTATATCAAAACATATGTACATTAGACCGTACCTCAAAAAAAAAAAGTTCACCGTACACCCTCAAATATAAAGTATTTTAACAAGAAAATTTCCAAAATGTTTTTTTTTTTTGCCGAACGTAGGGGTCGCCATTTTATATTTTTCGTTATATCTTCGCCATTTACCGTCGGATCTTAAAGTGTTGTATATCAATGTTTTTTGTCTCGCGAAGACCGATGTTTTCCTCGAAGAAGCCATTGACCTCAAGTAACCCGTTTTCCATATGCATTATAAATTTCAGAGAAATCCACCAAAAATTGATTAAGTAATGCTGCGTGCCGTGGACCTCTGTTGTAAATATACTATCATTTTGTAAAACTTTGTGTAAAACAAATATTTTTTTGTACTCTTCATAAATCTTGTGAAAACTAATCTTTGTTAACACATCTCCGTAAATAAAGAAAATAAAAAAAGGAAGTTTTTATATATAGGCTTTTTACATAGGTGTTACCCCTTAAGTAGTATAAAAGGGTGCTTAAGGTCAATGATTTTTGATGTAACAAATTGGTATCGTTGCGACAAAAACACTGATATATAACCCTTTAAGATCCGACTGTAAATACAGAAGATATGACCAAAAAATTAAAAATGCCCTACATTCGGCAACAAAAAAAAAAAAAAAAAAAAAAAAAAAATAAAATAATAGTTCCGCTGGAATTATTGGAATACTTTTCTAGCAAAAGTTTATTGCCTTTTTGCGAGCTTTTATTTTAAAATATTGGGGTAGTACATTAAGGTGGTAGCAACTGAGATCTGGTGGGTTAATACTAGAACGGGTTACTTGAGGTCAATGGCTCCTTCGAGGAAAACATCGGTCTCCGTGAGACAAAAAACATTGATATACAACACTTTAAGATCCGACGGTAAATGGCGAAGATATAACGAAAAATATAAAATGGCAACCCCTACGTTCGGCCAAAAAAAAAAAAACTTTCGAAATTTTCTTGTTAAAATACTTTATATTTGAGGGTGTACGGTGAACTTTTTTTTTCCTATTAGGTGGTACGGTCTTATGTACATATATAAATTGAAAATATTTAATTAACAAATTAAAGTATTGTTATATGCAGGGAAACCGCAAATATACAATATCATATTTTTTCCTGTGCATCGTATGGACCCATGGATAAACTATTTATCCGATTCAGAACAGTTTAAGAATTCTGGCATCAATTTGTTTGAGCATTTTTTAGCATATTTTATCCTTAAGAGCATATTTTTGTAAATTTCAGAATTAAGAGCATATTTTGAGGTAAAATCATATTTATAGGGCATATTGCTACATTTTAGAGCATATTTGTGTCTTTTATGGCATATTTTGACTTCTTTTATGCATACTTTTTTTTATTTTAATATACAATAAACTAATATTTGTTAGCGCTCCTCCTCCCCTTCCCAAACCGCCATTTTTTGAGCAATCAAAAATATTGACAAGATACCAGAATGCTAGCAAACAGCTGACTGGATCTTCGATAAAATTAGTTTTGGCTTTTAAATTCGCCGTCATTACATCAGTTGATGTTGAAAGAACTTAGATGTAACAGACAACGTTTTTTATTTGAAAATTAAAGTGAAAATTTTGTATTTTATTGCAACAACAACCTTTATTGAAAATCATATTTCTTTTATAAAAAAAAACAGCCAAAAATTTAAAAGCTGGTATGATGTAATTTTTAAACATTTTTCTGTTCCTTTATTCTACTCATTGTTTTAATCAAAAAGAAGAAACGACTTAAAAAAAAAAACGATTTATAAAAAAGAAATAAAGACGCAAAAATCAGACACGAAAGAGTTCGAAAGAGACATCTAACTAAATAAAAAAATTATTTATATTTTTTTTTCTAAAAGTAGAATTTACTAAAATATGGAAAAATTTACAGTTTTCCGTAATACCTTTTAAAAATTTAGTTCCTATTGTTTTGCACTCCTTTCTTTTTTCGTTATGTTTATCTTTTTTTTTTAATACGCAAATTTTTCGTGCACTCACAATATTATTTCATTAAAAACAATCTAAAAAAACATTAAAATAATCGAAAATGTAATAAACAGGGGACTACTGATTTCTTATTATTTTCAGGCCATTTTGTTGTTTAGTTTTAATCATTATTTAATAATCGACAAAAGCAGTAAAACAATCGAAAGTGGTTTAAATTTTTAACTGATAAAACAGCAGAAAAAACGATTTTTGTGGTTTGTTTATCAAATTGAAAATTTATTTTATTTGTATAAATACAACACACACAGATGTATATATTTTTTTATTTTCTATACGTGTATGTATATTTGAATAATTTATTGTAATTTTTATTGAAATAAATTTGTATTTTAACATACTCCTTTCACAAAAAAACAAAAAGGAATTATTTTAATTTCTATTTTTAGAAACAGAAAACAAAAAATTTTACGTTTAACTGAAAATATCAGCTTCTACGTAATGTCTGTATTTTATATAGCTTGGGTTTTGAATGACTGATTCAAATAGTTAAAAGATATATTTCTATGAATTTACATTGATTCTTCATTTAAAAACTCTACGTAAAAACTGTACGTATTAAATGTACTACAGTCAGAAAATATATTGTGAGTGTGTATATTAAATTTAATTGTTTTGATTTTTTAATAAAAAATATTTTTTTTGTTTTAAAAAAATATATATAAATTTTTTTTTATTTTTAGAGCATATTTTAAGGGCATATTTCTATATTTGCGGTTTCCCTGGTTATGTGTATTACCTATTAATATACGTTTTATTGTGAGTGTACTGATTGTCCTTATATCTATCGTGAAGCTTTGATTTTAGGTTTGTTTTTGTTTTTTGAATTTTATATAAATATTCCATACAAATTTAAGAAGACATAGACTTGCTAAGTATTTATTAATATAGCTGCTTAAAATTAAGAATTTATAAAAATGCTGCCAAGTCTTGGAAATTCTGACCTTTCTCTTTTAAATATAAACAAAAATATTTGTCTGCATTACTTTACTTATAATGTGTTATACAGCTACTTATATTCTATGCCAGCTCCTTGCATACTGCATAACTTTTAAAGTGAAAATAATGAGTTAATATTAATGTGTTTCAATTACTTATTTGGCACTTAAGATCTACTTTTGGTTTTGTTATTATTTTTTTTTTTAAATTGTTAACAGAAATCTATTCAAAATTAAAAGAGAATGAAAAATTAATAGAAAAATTTTTAAACATAATAAATAAAAGTTGTTGGATTTGAATTAGAGCCTACGGTCAGACCGGTAAAAATAACCCGTCCATCCGGTCTGACCGGGTAGACCGAAAACCCTAAAAACTAGTCACTGTGTACTTTTTTAAAAAAGAAGATTTAAAATAAATACATTTTAAATTTTGTTTCCAAAATAGTGCATTATAAAAAATAGTTTTTTCCAAAAAACGCAGTACTTTCTAAATTCTATTGCAATTTTCGGAACATTTTTGTTCCTCGACCTGCAAAAATTTCTATAGTTCTTGGTCGAATTTATGTCTAGGCTATTTTTGCAAAGTTTTAACCCATTTGAAGCTTCGGTGTAACAATGCCGTACTACTACTCCAAAAAACCCTGACATTTTGATGTAAATATATGGAAAACTCAGTACTTTTAAATATTATTGTTTTTTTCCAAACATTTTTGTTCCTCAACCTGCAAAAATTTCTACAGTTCTTGGTCGAATTTATGTTTGAACTATTTCTGCAAAGTGTTAACCTATTTGGAGATACGGTGTTAACACCTTTCTACTACCCGAAAATAAAAAAAAAATACCTTATTAAAGTTTATTTTGTATTAGAAAAAACACGGTCGTAATATAAAACAATTCTTTTTAAGGATTTTTTTCTGGTACTCGTACTGTTTTGAAAAAAGTACTTTTTTTGAAAAGGTACATTTTTTAAAAGAATTACTTTTTTCAAAAAGTACTTTTTTTGAGTCCTTTTTTTTGAAAAAAAAAACTAAAAAAACTTTTTTGAAGAAATCTACTTTTTTTTTTAAAAAGTACTTTGAAAAAATTACTTTTTTCGAAAAAGCTGCACAAATGTCTATAGTTGTTGGTCGAATTTATGTCTAGACTATTTCTGCAAAGTTTTAACCTATTTGGAACTTCAGAGTAAAAACGCCTTTAATTAATGTAGTTTATTTGGTATTAGAAGAATCACGATCATATAAAATAATTATTTTTTAGGATTTTTTTGGTACTTTTTTTTTGAAAAAGTACTTTTTGAAAAAAAATACCTTTTTTTTAAAGAATTTATTTTTTTTTAAAAAAGTACTTTTTTTAAATTATTTTTTTTTAACGAAAAAAAGTGTCCAAGTTTTTTTGCCTAAATAATTGTATTATTTTTAAGGTTATGTTAACAACTCCCAAACGGGTAACTTTATGAGTTTGAAATAAAAAGCCAAAATAAGTTAATTAAATAACATTTTCTTTGCATTTTGTTTGGCTGGGCTAATTTAACGAATTACAGAAATAATGTGGTTAAAAATTTGTTAATATAAGTGTCCAACATTTTTTTTTCTGTTGACTAAATTTATATTGGTAATTTTAACTTTATATTGTGGCAACACTGACTTAAATATTTTCTTTTTTTTATAAAAAAACCTTTTTTTCGAATTTTATCTCTATACATATCGTATAGGGATAACTACTTGTAAAGAAAATTACTATCTCTACTTACCAGACTTTTCTTTATTTTTTGTAAATAAATATAATGTGAACATTTGGGGCAGCTGCTTTTGTATATGGACTTCGCCGTATCGCGCAATATATGTACTTATTATATTGTATGACCTGCTCTACCTTTACTAACAAACACATAGTTCATTACTTTGCTTTTGTTGTTTTTAATATTTTTATCAAATTACAAATACAAAAATTTCAAATATTTTTGTAAAATCTATTTTTGTTGACATTTAAAAGAGAAAAGCCAAGAATTCCCAAAACTTGGCAGCATTCTTGAAAAATGCTTAATTTTTAAACATCGTTATCTCTATCTACTTACCCAGTCTATGTCTACTTAAATTTGTATGAAATATTTATATAAAATTCTATAAAATTCGGAAAAAATAAGCCTAAAGTTAACCATAGAATGAGTGTAGCACTCGTGCTGTAGATACAAGCACAGGATTTGTTGAATGACCAGTTGATTGCAATTTTTCAACTGGCAAATGAAATACAAAAACTAATATAATTTATTTAAAAAAAAAAATCATTACACTCAAAAATGAAATGTGAAAATATATTTTAAGAGGAAATGCATATACCAATACTTTAGATTGTTAATTAAATATTTTTAATTTAAAATACATATGTTTTGATATTAAATTATACCAATAATTCTGAAATTTTGCGGATTCCGGTTAAGACTTTATGTGGTATTGGAATCTCAGATTTTTAATTTGAAAAAGAAGTAGTACAATTGACATCACGATCATAGAGGAAGGATTAATCGTAAGCACCGGCATTTAAAATTTTGTGCAGAAAATTGAGCACATTTTCTTAAATCCAAAGCAAATTTTGCTGAAATCTACTAACTTTGCAAAAAAATCTATTGGTCTTGCAAAGAAAATCAATTGGAATTGAAAAAAATTTCAGGGAGCCTAATCACCGCTGGGGACGCCACTGTCCTTGGCTACAATTAATTTTATACTACGATCATACTGAATCTCCCAATACACATTTTGGTTTTTTTTTCAAGTTTTCGACTTTCAAGTTCCATACAAAAATTTAAATACAATATCCGAAAAAAAACGGAAATACATTTTTTGGGGTTCAGTATGAATGTATTATTAAAAACAAATCTATAAAAAGTCAAAATTATCAAAAGTAGTTGTTGGAAATACACCAACTGGAAAAAAATCTCAACAAAATGTTTGCAATTTCCCAACCCTGCACACATAAAACTTGCGAATAAAAAATAAGTGTTACCATTTATTTTTAAAAACGAAAGCTCAGTTAGTTCAATAAAAACAAATATTGATAATGCTTTTAAAATTAAAGATGACAAAACATGACTGATTATGAAAAGGATGACAGAAAGTGGATACAATAGTTGTTGGAACTACGCCAAAGTAGACAATTCAAAGGGCTCCTAATAAATGCTTTTCAGCGATTATAACTGTAATTTTGGGCATTGTGTAACATTTTTCAAGTTTTATGTATTTCAAGTATTAGGTCCTCCCCCCAACTGAGATTTTTCTAAAATTTGAAATAAATAAATTCTTAAAAATAAAGAGGAACATTTTAAAAGCTCTAGCAAACTTAAAATATTTATCCTTTAAGGTTTGAAGCTTAAATAAACCTTTATAACTTGGTGTACTTTCCCTTTTAAAAATATATTTTTTGATAATGTAATGTAAATTTCATTTGGGGTTTTGCTGTCTGTCATAAGCTAAAAAAAAGTTTATACTTACCGCGCCAAAATATTTCATCTCTTTACTTTTTATTCTACGATGATGTGATGCTGACTGTGCTGCTGCTGCAGCTGTTGAGCTCTCGTAACCAGCAGCAGCTAAACCATTTAGAGCAGCTGCGGCTGCAGCCGCAGCAGCATGATGTTGATGATGATGATGATGACCATTTGTTGTTAAGCCTCCGCTAGCATTACTGCCACCACCAACACTACTACTGCTATTCATGGTAACATTAATGCCGCCAATACCACCACCACCACCACCACCTCCTCCTCCACCAGCTATACCAGCAGCTATTGCACTGGCACTACCACCTCCAGCTTCCATAAAATCAAAACGTTTAAAAGCATACCATTTGGAGGGATTCGGTTGTATACCCTGATAAAGTTTGACCAACATTTTGTGTTTTTCCCGTCTATATTGCGTCAATAACACATTCATTTTACGTTCGACCTCAGCCTTACTACAAGCAAAACGTTCAGCTATTTCCGACCATGCGCGAAAGCGACATAATTTATCTTTGTACTTGGGATCAGCACGATTCCACAGTTCCGTATGTGAGCGATATTGTTCGATTAATTCTAGAGCATCATCATTCGTCCATTCCATGATTTTTGTATGCATCAGGCTATTACGTAAAGCGGCTGGATTAAAATTCATTGAAAGTTTAAGAAGACAGTTTGGTGCTATAGAATGTTCGTGTTCGCAGACGATGGAGATAAAAGGTGAAACAGAAATGCTACAGTGATAAATTTTGTCGTAAGTTCTGAGAGAGGTGGTTTTTTTTTGAAGATATGTGGCGATATGCTATTTCCTTAGTGTAGTTTTCTTAATTGTAATTTGAAAGTTTTTTTTCTTAATTTGGTTGAAGTCTTTTTTTATATTTGATTTTTTTTTGCTGTATGATCTCCTTTATAGTGTTGTGTTTGCTTATCAAGGAATGTTTTTAAAAATGCTGTAATAAATTTGCAGCATAAATTTTAGCAGCATGTTGAATATTTCTTCTCTTTAAAATGTCTTTTATTTTTCAATAATGTTTTTTTTACGGAATTTTTTAGTTGAAACAAATCTTTTCTTTGGCTAAGATTTTAGTAGAGATTTTTGTTGTAACTAAAATTGAAAATTTATAGGAAACTTTATTAATTTAGTTTAGCACTCTAAAGGCTTTTTTCACACACTAGCCATCCCCTTCCACCCATACACAGAGAGAAAAATTGTAGTTAAATTATTTTATCATATTAAATTAGCAATTTATTTTTTTTACAAACATTTTTAAATTAAGTATAATTCTTATCAAAGTAAATATGATTCTTGTTAAAATGAACTTTTTCGCATTTAAATTAAAATGTCAACATTTTACAGTTTGTCTACGCATTTTTATGAAAAAACAAAACAAACTGAGTTTGATTTCAAATTTATTTGTAACAACATTAAATTTATGTTGTTTCTCAACTTGATTTTAAATAATTTTTTTCTGTGTTCTCGAAAATAGTGGATGTGTGTGGATAGGAATAGTTAGCGTGTGAATCGACCTTTCAGCTAGAAATATATTTAAATATAATTTTTCTACAGAAATATAATTACAATCAAAGATTTCGAGTGAAATCTAACAGAAATTTGGGATTTCAAATAGATTTCTCACACAAAATAAAATCTAATGAATTTTGGAGACTTTTTTTTATCGACTGAATTTACCGATATATCGTAATTGTGGTTGCCACCGCTAGTATTTTGACAATCACTTGACGTTTAATTAAAGCGCAAAAACACATAATACATTTGTATGTGTAATAGTATAATTATAATAAATTTTTTTGTGTTTTTGGTATTGATGTTTGAGCCTTTTCTGTGTAACAAAATTTATGTTTAAATACCGGATGCACTATAGGCTAAAAGTCATTTTTTATTTAAAATTTTCATATTATTGTTTTGTATATTCATATTTTTTTAGACTTAATCGGCTGTTTTTTGTATTGTCAAATTGAAATCCCGAAAAATATAATGTAAACGATATAGATTTCAAATACAAAATCTACTAAAAAAAGTTCAAATGTAAATTCTCAAATTCAAAAAATTTGTTTTTACATTCTCATTTTTCATTAGAAAAATTATACGTTTTTAAAAAATGTTTTTTTTTTTAAATTACAAAAATCTGTTTTTAATATTGAACATTTTTCATAGAATATTTTTGTAAATACAAATATTTTTTTTTTAGAAGCCATAATCAATGGAATTTGTAAATACAAAAAACTTTTTGTTATTTTTTTGTAACTGTAATTTTAATTTTCATAGAATTTTTATAAGAAAAATAGCAATCCAGAAACAATTCAAACAAAAAAATTTTTTGGAAATCGAATTTGAATTTTAACAAATATTTTTAATTACTTAAAATTTTGTGATACTTTTTTCTGTGTATATTAAGTAACCATAAGTACATACTACCTTTATGCAACTGTGTATATTTCATCATAAGTTTATATTCTTGGTCTATAATGTCTTAGAGAACGACTAATAAAATCAAATTACAAAAATTTTTTAAAAAACTAAATTTTTTTTAAAAATCGGTTCAATATTTTTAATAATCGACAATTTATTAAAAATCGGAATATATGTTTTGTAAAAAATCGAAAAACTTTTTAAAATCGAAAAATTTTCCAAAATCGAAAAATTTTTAAAAAATTTAAAATTTTTTTAAAAAATTTAAAAATTTTTTAAAAAATTTAAAAATTTAAAATTTTTTTTAAAAATCGAAGAATTTCTTAAAATTCTAAGATTTAAAAAAAAAATCTAAAATTTTTTAAAAATCAAAAATTTTGTAAAAATCAAAAATTTTGTAAAAATCAAAAATTTTGTAAAAATCAAAAATTTTGTAAAAATCAAAAATTTCTAGAAATCGAAAAATTTTTAAAAATTTAATAAATTGATAAATTTTATAAAAATCCATAAAAAATGTTTGAATTCCATAAATTTAGTAAAAATTCAGTTTTTTTTTTATAAATTTAAAAAAATCTATGAATTTATTATAAATTAATAAATTTTATAAAAATCTATAAGTTTTATAAAAATCGATTTAGATTTTGAACTAGATTTCAAATTGAAATCTAATAAAAAAAAGTTCCAAATGGAAAATTTTCCAAATGTGGAAATTTGTTTCTATGGACAAATTTTGATAATTCTGAGCAATTTTTCTCCTTTTTACCTGTCATGGTTACTATCTTAGTGCAGTTGGAACAACCCTAATAGTATTTGGTGTTTATATGGTTTTGGTTATTTAAAGGTACTACCTTTATGCAACTGTGTATATTTTATCATGTTTATATTCTTGGAAAAATTTTATAAAAATCGAAATTTTTTTTCAAAAATCGACTTTTTTAAAACAATTTGAAAATTTTGAAAAAATCGAAAATTTTGTAAAAATTGAAAAACTTTTTAAAGTCGAAAAATTTGGTAAAATCGAAAATTTTTTTAAAAATCGAAAAATCTATTAAAATTGAAATTTTTTTTTCAAAAATCGAAAAATATTTTGAAAATCGAAAATTTTTTTTAATATTTTTTTTCAAAAATCTAAAAATTTTGTAAAAATTGAAAAGCTGAAAACATCAAAAATCGAAAAATTTTTAAAAAATCTAGAAACCAATAAATATTTATAAATTTTATAAAAATCCATAAATTTAGTAAAAATTCGATTTTTTTTTGAAAATCTGAAATTTGTTAAAAATTTTTAAATATTAAAAAAATTTTCAAATTTTATAAAAATGAATAAATTTTACAAAAATCAACAAATTTTACAAAAATCGATCAATTTTTTAAAAAATCGATGAAGTAAAATTTATACAAAAGTGTGACGATATAACAAATATTTCGATATAACGAATGAGCCTGACAATATATCATCTTTTATTTCGACTGTAATTTGGACATTATTTTGACTTAAGATTGAACAAATTTAATTAACTTGTAGAGAAAAAATATTAGGAAAATGGCTCTTGAATTTATAAAGTCCGTTACTTTTCATATATTATTATGAAATAGCCATGGTTTTTTCAGTTCAATTTTATTAACTTTTTGTAATACAACTCTGAATTTTTCAAGAAATCGTCATTGTGGTTGCCAACGCTAGTATTTTGACAATTGCTTGACGTTTAATAAAAGCTCAAAAATACATGGTAACGCACTAATACATTTGTTTATGCTCAAATTCTATTTTCTCAGAGCTTTTTTTATGTGTTTTTTTTTCATAAAGTTCCTAAACTTCAGAGCAAAAGAAAATTTCTGAAATGGCAATGTTTTAATATACATTTATTTCCTACAGAAATTTTTTCAGATTTTTATTCCCAAATTTTGTGTTATTTTTCCCACAGCAAAATCCATAGAAAAATTATGTAAAAATTCTCGTAGTTAAAAATCATTTTCGAATTTTATGTAATTTTTCCACAAACAATTTTTCTGATTATGAGTTATTCTTAAATTCTCCGGCATTTTTTTTACAGAGGAAATTACATTTTCAGAAAATGAGATTTTCTCGAATTTTTAAGAAAAATTATAAACTTCTAAACAGAAATGATAAAATTTGTAAGAATTTAAATTGAAATTCTTAGATTATCAGAATCAGTGACATATTTTATTTAAAAAGGCAGGATTTTATCTGTTTAATAAACAAATAGTTATATTCTGAAACATTAAAATTATAAAAAAAAATTTGATGCAAAACTTAACTTCAAAAAAATTATACAGTTCTAAGCATTCGCCAACTGAAAATTAAAAAAAATAGAAAAATTTTGGCTTTAGACAAATTTGAATATTCTAAGCAATTTTTGCCCTTGTTACCTGTCATGGTTAAAACCTTAATGTAAATGGAACAACCCAAATAGTATTTGCTATTTATATTAAGTAACACTAAGTACTAACTTTATGCAACTCTGTATATTCTATCATAATGTCAATAAATGTCGTAGAAAAAGACTAATAAAATAAGTAAGTTCATTGTAGAGCCCCCCATTGGCCGGTTTTACGGTCGACAAAAATCGAAACAATTTTTGAATATTTTTATTTTAAAAAAAATTTCAATTTTTAAAAAAATTTTTAATTTTAAATTTTTTGATTTAATTTTTTTTTCAATTTCTTGATTTTAAAAAAAAATTAAAATTTTTTGATTTAAAATTTTTTTTAATTTTTTTATTTCAATTTTTTGATTTTTAAAAAATTTCAATTTTTTGATTTTTAAAAAATTTCAATTTTTTGATTTTTAAAAAAAATTCAATTTTTTTCTTTTTAAAAAAATTTTTCAATTTTTTGATTTAAAAAATTTTTCAATTTTTTGATTTTAAAAAAATGTTTAAATTTTTTGATTTTAAAATAAAATTTTTAAATTTTTTGATTTTAAAAAAACTTAAATTTTTTGACTTTAAAAAAATTTTAAAATTTTTTGATTTTAAAAAAGTTTTCAATTTGTTGATTTTAAGTTTTTTTTAACTTTTTGATTTTTAAAAAATTTCTAAATTTTGTTTTAGAAAAATTTTTAAATTTTTGATTTTCAAAAAATATTTTAATTTTTTGATCTTTAATTTATTTTTTCAATTTTTTGATTTTAAAAAAATTATTTTATTCTATCCTGCTGGTTCTGATGTAATTTTTTAATCTTTGTTCCTTATAGTTTTCTAATAAAAATTTTCATTTGATTATATGATCTAAATCCTATTTACCAAAATAACACATCAACCACGGACCCTATAAACCAGGATGAACAAACTACCAAATTTTTAGCCACCCATGATGCCAAATGATGTGACTACAAAAAAATTCTTTGTCGAGACCACGAAATTCTTAGCCGATTTACAGAAACATTTAGCCGCTAGCAAGGGTTGTAGCGCAAGTACAGTGATTGTGATGTGAATGCATACATGTTTGAATTGGTACAACCCTTGCTAGAGGATAAGTTTTTCTGTAAATCGGCTCAGAATTTCGTAGTCTCTACCATTTGGCATCATGGGTGGCTTAAAATTTGATTGTTTGTTCATTCTGGTTCAGAGGGTCCTTGGATCAATAATACATAAAAATTTTTTAATTTTTCGATTTTTTTCAAAAAATTTTTTAAGTTTTTGTTTTTAATAATTTGATAAATTTTTTGATTTTTAAAAAATTTTTCAATTTTTTGATTTTAAAAAATTTTTTGATTCTTGAAAACTAAATTTTTTGATTAAAAAAAAAAATTCAATATTTTTAAATTTAAAAAAGTTTTCAATATTTCGTTTTTTAAAATATTTTTCAATTTTTTTAATTTATTGATTTTTAAAAAATTTTTAATTTTTTTTTAAATTTAAACAAGTTTTCAATATTTCGTTTTTTAAAATACTTTTAAATTATTTTATTTTTAAAAATTTTGTAAATTTTTAAAATTTTTTGATTTTTAAAAAATTTTTAAAATTTTTTGATTTTTAAAAAATTTTTAAAATTTTTTGATTTTTAAAAAATTTTTAAAATTTTTTGATTTTTAAAAAATTTTTAAATATTTTAAAAAATTTTTTGATTTTTACAAATTTTTTTCAATATTCTGATTTTTAAAAAAATTTTCGACCGGGAGACCGGTCGACCGACTCTCACCGTAGCCTCTAAAACACATTCTACTCTTTTATTTTGGATTTGAGTACAAGTGAGTATAAACAACGTCAAAATAAACGAGGAAATTTAGCATGAGATTTTAACTGGCAGAAAAAAAATAATAATTGTTGTATTTTAATAGAAATTGCCTTCAATTTTTGACCAAAAATAAAATTTGTTAAAATTTCTAATTCGTAAGTATACAGTTTTGACTAAAAATATTTCATATTTACCAAATTTATTTTGTAAATTTTTCGGGTTTCACGGGTGGAAAAATGTAATACTCAGGGTTGGCCGACAATACGGCTAAAATACCGTGATCTATAGAAAATCCTTTTAACTGACCACTGGTACCCTTGAAATACTGTTAACCAAATAACCGAATTACCGTAATAACCAAAATAACATTACCAAAAAAAAAAAATAAAATTCCATTATTCTTAAAATACCAATACCGAAATTAATATAATATCGATATTTTCAAAATTGGTATTGGTACTAAAATAAATGAAATATCATTATCCTTAAAATGCCGTTCTTTTTATATTTTTGTTTTCAAAATAAATTTTACATAGATTAAGTTGAAAAAATTTACTATGCCGAAAATAAGACGCAATTTCTTCTAAATTAAAGAATAATTTCAGTTCAGTGTGGTATCATTGAATGAATAGCTAATACAAAAAGTGTGTTTCTGATGAAATTTTTTAAAATTATAAATAGAGGGCACAAAAAAAAAACCCCACAACATATAAAATTCCGTTTAAAATCAACGTGATCAGTATTTATTAATCTCGACAAATGAGTAGAAGAATTGACGTCAATGAAAGAAGTTGGGCAATTTTTTTTATACTTTGATATATTTACAAACAAGATTGTTAAATAAAATCTACTGAATTTATGTAGATTAATACATGTTTATCAAACAGTGGTTGTTGTCTGTGGTATTTCATAGTAATCGAGAGTATTGCGCCAGAGAGTATATATGAGTTAAAAACAAGATCAGATTCTCAACTCTGACAATAATTCGGATTAAAATCAAATTTTTTTTATGCATTATAATATTATATTTTTTACTTTAAATTCTCTAATAAAGTGGGCAAAATAGGCGGGGTCAAAAACTGTAAAAATTTGTGACTGTAATGATTTTTACACGCAGAAAACAGATTCATTGTGACAATCTAATTTGTTGCCGACTGCATGGTTTGGTTGAAGCCAACAAATTAATTTATTGTCGCATAAAAATGGGTGGATTTAAATATAATATTCCTACCGAAACGTAAGTCCGGTCTACCCGGTTAATTGGGTTGTGGTACTTTTTCCAAATGTACGCTTTTGCTACTTTTTATTAAATAATAGAAAAATTGCTACAATTTATTTAAATTTGAACAAAAAAAAAAACTAGAAAAATTTTGCAAAAGTAGATAGTTTTTTAAAATTTAAAAATTTTTTAAAAATCGATAAAATTTTTTAAAAATCGAAAAATTTCCAAAATTCGAAAAAAATTTAAAGTCGATAGAAAAATTATGGATTTTTATAAAATTTATGGATTTTTATAATTTTTTTTTTTATTTTTAAAATTTTTTCCGATATTTTGACTTTTAAACAATTTATTGATTTTTTAAAATTTTATAAATTTTTTAAAATTTTCGATTTTAAAAAAATTTATCGATTTTCTAGGCCGTAAAGACCGGTCGACCGTAAAAACGGGCAGTGGAGTGGTCTAATGTGTTTACGTTTTATTTGCTGATCTTTAAATAATAAATTCTTTTTTAATTAAAAATTAAATAAAATGTTTCGTTAAAAAAAAAAAAACATTTTTCTTTTTAACTTCAAAAATATTGAAAATTTTTAATGAGCATTACTTTTATAAGGAACAATTTTTTTTAATTTGTTAAAATGTAAACGCAGTTAATAAGAGGATTCATGTAACGTCATATACAGTGTCAACGTCGAATTTTGATAGAATTTATATCCATTGCTGGCATATTTGAGGATTGATTCATTTGATTATCAATTCGACGATCTTTTTGGCATTGACGATTTTTTGATTTAAAAGAAACAAGCAAATGTTATATTATGTTTGCCAAACTTTTAAGGTGACCCGAATTGTTTTTAAAATTTGAATTCTGTAACGCAATAGCACTCAAACAATGCGCATTATGGGGGAAAATATTAAAAGAATTTTTCGAGGCTTATTAAGTTTGGATACCAGCGTTTAAAGTTGGCTTCTGTAGTATATTTTTTTAAAATTAATTTTAAAAAATTTTGAGCCTTATTTTGTTTACAAATTTGAAAGAAACTTTAAAAAAATACACTCAAAATACAAATTTCAAATGCAAGCAATATAATAAATCACTGAAAAAAATCAGCTCGATAATGCGGATCGTTTGAATGCTATTACGTATGAATTTTTAATTTCGGAATGATTTATTGGCTCAATGAATTATTTCCTTGTTTATTTAGTTTTATAAATTGTCTTTAGTTGTAATTAAATTTATCTAAATAATTCCGGAATTCTTCACAGAGAAAACAGATTCGTGCTAACAACCGAATTTGTAGCTAATCGAATAGTTCGGTTGTGGTACAACAGACAACCAATCGAGACATGAGTAATTTGACTGTGACAACAGTATATCGGTTGCCTCAATAACAATTAAGTAGTCACTACAACTAAACCATTCAATTGACAACAAAGTCAGTTGCCAGCACGAATCTGTTCTGAGAACTAAATGAAAATGTATTCGAAAAAGTAGAAATAGGAGAAAAGAGATGACCAATGTCTTTAAATAGTAAAACCTGAACACCCGTGTATTTTTTGACGATTTTTTCAAATTGACTTACCGATTTTTACCAAAAATATCTTAAAAATGGCAATTTTTCACCAACATCATATGGCAGCAATGTTTGTGTCAAAAATATTTACTTCTATCTCTGCAAACATTGCGATATAAAATTGTTTCAAAATTGTATCGCCTGGAAGAAAAAACTTATTGCGGCAATAATAATTTTCTTATAGCGGAAGATCCCTCCTTCGGGAAAAAATGTCCGATACTAAGCGATACTTTCAAATAATACGAAAACAACACTTTTGGAAGATAAATCGGCGATATTGCCAGATAATTATTTGGAGAAAAACTATAAGATATCGCTAAATATTCATTTGGAAGACAAAAAGAAGATATCGATATTTGATCACAATGAAGATAAAAAATTTGTTTTGTGTGCGTTTTTAATTGAGAGAATAAATAATATAATAACATATTAATACACTCAGAATATTATGTAGTTAACTGTTTGTAGTTTAATAAAAAAGTTTTCCATTCCATTTAAAAATAAAGGAACATACATTTATTTTTCATAGAAATATCTATATTAACTTTTTTATACATTTATTCGAAATAATTTACTATCATTAACCATTTTTTTCAGTTTCATTTATTTTTTTCATTTGTTTGAAATTTAATAATAATTTACCCACAAAACGGAAACTTGTGGTTTATTTGAGTCCGTAACAGTTATTACAAATTTAAATTTTGTTTGCTGTCTGTTTCAAAAAAAATATTAAAAAAATTTCAATTTGTTTTTTTATTTAAATTGGTTGTATATATACAAAATTTTTCAATACAAATTACAAGAACTTCATAAACACACATACATAAACAAATACATTCACACAAAAAGTGTTTATAGCTTCATATGCATACATACATTTTGTATTGTACGAGTATATTAAAAAAATACAAAAACGGAAATAATTTCAAATAAATGAAAAAACATTTATTTTTTAAGGATTGGTAGGTAAAATTTTGACATTTATTTTAACTGATTATATCATTTGTTTCTTATAGATGTGTCAGTTGATTAATCAACATTTAAAAATAAATAACAAATGACATTTAATTTAAATGAAAATTAACTAGACCGGTTTTTAAATGAAATATAATTTCTTTTAAATGATATTTTCAGTTATTTTAACTTACAAACTTTTTTAAGTGTACAATTGTTAGAAAAAAAACAGAATGATCTTAGGAAATAAAAAGAAGCAGTAAAAAAAATATGTACAAAAAAGCATAAAAACAAAAAATTACGATAAAGAATAAAATGGTGTCAGAGGGTATCGAAATGTATTCAGCATCCGGAGTGATTTTGAGTTGTTTCTTTTGTCCATGCTATCCTTTGCATTTAGGAAATGCTTTTGCATAAAAACACTAATGATATTTTCAGTTGAATTTGGAAAAAGAGTATAGCAAATATCTGATGTTACAAGAAAAAAAAAAAAAGAATAGTTTAGTTTTGGTTGGGCAGTTGTACTATTGTCGAGGGATTTGAAAAAATCGAGATCCTGGGACGGATCTAGATTTTTCGGGTTTTGATATTAACATTTCTTATGTTTCGCTATTTGTTATTATTTACCTTTACAGAAATAAACTTATAGATTGTAAATGCTGGTTTAATTGTTGTTCCAACATTAAATAATAAACAATTTTTAACGTATTTCTTTATTTTTGACAGATATTTCTCAATATTGCTAAAACATCCTCCAACTGATATTAAAAAGATATTAAAAATCATCTAGGTGATAAAAATCGATACTTCTGCGATAAATAATACCTTACAAATAACAAAAAAGTTAATTAAATTTTTTTTTATATCGCCAATTTTTCTTCCAACTAATAAAAAGAAAATATAAACAAAATATTGTTTTGATATTTTTCTTCCAAAAGATAAAAAGAATATATTGCTTTAATACCGCCTTTGGATGATATCTTCCAAATGTTTGCAGGGTATATTTCATACCTCCTAATATATGATTTTTTTAATTGATAATCCTAAAATATTATATTTTATCGTTGTATTAAAAAATAAGTGTACAATTCTATTTAAAATGCGTATTTTTTTTATTTCAAAATGTTGAGGAAAATATAGGGTGATCCAAGTAGAGATACTTTTTTCAATAGCCTATTTTTTGACAGATCACGTGTGAGTCGTGTCATGCTGTCATGTTATTTTTGTTTAGTATTGTTTGGCATTTCAAAATGGAAAGACTTACGCCTGAACAACATTTACAAATCGTTCAACTTTATTACGAAAATTCACGTTCTGTGAGGAATGTGTTTCGTGCACTTTGCTCAACTTATGGTCAACATAATCGGTCTACTGAGCGTACTATTCGCAACACCATCACCCATTTTGAGACCCAGCATTCATAACTGGATAATATTTGACCGAATAGACCACGTCCAGCACGCTGTGAAGAAAATATTGCGGCCGTTGCTGAGAGTGTACACGAAGACCGGTGCGAACGTAACCGTCAATGGCGACTGTTATCGTTCCATGATAACCGACTATTCGATGCCTGAAATTGAAGCTCGTGATCTCGGCGACATTTGGTTTCAACACGACGGCGTCACTTCCCACACATCGCATCAATCAATGGATTTTTTGAGAGAACACTTCGGTGAGCACATAATTTGACGTTTTGGGCCGGTCGATTGGCCACCAAGATCGTGTGATATCACACCGTTAGACTTTTTCCTGTGGGGATATGTAAAGTCTAAAGTTTATGCGGAAAAAACCCGCTTCGATTCAGGCCTTGGAGGAAAGCATCACGCGTGTCATTCGCCAGTTACCAGTCGAAATGCTCGAACGAGTCTTCGAAAATTGGACTCAACGGACGGACCATCTGCGACGTAGCAACGGCCAACATTTGATAGACATAATCTTCAAAAAATAAATGCCAAAGAATGATCTTTCAAATGATAATAAACATTCCCCATTAAATTTGAATTTTCTGTGTTTTTTTCTTTAAAAAAGTAGGGAATCTCGAAATGAATCACGCTATATTAATGAAAAAATTGAAATTAAAAAAAAATATATATTTTAATGATCCATTTACACACACAATTGTACTCGAATGAAAACTTGGTTTACACAGATAACAGAAAATGTGACTCAGCTAAAATTACCAGCCTTAAGTACGACTCTGCTGCTTCGAAAAATCAAAAGGTTATAGGAAAATGTTAGAAATAATAATAAAAATGGTTTGTAAAAAAATTAAATTTTTTATAAACATGAAACATTTCAGATTTTTTTTTATCGAAAATTAAAAAAAAATAATTAATTAAAATTTTATGGTTTTTAAATTTAAAAGATCCTTTTAAAGTATTAAAAAGTATTGAGTATCAAATTAAAAATATTGAAAAGTAACCGAATCTCAGAACAGTAGTTCTTTGATGTTTTAAAACTCTTTCAATATTTCACTTTAAATTAATATAAAATAATCATCACATGATTTTTAATAAAATATTTCAAAAAAATATAAATTAATAATAAATTTAAAATAATAATTAATCAATTTTAAATAAAATATTATAAAAAACCTGAAATTTCAAAAATATATGTGATCCTTCACAGAATAAAATTACAAAATGCTGTTTGTACACAGAATAAAATTACAAAATTCTGTTTGTAATATTGAACATCGTCCAAAGAACATTTTTGTAAATACAAAAAAAAAAATATTTTTTAAAAAACCTTTTGTTATTTTTCTGTAACTTCAATTTTTATTTTCAAAAAATTTTTATATGAAAAGTAACAATTTACAAATATTTCAAACAAAAAATTGTTGGAAATCGAATTGGAATTTTAACAAATATAATTAATTACTTTAAATTTTGTGATACTTTTTTCTGCGTTGGTTTACATAAAAAATACAAAAGAAAAAATTTTTCACATTTTTTTTTTAGAAAATTTTGACAAAAGTTCACTTTATCGGGCGTTGCTCAAAAAAACTATGACCCACTCAGGAATAAAATATTAAATTTTTTTCTATTTTTAGCCAAAATTTTTCTGAATATAGATTTTAGAGCAGCATTCACGTGTAACCGAAAAAATACATTCTTTTAAAGTTCGTATTGTTTGTTTTGATTTTAAATGTGTTTTTTTTTTTTTTTATTATTATTTCTCTTAGGCTTAAAAATAGTAATGTGTCTAATCATTTGTTTGCTATTTTTATTAGTAAAAAACAACAACAACAACAACAACAAAATGTGATATAAATCAAGTCATTGAACGTAAAATATTTTGAATATTTGTACAAATGTATTAATATATTTGTTTGCTAACACAATATTTAGGCTCTTGATAGTGATAGTGAAATTTGTAAGTATAATATTAAACAATAACAAATACACATTTTTTTTTTAATTTTTAGTTCTATAAAATTTATAAAAATCAAAAATATCAATGAATTATCGGTTATTTATAAATAAATTGTATAAAGAAATTTATTTGTACTTAAGAGATAAGCATATTTTTTTTAGCTAACAAAATCATGATAAAATTGTTTGTAGTTGTAAAAAGATTGGTGTTTTTTTTGATTGTTTAAGAATTTAGTCATAATTGTTTTGTGTTAAGCTAAACTATGACTGTCAAATTCCAAGTTTATTTTTTTGGCTGAACAAGTTAAAGTTTTTTTTTATAAATATAATAATCTTTATGGATAAGATATTTTATGATGTTGGCTTATAAACTGAAAATTAACAATTAGCTCGTGATTTTTTTCAGAACAACATCTCAAACTCAATTACTTTATAATTACCCAATATTTATGTGAAAGGTTTTTCTTTTAATATTTTGACCTTAGAACATATGGAGTGCATTTAGGTGGCATCATTTAAAATTACAGCGCCTACAGAAATTTAAACAAATACTTTAAAATATTAGTTAATATTATAAAATAACCTTTTTTGATTTTATACAATTTTAATTTAAAATACACTAAAAAAAATCACACGAACTGAAAATTAATCTAAAATTTCTTTTAAAATAGTTAAATTTTTTTTCTCATTTTAAGTCAAACTTTATTGAAACTTAAACAAATTTTCTTAAAATGAATAAAAATTCCTATGTTTGGATAAAAAGGAAATAGTTTATATTTTTAGAAATAGTTCATATCTTTCTTAAGAAATATTTCTTGATTTTAGGTAAAAAAGAACAAGTTTATTAAGTAAAAATTGATCAATTTTTAAGGAAAACATCTTTTTTTTAAGAAATTTGTATATTTAAATATAATAAAACTAAGTTTAGTTAAAAAAAATTAGAACTTAATTTACTCCCATTTAGTTCAAAAAATGTGCCTAACTTAAAATGAGAAAGTACTTGAACTTAATGTGTGTTAATTTTTTTCGCGAATAGAAAAATAACTAAAGCCATTTCTAAATTCAGTTTTTAAGTCTACCACTTTCTAACTTTTAAGAATTATTTTCTAAAAATTAGTTCAGGCAATTAAAAACAAAAGGTAACAAATTTTTTTCTATGTAAAAATCAAAATTATTTTGATTTTAGAAACTGATGAACTATTTCTAGGGAAAATTTTCATGCAACTTAGTTCAAATAAATTTTAAAAATTTTAATAATATATTATTTTTTTTTTCAAGTAAAACTTTTCTAATTTTTAAGAAATAATAAACTTTTTCAGATAAATTAAAAAAAAAAAAATTAGTAAATTTTTCCTTTATCGAGGGAAAATTTAGTTTTTGTCGGAAATCGTTTCATATTTAATATTTTTCCAAAACAAAAATAAAAATAAAAACAAACTATGTAGTTAATTTTTATAATTTTAAAGAAAAAATATTATTAAAGGAAACTTATTAAAGTATCCATTAAAAAAATTATAGTGCAAGATTGTACCTTTTGGTTCGTGATTTAAAAATTGCTCAAGTCCTCATCTCTAATCTTTACAGACTTACAAATTTGAGCTTAAAGTACTTAAAATAAATTTTAAAATTTTGTTAGCAAAAGGTTCAAAATTTCAAATTTGCGCTTTTATGTAATAATTTTGTTTGCTGACTACATTTCTATAATTGACATCGAAGGCTTTAAAACTATTTTTTTCACTTAATAATTCAAAAAAGTTAAAGTTTGTATATGTCAATTAAAGTTTAAGTTAAAAATGCCATAAAATAAACTTATGACATTTTAACATCTTCCAATAATAACAAGAAATATAACTGTGATATTTTGTATTTTACAACAATTACTTAAAATTTGTTAATTTAAGAAGACAAAGGACCCCCAGTGATCTTTAGCCACAGATGCCATGTTGCACTTAGGGCGTTCCTTTTTGCAGTTTTCTCGAGAAGAACCACTAATTAACTACGAAAAGAATCTGACTTTGTCACAATTCATTACGTTTCAGGATATCATGCAGTACATTTTTTTAATTTGTTTACCTTTTTGCTAATAAAATTTAATTTTTATTTTATATACATAAGTTTAGTATAATTCGGGAAGTCTCCCGAAAGTGGGAAAAGACCTACTCAATGAGTGTAAAGTACTTTCAAATATATGGTAAAATATACTACCTTTGCCATATTAAAATTTTTTTATCAACTTTAAGGATAATTTTCACTTAAGAGAAGTGCTATTTAACTTGGTAATTAATCAAAATATTTTCTTAATTTTAAGTCCTAGTTTTTGTAAAAAAAATTATCTAATGAACTTTAATAAAATAAAATTTTTCTTAAAACTAACTAACAGTACAATTTTAGATGATGTATGAGCTAATTAGGAAGAAATTTTACTGTTTTCTAATAAAAATTTAGTTCTCAAT
Organism: Eustalomyia histrio; assembly: GCA_949748255.1. Lineage (NCBI taxonomy): Eukaryota > Metazoa > Arthropoda > Insecta > Diptera > Anthomyiidae > Eustalomyia > Eustalomyia histrio. The sequence goes on from OX456526.1 coordinate 37,248,818, forward strand.
AGTAAAATTTTTCTATATTTAAGAAATTTTTACCAAATTTTTAAGTAAAATTTGTTTTTCAATTTTAAGGAAAATTTTATAAAATTTCGGTAAAAAATGTCTTATAAGTTAATATCTCTAAATTCTAGTTAATTTTTTTCGAGTACTTTCACTAATTACATAAATCTGTTTAATTACACAGGCCAACAAAATATGAAAAATGCAAGACCATGACATTAGAGGTGTACTGAATCCGAATGAGATCTCAGAATTTCTCCATGAGGTTTTTTTCATCATAACTAAAAACTAGTAGTTTTTAAAAACTTTTGGATTTTAATTCAAAATTTGTATGGAATTAAAGAAGTAAATACTAGTTTTTGCTTAAGAGTAGAGGAAAATGGTGTACCTTGTAACTATGCAGCATTTGTACAGCATTGCGCTGATACAATAGTTTGTATCTATGTAAAGATTTAAGAATAAAATAAAAAGAGGTTGGTGTAGTACCTTGAAATGCTAAAAGTAAATTTTTTTAAACAAATTTTTATTGATTTTTCAAAATAATATATTAATATTAATAAACTGGCATGAAAGCTGACCATTTTCTAAACGCGTTTATGAAGTTATTATTGAAATTAGTTTAAAATATTTGCAAAATTTTACATTTATTTTTTTTTAAACACCATTTGAATAATTATAATAATTACCTTGAACGAGTTGAATAATTAAGCCAATTTTAATTTTAACTACGTCTTAACATCATAAAATGTTATTTTATTAATTAAGCATTATTTTTTGTTTTAGCATATTTTGTGTGAAAATATTTGTGATCAAAAACAGTATTAACTGGAACTTGAATTAATTTATTTCAATACAAAATTGATTGTTTTACTATTGATGTGGTCAATGTTTTCATAAAGAAATGTCAGCTTCGCCTAAACGTTTCATGGTACACCACTTTACCCTAAATATAGTATTAACGCTTTCCCGGCAAGTGATGCCATATGACATCACGCGGATTCCGTGGAATTTTTAGTTTGACCGCGGTTGTAGGTCCATATTTTAACCCAACCCTCTCCGCATCGGGAACATAACGACCGACCCAACTAAAAAAATCAAAAATTCGTTTCACGTGAAAATTTTGTAGAATTTGTTTTCACGAAAATTTAATGTACAAAAATAAAAATTTTCCAATGAAAAGGTGACATTTTGTGTTTGCTAAAAGGCCATTAAACAAAAAACTATGCTTGTTAAAAAAATGAAAAACGGGAAAACGCTGGCAAGGTATTTTAGCAGGTGGTACAAGTGCTGCCAATTAGTGCTTTTCCAAATCCTAAAATGATACACTCACAAAAAAAAAAAAAATCTGTAATGACAACTGAAAATTTTTATGTTATTGCGGGAAATTTTGCTGATTTGATCCCAGCGGTACTTTTATTTTGCAACACATGTCTTCTGACGTGTAGCACAATAAAATTAGTAGAAATAGTAGCCGCTACTAAATTTTAGTAAACTTTTTGAAAAGTGGAATTTAAAATCGGTTTGATAAAATCAGCAAAAAAAAAAATTTACTAAATATTAGTAATATTAGTACAAAGAAATTAGTTTAAAAATTAGTAAGCGCTACAAAATTTTAGTAAATTGCTATATTACTGCAATTTAAAATCGATCTGCTAAGATCAGCAACAATTTGTACCTAATATTAGTGAAATAAGCTTTTATTATCAAAAATTTTTGAAAAATTATAGTGAACTAAAACTAATGAATTGTAGAATATAGAAAAATTTCAATTTATAAAAAAAATGTTAAAGAATGCACAAATTAACTGATTTATTTATAAATACACTTGTTGCACTTTAAAACCGCTAATATCTTTTGAAATTGCTCTACGAAAAAAAACAAATTTATTTTTTTGTCGATCCAACAACATTATTTTATTTTATTTTATTTTTTTTTTTTTTCAAAAAATATTTTAGACAAAAAAAAATAGTAAAAACATAATCTAATTTTTCAGTTTATTTCAATTTGCAAATTTTTGAATTGACAAATATTTTGAGTACAATTTTTGTATTTTAAGATTAAATTTTAATTGTTTTAACGGCTGTCCTATTTTTGGACATTATTCGGTTGTCAAAAGTATCTTAAAATTTTTTTTTTTTCTAAGTTTTTTATACCACGTGGTTTTTTTTTAATTGTTACTATTGCTTGTATTTAGCGAGCTTTACACCTCCATATAACAACAAAAACAAAGCAAATTCACTTCCGTCCCCTTTTTTCAACTTAAAGAACATTTTAAGGCAATTTAAGTTTGTAAGTGTAACTTTTAATTATTAGAAATAAAATTTCCTTTAATATCAATAATATTTACTTATTTAAAAAAAAGTAATTTTTTTTTGCTAATTTTAATAAATCGGTTTTGAAAAATTTGTAAAATGATATCAGAAATAAGCAAGAAAAATTTGTAAATATTCTGTAATTTGTAAAATGTAAATTACAGAAAAAATAACTAAACAATAATTTTGTTTACCAAAAATCAGTACAAGAATAGTAAATTTGGATTGAAAACCGTTTTCAAATTTGTTTACTAACTTTTTTTCTGAGTGTAATATCATTGGATAAAAGACCGGCTGTTTGAAAAGCACCAAGGAAAAAATTTAAGAACATTGACAACACGTTAGTTAAACCAAAAATTAGGAGGTCTAAAAAAAGATTTTCAAAATAAAATTAAAAAAAAGTAAATTTCTAACTTTTTTGGTCATGTCGAAATTTGAACCCATTCCGTGCGATTGTTAGACGAGATGGTGTTTTTTTTTTGCTATTTGGTTTTTCAGTGTAAATTGTTTGAGTGTAAAAAAAAGATTCGTGAATTGTGGCAATGCCACAAATGTCCAGTAAGGTTTGCCATTTCACCACGAATACACTAACGAACGAACAACATTTGCAGATCATTGAAATTTATCATCAAAATTTGTGCTGTGTGAGAAATGTGTTTCTTAAATTACGTCCATTTCATGGTCGTCATAATCGACCAATTGAGTAAATTTGTGACCAAATTTCGCTCCAGTTTCAATTTTTTTGATGTTAATCCACCAACCCGTATGAGAAGAGTGCGTACCGAGGAGAATATTGCTGCTGTATTGGACAGTGTCAATGACGATCGCGATATGTCAATTTGTCACCGTTGTCAACAATTGGGCTTGAGTTATTTGACCACCTGTAAGATTTTATTTAAGATTTCGGTATGAAACCATATAAAATACAGCTTCAGCAAGAATTGAAGCCAGGTGATGTACCACAAAGTCGTTTGTTTGGTGTATAGGCCTTAAGAAAGTTGGATGAAGATTCATTTATCTGTCGAAAACTTGTCTTTAGCGACGAAGCTCATTTTTGGCTCAATGAGTACGGCAACAAACAGAATTGCCGAATTTGGTGTGAAGAGCAGCAAAAAGCAATTCATGAGCTGCCAATGTATCCTGAAAGATGTAATGTTTGGCGGAATCTTCTTCAAGAACGATAAAAATCGCAACGTTAGGGTCAAAGGAGCAAGTTACCGAGCGATGATTACCGACTTTTCTTTGGCCAAAATGGAAGAATTGGTCTTGGTTGACATGGCACGTGTTATCATGAAAATATTGAGAGGCTATTGTTATATACAAACGTTTTTATTCGGGTACTCCTTATTTCCAGAGTTGTATTTTGCACAGATAACATATAAAATGTGACTCGGTTACAATGACCAGCCTTAAAATACAACTCTGCCACGAGGAAATATGAAAAGTAGAAAGTTTAGAGGAACAAGATAAAATTATATATAAGTAAAAAAAAAAATTTAAAACTTGTTCTCAAAAATTATTAAAATTTAAATATTCAATAAATATAAAAACTTTCTAAAAAAAAAACATTATTTAAAATTAAAAGGTTTGTTAATTTCAAAAATCTGTTAAAATGTATTTAGTAAACGTTGGAAAAAAGCGACGTGCTGGAAATATAATATGCTGGTAATATACTTATATTTGGAAATGCTGTAAATTATATTTGCAGCATTTATAACACAATATGCTTGCCTGCGAATATAATATGTTTGCTTGTAAATATATATATATTGGATCCATTGAAATGCATTCACTTTCAAACATCTATATATTTGCCTGCAAGTATATATATGGTTATCATTATTATGTTTGCATCCCACAAGTATAATAATAATAAAAATTACAATTGCAAATTTATGTTTATTTAGGTGGGAAAATACAAATATTACAATGTTTGCCTGGACACATATGTATAGTAACCATAAATATAAAATACTTGGAAATCTACTTCGATGAACGTATGGTAGTTTCCAAACAAATTTATATTTGCCTGTAAACATATTCAAAGATGTCTTTTTCCTGCGTGTAGTATCGAGTATCTATATAAAAAATATCAAGTAGCAAGTATTCAGTATTGAAAAGTAAGCAAATCTAACAGCAGCATTTCTTTGACGTTTGATGTTTCACTTTATATTTATATAATCATGACATGATTTTTTTTAATGAAATATTAAAAAAACTATAAATTAATAATATATTTAAATTAATAATTTATTTAACTTTTTAAAATGATTTTTTTAACTCTTTTTTGGAATTCCTTTATAAGTTGACGTCAATGTTAATTTTTTTTTCGACTTTGTATGTCAACATAATATTTTATTATTGATAAAGTTAAATTTTTTTATGGTTTTATTATAAAAACATTAGGTTTTGTATTATAAATATTTTTAGTGTTTTTTTATTTCAAATGTCAATGTACTTTACTATTTTTGCACCTTTTGTATAACGTATTTTTATTATTTTATTAAATTTCCATATTATATACATATTTACTTAATAATATGTTTTACTAATTTTTGTTTAAAATCATATACAGTCTCAACACTTATTTGTATTTGTATTTATAATTGTTATTTTGCCGATATTCAAACAAAAAACAGGTAGTAAAAAAATATTGAAAAATAAAAAAATAAATAGGTATAATTATTGCTGCAGTTAAAAAAATTTGTAACTGTCATTTTCATCTGATATGAACCTGTGGAAATAAAAACATAAAATCGGAAATCCTAGATTTAAGTCTACTCAGCTAGAATTATTTTATTTTCCAGGTACAACTAAACAACTCTGTGATCTGTAGAAAATTCAATTATCCTCGTGGTTTGTATATTAGCTTATATTACATTTAAGCCTTACACTACTGACTTTTTGGACTTTAGATTATTGTTAAATGTACTAAAATTAGAAAATAGAGAAATGTAAAAGGTTTGCTCCTTTCTCTTCCTACACTGATAAAAGTCTATGCGTTATTTTATGAAAAAAATTCCGTAGTTAATACTTTCGTAGAATATACGAAATTTTTGTTTATTTAACGAAATTCAGTTAACCTAAGAATTGAGTTATTTTACCAAACTTAAGAAAACTTTATGTGTTTTTTTGTAGTTTTTATATTGTTTTTTTTTTTTCTAAATAAAATTAACAGGATTTTTAGAGCTTACAAAATCAAGGAAATTTTAAAATATTTTAAAATAGTATTAAAAAAATATAAAATTGTTTATTTTTACACTTGCAATTACGATTTGAGGCATTTAAAGTTCGAGTAAAAATTTTTAATGGGAAAAGCAATTTTATATCTTTAAATAAATCTTGTTTATGATGCCCTTTCTGAAAATGTTTTTTTTATAAAAATCTTTTTATTAAATTTAAAATTACCGAATAAAATTTTGTTTATTTTACAAAAGATTATTGGGGGGGAGAAATAACAAAATATTTCATTCACTGTACGAAAATTCATGTTTTTTAAGCCCGATAGAACTTTAAATTGTAAAAAATAATACAAAAAATGAAATTTTAATCCAAAAAAAAAAAAAATATTTTATTCGAAAGCTCAATACGAGGTTGTGCCAAAATGTTCGTGACTTTTTAAATTTTCCGCCACTTAACTGAAAGGGTAACACTGCTGCTGTCAACAGACATCTGTCAGTTAAATACTGAGAAAATTTGAACAAGTTCCCTCATTAAGTTTATGTTTGACAGCCATTGATAGCTGGACTACCGGGTGATTTGATTTGAGGACTGAGAAGAAAATGGAAAATGTCAGTTTACATGGAAAAAATCCATCCCTTATTCGCCCTATTCTCCGGATTTAGCCTCGAGTGACTATTACTTGTTGCCAAAGCTGAAAAAATGGCTCGGCGGAAAGAGATTTGATCCCTCATCTCACAAACAAAACTATTTTGATGACCTCGACAAATTTAATTTTTTTTGGAAGGCATAAAAGAATTGGAGAAACGTTGGACAAAGTGTATAGAGCTCAAATGAAAAATAAAATAATTTTATATCCAAAAACCTGTGTGTCACTTAGAAAGACTCGGATTTATGGGCCCAACCTCGTACATGGCGTTAACATTTGAAAATGATTTCGGGTGTTCTTGACGAAGCACATTTTGAACGTCAAATTTTGGGCCACTTTTTCGAGAATTGCAGGCCTTATATCACGAATAACTCGAACAATCTTGGCATCCAAGGCTTGATACCTTGAGCATATACCAGTAACTTTACGTGGCCCCACAGGAAATAATCGAGAGATGTAAAATCGCATGACATTGGAGGCCAATAATCAACTTATCGCCAAATTTTGATTTCAAAAAGTCAAGGGTTGCGGTCGCCGTATGGCACGTAGGGCCATCCTGTTGAATGTCATCCATTTTTACAAACAAAAAATCATTAATCATGGTGCGGCTCCGGCTTCATTTTTAAAGAAATAAGGTCCATTGATGCCACCGCACCAAACAGTGGATGTAATGGAGTTAGTAGGGTATGTTGTGGATTGGTTTCACTTCATATGCAACAACTTTGTTTATAAACAAACCCGTTAAGCCAAAAATGAGCCTTATCGCTGAACATATCGTCTATAAGTTGCGCGATTTTATAACTGATTTTCAAAGTAAATTTGTATAAATTGGTAGCGTTGTTCAAGCGGCAATCTATTCATGATGGTTTGCCAGAGTATAATAAATTTTTTTAACACTAGTGAAAATAAAAAAAATCAAAAACTTTTCAAAATATACAACTCGTACTAGAACAAAAAAATTGTAAACAAAAATGTTTCAAAAACCTGGAAAAACATACGCGAAATGCAAGTTTTAAAGAGAATCACAAAAGTTAATTAATTAAATAACTATTCGCATAAAAATGTGTTTAATTTTAACATTTGTCAAAATTGTTGTCTAAGACCCCATAAAGTATATAAATTCGTGATGATTATGCAATTTATCAATGTCCGTTTGCCTGTCTATTGAAATGGCGATCACGGCACGAAGACGCAAGCGGGAGTGCTCATGTTTAACTAATAAACATCCTCCCGAGCAGTTTGGTATTGGAAATGAGCCAAATCGGTCCAGCGGTTAAAAAGTTATGAGTGAAAATGCAATATCGACTGTTAAATAATATATTTTCTCATATTTTTTCACCAGTCGCTTAGAAGTGAATAATATTTTTTATTTACCTCAAATATTTTTAACTTAAAAATTTTTTTTTACCACTAAAATTTTTTTTCACCACAAATTTTTTTTGCACCTCTAAAATTTTTTACACCATAAAAATTGTATTCACAAATAAAAAGGTTTTTTACCTCAAAAATATTTTTTCACCTCCATAATTTCACATCTAAATTTTTTTAAATTTTTTTGTATTAAAATACTTTTCTAAATATCAGGGTTGGCAGGCAATACCGCTAAAATTCCGTTATCGATTCAAAACCCTTTCAACTAAAGTACCATTACCGAAATAAGTAAAATACCGTTAAAATATCGTTACCGAAATATTAAAACAAAACTTTACCTTAAAATACCGTTACCGAAATAACTAAAATACCGCTATCGCAAAGTATCCTAAATAATTTAAAAAAACCGTTACCAAAATAGCGTTACCCATTACGATAACGCCATTGTTTCGGTTAACATACAAATATGTAAATATGCAAGTTAAATATGTGTAGAGTTAACAAACGTGAGCAAAACCTTTTGTTTTAAAACATTGTGTCTGAAAGTGCCTCCAAAAAGGACAAAACCAAATATGCACTCACAATATATTTTGCGTTAACGGCTGGAGTTTATTTAAAAATTTATACGTAGAGTTTGTTTTAAATGAAGAAACTATTGAAATGCTTAGAAATGTATTTTCTAACTATTTGAATCAGTCATTAAAAAAAACAAACTAAGGGTGTCCCAAGAAGAACGCAATTTTTAAATTTTAAATAAAACACAGATATTTAAAAAAAAGATCGTGAAACTTTATTATATCGTAAAGTAGACAGAATGAGGTTATGTATGGAACAATATATCGTGCAGATGGCCGCCGCGGCTTTGCTGGCATTGTTTGTTTACTTGTAAATACAAAAGGAATTTGTCACATATGCATATGTGTGCTGTAATTACATACAAATAAAAAAACTTTCAATTTAAAAACCAAAATACAAAAATCGTTTTTTTTTAACATTTTGTCGGTTAAAAATTGATGATTATTTTAAACGACTTTCATTTGTTTTTACTACTTTTGTCGATTATTAAACAATGATTCAAAATAAACAACAAAATGGGCTGAATATAATAAAAAATCTGTAGTCCTTTTTTGGATTATAAAGGGTGGTAAAATTTTAAGGGCCGATGTTGAATGTGAACCACACCTAAACGTCAAGTATTCTTCTGCATTTCATTTGACATTTCTCAATTTCAGACTAACTCAATTTGAACCATGTAAAGATACACAATCGAGCAACCCGTTAAAGTTATTCAGGCTTATTATGAAAATGGGCGTTCAAATCAAAATGCATCTCGTGCACTTTGTGATTTTTTTGGTCAGCATAATCGACCAAATGTGTCAACAATCGGGAGAATTGTGGGCAAATTTCAGTGTGACAACACCTGTGCATGCTCGCCCAGTTCGTTCATTGCTGTTGTTCGCGATAGTGTGTGATGAGGTCGGCCAAGCATTTACCTTGAATGGTGTTCGCTATCGCGAGATTATAAAGAACTTATTGTAGCCAGGAATTGAGGATATGACCCTAGACGATATGTGGTTTCAACAAGACGGTGCCACATGCCACACAGCTAACCAAACAATGGCTCTTTTGCGCGACAAATTCAATGGTCGTGTTATCTCCCGTCGTGGCGATGTCAATTGGCCGTCAAGGTCATGTGATTTGACACCGTTGGAATTCTTTCTTTGGGGTTTTTTGAAAGAAAAGGTGTACGTCGATTAGCCACCAACAATTCAAGAGCTAAATGATAAGATAAGTCGGCACATTAACGGCATAGAACCTCAATTATGCCTCAGCCTCATCGAAAATTTGGACCATCGGATGGAGGTGTGCCGCCGAGGTCGCGGCGGCCGTTTGGCCGATATCTTGTTCCATACATAATTAAACCATACCATATTATCATAATAAAAAGAAATGACAATAATTTCCTAAATAATTTGTGTTTTATTCAAAATCAAAATCGGCCCTTAAAATTTAACCATCCCTAATTTTCGATTAATTTAATAGGTATTTTAGATTGTTTTTATGAGTGTATTATTGTACAATATCAATTTACCATAAGTATTGATGATATTTAAAACATTTTGTTGGCATGTGTTATGCATTATATGTGATTTAGTAAATCATTGTTTGCCTAGGAAATGGGTGTTTTCACATCCAAAAAAGTTTTTCACCTCAAAATATTTTCCATCTCCATAATTTACTTCCGAGAACATATTTTTAGTATATTGGTGTAGGGTATTCAAAGATTTGGCACAGCCGAATTTAAGCCTTTTTTAATTGTTTAATTTGTTTTTTAATAAAAAAAATTCTTTTAAAGTTTAATATTGTCTTTATTCTATTTTTGTTCTTTTAATGTTTTCTTGTTAAAGCACAGTAAACTGTATTTCCCCTGAAAAATCTTACTCGAACTTTAATGGCCTCAAATCATAATTTAAATTGTAAAAATGAATATAAATTTTATTTCATAAGAAAGAGACACATCACAATAAATCGACAATGTCAATTTCACTAGAAAAATAATAGTCTTGCATGTTAAATTTGCGTGAAAACAAATTGTACTAAATTTTCACGTGAAATTAATTATAAAGAAAATTATTTTCTTTTATATGGAGTATAACAGTTTGTTTTTTCACGTGAAACCCGAACTACTTAAAAATGTCTCAAACTTGAATATTTTACCTCTTCCGCTGGAATATGTTATCAAATTAAAATGTATTTAAAATATAATTCAAACCTCGAAACCGGAAAACAGTGTTAGAATTTAACCTGATTTTAACTCAAAATTTCATTAAACATTTTTGTAGGAATATTACAAAAATCTTCGAATATTTCAAGTAACCCAACATGTCGGTAAATTGAGTGTTCATGTGATATATAGTCTAGTCAAAATCCTTATATAAATTTCATGTTTATAATTCCGTTAAAATTTCACTTGTATACACCATGTCTTAAGCCAAGACAAACAACCTGTTCCTTGTTGTTATATCATGATGTTGAGTTTCACTTGCGGAGTTAATAAAATAAGACGAATTAGTTAGAGACTTGAAATATAATTCAAGTTATCAAGGGAACGTGGGCTCAAATTCCCGGCAGGTTATCTGATGTTTTTTTTTTTCAAAAACATTTTTTCAAAATTATTTTCATAAAATGATTTTAAAACATCCTTTTGTGATGATTATTTACCGATTTAATTATATTTAGCACAATAGCAGCAGTCTTTGTTTTAGACAATTTGTGAAATTTTATTTTATATAATTATTAAACAAATGTTGCAAATAATTTTTTTTTTAACACTATTTTTTGATAAAATATTTGATTATTTTTTTAAAGCAATTTAACACTAAGTTTCTTTTTTTTTGATTAAGTTTATAGCAAAATTTTATTTAATTTTTTTTTTATAACAAAGCTGTTTATATATTTGTTGTTTTTTTTTAATTTAACAAATGTTGCAGAGACTTTAAACAAATATATTTTTTTTATTATTTGAATAAAAGAATTTTAATTTTTTTATTAATTCACATTTGTTTTTAAAATTATTTTAATCATTTTAAAAATGTATTTTATATAATTTTAGTTTTAAACCTTGCTTCAATTGGTTTTTTTGATAATATTTATTAAAAATTTAAAATATTTTTTTTTTTAAATTTAAAATATTTTTTTTAATAATATTAATTTATTTTAATGTATTTTTTTATTATAATTGCTAGTTAAAATAATATTTAAAATATTTATGTTTAATATTCTTCTTAGTAAATATTTATTTTTATTTAATTTTTTATATAGATAATTTTTTTTAATTTTTGTTTTATTATTTAATGATTTTTTTATTAAATTATTATTTTATTGCTATTTTTATAATATATTTAAATTATTAATTTATTTATTTTTCTTTGCAATTAAATTTTAATTTGTTTTATTTGTTTCTTATTTGTAAATATTTTGGAAATTTTTTAAAAAAATTCCACATTATCACTGTTTTTTTATGTATTTTTTTAACTATTTCTTTAATTTTTGTATTTTTAATACATTAACAAACACATAAACAAAAACAATTTACAAAAAAAAAATAATCCTACATTATTTAAAAAACAAAATATCATTAACATTTCTACAAAGGCCATCAAGTTGATAAAATAAACAGTATTTTGCAGCGGAAGAAGGAAATGAAATTGAACGATGACACTTGAAAAAGAAATCACAATTGAACTTAAAATAGCAGTAAAACAAATTTTAGCGCCAAAATTTCTTTTCGTTATATATTTTTAATACCTTTTAATAAAATTTAACTTATTTGTATAACGTAGTAATTTTCAATTTATTTATTTTTTCAAAATTACAATTTTTTTTTATAAATAATTTTCACGAGACTGTCTCGTGTTTTGGTTTGTTTTTTGAAAAAGTTTTTTTTTTTTTTTTTTTGTTAAATTTTTCGTTTTATTATGTTGAGCCGACAACGACAAACACCGTAAAACACTACCAAACCTTATGAAATCGATTTGTAACTAAAAATGCTCGCAATTGAAATGTGAATTTCTCAAAAAGTTTATTTTTTGCTGCTGCTACCGCTGCCGACTGTAGCTGCCAGCTTTGTTTGTTTGATTGTTGTTGCTGTTTATAATGCTTCTAACTGCTGTTAACGTTTGTTTTGCTTATTGTTCAAGCTGCTGCTGCTGCAGCTATGGTCTTGTTGTTGCTGGTTTTAGTGTTGGTAATGATAATGATGATGATATTGTGGCTAAAGAACTTTAACGAACTGTTGGTGTATTTTAGACAATAACAACACATTGGCGTCAACAGAAAAGTTGGAAATACAAAATAAAAACAAAACAAACCAAACCAAAACAAATACATATTTCTATTCAACTGCATTTAGAATGGTGATGATGACGATGACGATGGCAATAATGAAGAGGACTATGTTGTTGTGTTTGTTAAAGTAAAAACAAAATTGTGTGACTGACTAAGCGACAGACAAACGGACTGATTGGGTGACTCACCCGATGTTTGTTTCAATCTTTTGTTTGGTTTTGTGTTTTTATTTTATATTATGGTCCTGTAGTGTTATTTTTCAATTTTAAATATTTTGGTGTTGGTGAGGAGAATTGGTTAAGATTTTTTTCCAGCTCCTAAAAGGCACCCAATATTGTTATACCCTCCACCATATATGGTGAGGGTATATATCAGTTTGTCATTCCGTTTGTAATATGTCGAAATATAGGTTTAAGACCCCATAAAGTATATATACTCGTGATCCTTATGCAATTTTAAGTCGATTTAGCGATGTCCGTCTGTCTGTCTGTCTGTCTGTCTGTCTGTCCGTCTGTCTGTCTGTCTGTTGAAATGGCGATCACGACGCGAAGACGCAAGCGGGGGTGCCTATTTTTACCCAGATTTTTGAACATCCTCCCGAGCAGTTTGGTATTTAAAATGAGCAAAATCGGTTAAGCGGTTCAAAAGTTATGAGTGAAAATGTGAAGGTACCTCTAAATTTTCCATACAAATTGGTACAATTTTTCTGTATTTATTTTTGTTTTCTGTTAAGTAAGTAAAAATGTTATTAAGTCTTCTTCTTGTTCGATTACATTTACTGTCTTACATACTATGAGAATAATATCATTTTAGAGCTATATGTGTGTTACTCTTAATAACTAAGTTAACGTTAAAAGCAACAATGTTAAAGTCGCTAACAGAGCAGACCTCTGTAAATAACATTGCTAAAACTAAATAACAAAAGTTCGTTACATAAATTGACAAAACATATTCATATTACAGGTCTTGCAAAATTTAGTATATACGTATATCATCTTCAGCCCCTATGGTGGAGGGTATTCAAAGATTCGGCACAGCCGAATTTAGCCCTTTTTTACTTGTTTTTGATCCATTTGATGGAACAACTTCAAAGAGTTGTTAGTTGTCCAACTTATAATCTTAATAGAACACAATTATCGTATTCGTTAGTTGATTTTGTTTGGGCGATTTAAAAAAAAAAAAACTCAAGGTGGGTGAAGTGGATCATTTTGGGTGAAGTGGAACTTCGTCAAAAAAATATATAAATAAAAAAAAAATAATGATTTTAACCGAAAACAAGAAAAAACAGAAATGAAATACACCGACTTTTTCTTAAGTTTAATAACCAATTGAAGCAACTTTCCATCCCATTGTTACAAATTTAATAAAATTAGCTTTAGTTTAATTATTTGTAAAAATCAGTTCGTCATTCGTAATAGACTAAAAAATATAATTTTATATACATTAACCCATTTTTTTCAAATTTGATGCTAAATTTTAGTGGAAGAGGTTGATGGAAAGTCCTGAACCCAAATCCGATGAAAAATATTTTTTTTTGTTTATTTTTGTTGAAGCGCACAAAGAAAAAAAAGGAAAGGGTTGGTTAAATATTTTTCAAGCACAATATGAACCTACAACCGCTTCTTAATACGGTCCTGTGTGTTCATACCACACCAAAAAAAAAAAAATAATAAAATCAACTAGAATTTAGAAAAATTAAATTATTTAGAGGAAAAATTAAAATCAAAATGGCGCCGGACACTTTTTTTTTACCAAAATTGAATAAAATTACCCTTGAAATTAAGAAACAAAGTTTACTTCAAATTTGGTCAAAGTTTCTAAATTATAGAAAAATGTTACTATTGAGAACTAAATTTTTATTAGAAAACATAACAAAATTTCCTCTTAATTAGTTTATATATCATCTTAAATTTTACTTTTAGTTAAGAAATGTTTTCTTGGTATTAAGAAAAATTTTTATTTTATTTAGAAAATAAAGGGGGAGGATTATTTAAATATTTTTTTAAGCACAATATAAACCTACAACCGCGTCCGAATATGATCGTGTGTGTTCATAACACACAAAAAAAAAAATTAACTAGGATTTAGAAAAATTAACTTATTTGGATGAAAAATTAAAATCAAAATGACGTCAGACCCTTTTTTTTACGAAAATTGAATAAAATTTTCCTCGAAAAAAAAAGAAACAAATTTAACACGCAGAGAAAAAACATGACTAATGAATGGTCACTAGGACCATATTAATTCATATTAGCCTAATATGTTTACCCTAATACATTTATTATAGCCCTAAAATAAATTGAACAAAAAATTTTTTGTCTTAAGCATATTATTAGTTGCAAACAGAAGTGTATGTTTATTACAAAAATTTATGTTTGCCTTTAAACGCATTCTCGAAATGAGCAAACATTTATTGTCAAAATAAACAGTGTGTGTTTATAAAAAAAAAATAAAATTTTCTCCCGCGTCATTTTCCGTTCGCCAGCGATAGTTAATAACATGAGTGAGTATACAGGTTGGTTGAAAAGTTCCTGCGCTCGAAATGAAAGAATACTGTTTTTGTTACGAAATATATTTTTTTATTCAATATAATCTCCTAGAAGCTCAATACACTTGTTCCAATGATCTTCCAATAATTTTATCCCATCCTTATAATAGTTTTCCGGAAGCTCTGCAAAATAACCGTCTACGGCTGCTATGGCCTCTTCATTCGACGAAAAATGCTTTTCACGAAGGAATTGTTTGAGATTTCTGAAGAGATAGTAGTCACTGGGAGCCAAATCTGGTGAATACAGTGGATGTTCAAGCAATTCGTACTTTAATTCTTTGAATTTAGCCATCGTCAAAAAACTTTTGTGAGCAGGTGCATTGTCTTGATGAAAAATGATTTTTTTCTTCTTTCAACAGGTCTTTTCTCACGAATTTTTTCATCCAGCTGATCCGAAAGGCTGCAATAATATTCAGAGTTGATTGTTTTACCTTTCTGAAGATAATCAATCAACAAAATTCCTTTTGCATCCCAAAAAACTGATGCCATAACCTTCTTTGCTGATCGTTGTGACTTCACCTGCTTTGGAGCTGAACAACCAGCTTCAGTCCACTGTAAACGTTCTTGTTTCCATTTTGGGATCATGGTGGTAGATCCAAGTCTCATCCATAGTTATAAAACGACGCAAGAAGTCGGTTTTGTTCGGCTTAAAACGCTCCAAATTACGCTGAGAAATTTGTTTTCGATCCAGTTCTTGTTGAATTGTTAATGTGTGCGGCACTAACTTTCCAAACAGTTTTTTCATACGTAATTCTTCATGTAAAATATGGAGTACTCAATCGTCTGAGATGCCTATGGCATTAGAAATTTCACGCTTAGTCAAACTTGGATCTTCACTAACCATATTATGTACCTGCTCAATGATTTCTGCTGTGGTTGCAGTTTTTGGTCGTCCTTCGCGTGGATCGTCTTCAAGGCTGGTACGACCACGTTTAAATTCAAGGCCCAAAATTCAACGGAGCGTTTTGAAGGTGAGGATTCCTTATACACTTCTAACATTTGTTCATAAATTTCCTTTGCTTTTAAACCCTTCAAAACAAAGAATCTAATGACTGCACGATATTCAATTTTTTCCACATTAAAAAAAAATCAATGACACGTCAACTTCAAATGGCTTGTAAACAAAGAAAGAATTGAGAGAATGACTTGCAACTTTGCATGTGTTCTCAGGACAGTTATACCAACTTGAGAAAAAAAAAGTTTGGAGCTAGCAGTGCCATCTCTTGGTGAACGCAGGAACTTTTCAACCAACTTGTAAAATATTAAAAACATTTTTCGGGGAGCAAAAGGCCATGCTGCCTTGCAAATTTAATGATATAAATTATTATACGTTATTGAAACAGGTAAGTATTTAATATACATATAATTAGGATAATACCTACCTAAATTCATACATGTATAAATACGTATAAATTACATTGTCTTTCTTGCAGCCAAAAAACATACAACATTAAAAACGCCATTGAAATTTTGACGCAAATTTTGTAATAAGCCCCGAATTTTTTTCAATAACAGTTCAACAATATACTGATACAGTAAATTTCATAATAGAAATAAAAGGTACGTTTGTTTTTGACTTTATGTTACAAGTCTTAAGTGCGGGGCAAAAAATACTCGTATATTTGCAATTATATTTTAATGTATATATGTATACCTATTTAATAAAAAATAAATCTTTGAAATTACATTTTCTATTTGTTTTATTGTGAGAACCATATAACATGTTGACATAGACATTTTGCATGGTATTGGGAAATATAGTAACATGGTTTGAAAGATCGTTTGCGTTTTTCTTGTGAACATAATAATATGTTTGAGATAATAATTAACTATAAATATTATATCTTAACATATATTGTTACTTAAGACGTGTTTGACACAATCATAACCACAAACATTAATGATAGTTTGCGATTGTGATTGTATCAACCATGTTTTTTCTTTGCGTGTATTTAAAAATTTGCGTGTTGGTAAAAATTTCTAAATTATAGAAACATTTTTCTATTGATAACTAAATTTTTATTAAAAATCATAGCAAAATTTCCTCTTAATAAGTTAATCTAATAAATATGAAACCATTTCTATGGTAATGGTAATTTATTTTTGCATACCCATCTAAAAATCGATATATATATGAGCATACATGATCATACATGGGCCTGTATATGATCATACATGGCCATACATGGTCATATACGTCCATACATTGTTCAATATATGACCATACATGATCTTATATATGATCATATATCTTCGGATCCGAAATTTGAGGGAATATGGACGTATATGATCATATACGAGCATACATGAATAATATATGAGCATGTATGATAATATATGCACATATACCACCATATACCCTCAAATTTCGGATCCGAAGATATATGGTCATATATGAGATCATGTATGGACGTATATGACCATGTATGCCCATGTATGATCATATACAAGCCCATGTATGATCATGTATGTTCATATATATTTCGATTTTTACATGGGTATATATATTTTTTAAAGTACTTAACACTCAATGTGTAAGTATATTAACACTTTCGGAGGACTTTCGCTTTGTGAGCACACTACCTTTAAATAAAAATACATTTTTTTTCTTTAAATTAAATTATACTAAACTTATGTATATAAAATAAAAATTAAATTTTATTAGCAAAAAGTAAACAAATTAAAAAAATGTACTGCAGGATATCTTGAAACGTAATGAATTGTAGTTAATTAATGGTTCTCCTCGAGAGAACTACAAAAAGGGACGCCCTATGTGCAACATGGCATCTGTGGCTAAGGAACACTAGGGGTCCTTTGTCTTCTTAAATTAACTAATTTAACTAAATTGTTGCAAAAATACAAAATATCACAGTTGCATTATTTGTTATTATTGGAAAATGGAAAAAGGTCATCAAATGTTAATTGACATATAAAAATTTTGAGTTTTTTTGAAATTAACTGATATAAAAAAAAATATTGTAAAAGTGCCTTCGATAAATATAAAGTTTAATAGGCGCAACGTAATTATAGGAAAGCCAATATACCGTAATTTATAAAATATGCTCGCGATATTTTGTATTGTAGTCAGCAAACAAAATTATTACATTAAAGTATAAATTCAAAATTTTTAAATACCTTTTGCTAACAAAATTTTAAAGTATATATTAAGCTACTTTAAGTTCAATAGTTAACTGTTAAGATTATAGATGGGACCGTGGGCGATTATTGACTTACGCACGATCTAGAATCAAAAATTACAATCATGCACGATAATTTTTTTTTAATGGATACTTTGATTTGTTCCCTGAAATAATATTTTTTTCTTTAAAATTAGGAAAATTAACTAATTTGTTTTTAATTTTTTTTTCAGAAAAATTTACAAATTTTTTTTTTTAATTTATCTGAAGAAATTTTCGGGAAAAATATCCTATAACTAAGTTTATTATTTTCCAAAAACAAGAAAACTTTTACTTGAAATAAAAAATAATATTTTATTAAGTTGCTTGAAAAATTTCACTAGAAATAGTTCATCAGTAAAATAAAATAAGGGGGTATAAAAAAGCAATGTCTCACTTTACCCCAGTCTCCCCTTCATATTTTTAAAATTTTTCTTTTTAATAAAAAAAAAAATTTGTAAACAACTCTTAAAACTACCGAAAAACAAACAAAACACAACATTATGGCATGTACAGTAAACCTCGAAAAAGATGAATTTTCGGTTAATACGAACTAATTTGAAAGTCACGACGTTTTGATATAAAAACTTCTGTTAATACGAACTCCTTCAAGACGAACTTTTCTAAGAAAAATACAATCACAGTAAATTCAAAATGACACTTTTTCATCGGAAAAATAATAGTCTGGTATATTAAATTGTAATCAAATGAAAGTCATTATCGTCAAAAATCAAAAAAAACAACTTTTTAATAAATTTTAATCTAAACAATCTGAACTTTTCCTTATTTAATTATTTATTTATTTATTTATTTATTTATTTATTTATTTATTTATTTATTTAATTAATTAATTATTTATTTATTTATTTATTTATTTATTTATTTATTTATTTATTTACTTAGTTATTTATTTATTTATTCATTCATTTATTCATTTATTTATTTATTTATTTATTTATTTATTTATTTATTTATTTTTTTTTATCGGCAACAGTTTATTTAAGAAGAAATCTCATGAAAAAATTTGCACAATTTTTGAAATTCTTTGATAAGCTTTAAATATTTTGTGGATAATTTAAATTTGTTAAACAATTAAACGGTTAATACCTAAATTTTCTTATAAAGGACTAATTATTCTGGTCCCTCGGGTTTCGTCTTAGCCGGGGTTTATAGTACATATTTTTGTTAGCATGATTTAAATGCATTGCACTTTGGGTCTAAAATGCTTAAACTTGTTCAAACATTTTTGAAACATGTAGTACTTAAACAATTTCAAAAGATATAATTTTCAAACGTGAATTAAAAAATATGCAATATATTTTTATATACACTCGAATAAAAAATGTGCTAAAAGTTATATAAAAACTTAAAAATTTTACAGAACGATTGGATAATTTTACTAAAACGTGCTTGTAATTTTTTGCAAAATGTGGAAATAGTAGAAAAAAAATTAGTAAATGTAACTTAAATTTACTCAAATGTAGTAAGTCTTTAATGGAAAGTCTTTGCTTATACACAAAATTTTTGAAAAATTAATCAAATCGATTTGAAACAAGTTTGTCAGATTTTTTACTGACTTATTATACTTATAAGGTTTAAATTTACAATGTTGAGTTAACTACACCGAAAAAATTCCTCAGTAACTCAGTTAAATAAGTTAAAACTTAAAAAAAAAATTAAAATAGATTTAATAGTTACACAGAGAATACAGATTTATGTAACGACCGAATTTCTTGCCAACCGAATTGTTTGGTTGGAAGCACCCACATATTGGTTTGTTGCAACCGAAATTCGGTTAATGCAACACAATTTCGGTAGAAACCAAATATTTCAATTGTATCAGGAACTTATTTTGTTGGGACAACTAAATATTTCGTTTGTTGCAACCAAAATATTCAGTTGGCAAGAAATTCGGTTGTCACGATGAATCTGTTTTGTCTGTATATGAGTGCGTGACTTTTCGAACTTCCCTCGTAGTTATATGAAATGCAACACTGCTACCATCAAGTACCACCTGTTAATAGACTACTGTCATATTTTGAGCAAGTTCCGTCATTTATTTTGCGTTTAACAGCTGTTCGAAACATACAACCTCGTGTTTTTTTTTAAATGGAAAAAAGTGAATTTCGAGTTCTCATTAAACACTATTTTTTGCGAAAAAAAACCTATGGGGACTCTGCACCATCGATTTCAATGGTAAAAAAGTGGTTTACTGAATTTCGTTGTGGTCGCACAAGTACAAATGACGCTAAACTTTCTAGACCGACAATTAAGGTCAATACACCCGAAAATGTTGAAAAATCCACGATATGGTGTTGGTCGATCGAAGAGTAAAGGTGCGTGAGATTGTTGATGCCATATGCATTTTATATGTCAGTGTGGTTTCGATTTTAAATGATCAGTTGGATTTAAGAAAGCTGTCTGCAAGATGGGTGCTGCGTTTGCTCTCAATTGACCATAAACGTAATCGTGTGACGTGTGTAGCCTCAATGACAAAATTCCATGAATTGGGATACGAATTGGAAATCGAAAAATCCTATTTTTTGGAAGGGATACAAAAAATGGAGAAACGTTGAACTAAGTGTATTGAGCTAAAAAGATATTATGTTGAAAAATATTTTTTTTTTTGCAAAAAAAACTGTGTTTCATTAACATTTGCCTCAATAAAAAATAATATTTTTACTTTTTAACCGGGAAAGCGACTTTCTGGCACAAAACCATATGAATATATGCTCATAATGTATGTAGCAAAATATGCACTAAAAAAATATGCACAAAAAAATGATAAATTTGCCGATTTTTATAAATCATTATTAAGTAATGGATAGCGTTTGTTCAAAAATGAAATTTAAAAATGAAAGTATATCAAGGTTACAAATCCTTCCTTTAGTTGTTTTTTATAAAAACATAATTTTAATTTAACACAAATATGAATATGAAAAAAAAAATGCACTGAAAATCATTAAATATGCAAACAATATGCACTTAAAATCTAAATATGCAAAAATATGCTTTTATTACAAAATATGCATAAATATTCCATAACAAATCGATGCCATTTTGCAGCAATTCCTTGATACGGCCAATAAATTTTTTAAAATTTAATTTGCTTTATACAATTTTCCAAAAAAAATATATAAAATTCAAAGTAATATTTCATTTTGTAGGTATCTCTTGACAAGTGTTTAAAAAAATGCAGAACTGCTTTTTCAGTAACTTAACCGAATTCAGTAACTCGACCGAATATTAGGAAAGAGAACCTGACTACCGACCCATAGTGCAATCGTAAATACCGAATATTAGGAAAGAGAACCTGACTATCGACCCATAGTGCAATCGTTAATAAACTCAACACAGCTAAAAATATGAGGTGGAAATTTTCCAACCAACAAACATCAACAATGTTAATAAACAACATTGCATGTTAACGTGTTTTTTGTCGTTGCTTTATTGCATTTGTGTGGCATACAACATTTTACTAAATGATAAACAACGGATACGTTGACTGCGTAAATCAGAGCTGCGCTGAACAAAGCCGAAGCAGATACTAAACTGAGCAGAGCAGTCAATCTCAACAAAATAAAAATACAAAAAAAACGTCATAATTAAGTTTAATTGTGAAATTTATAAAAAAAAACTACAACAACAACAAAGTACATACACTTAACATTATTGTTGTTGTTTATTTTTTTTTTTACATATTTGTTTTGTTTGGGTTTTTGTTTACATTTCCTTGAATAAGAAATAAAAATAAAACACACACACAAAATACAATAATACTTATAAAATGCCAAGAGAATTTTCACTCTTAATGAAAATATACTCTCTCTTTTTACTCTATATATAAAAAAAGTATCTATGTATAAATATTATCTATCTTTTGTAGTGCTAAAGTACTAAATACACTTCTTTCGATAACAACAACAACAACATAACTAACTAGTATTATGTTAATATCAACATCATATGTAGTATGCATAGTAATATACTGTTGTTGTTGTTGTTATTAAAAGTTGTTTACGTTTTTATTCAAACTATAAAATAATCCCATTTACTCCAACAACTACATACAACAACGATTTTAATAAAAAGAAGATCCCCCCTTAATCTATCTAAATACATTTTCAATTCAAACCTCATCATCGTCGTCAACATGTTTTTTTATTTTTGTTTTATTAGCAATAATCATACCAACAGCAACAACCCCACCATCATCATCGTCACCATCAAAACACAATAATAAACAGCACACAACATACAGTCAGTCAGTTAGTCAGTCTGTCAGTCATTCATTAAGTTAGTTAGTCAGACATCCCAATCATCCATCCATCCAAACAAACAACCAGGTTTGTAGCGTCAACCACTATTAAATTTACTCACTCACACACATCATACATTTGATGTATGTTTTGTTGTTGTTGTTGTTGTTGTGTATTTTGGAAACAAACAAATGAAATGTGTAAAGGAATTGCAGAAAAATATACAAACAACCAGCAGTAGCGTACTTTAAAATTTAGTTAATTTTAATTATTAAGTGAAAGTTTAGATATTCAGAGGGGGCCCGTTTTTAAAAATAAGATATAATCTTTTCATTTTACACGCGTAGAAAAAACATAGTTGGGGCAATCATATTCGAAGATCATCACATAATTTTTTGGGATTATGATTGTGTCAACCAAAGTCGTACTATAATCTAGTTATCATATTATTATACTAAAATAACCATAATATTGTCCCTGCAGTAATATTATGATTCGAAACTATGAAAAGTTTATTAAATTGAAGAATATTTCTTTAAGGCCGAGTTTTTGGGATGTAAGTTAAATTTGGTTCAGTTTAACCGTAAACGAATTTAGTCAGCCATTTCCAAGTTTATAAACACAAATTTGTCGGAACAACTTTTCCATAGAATTTTGGTCTTCATTGAAATAAAACAAAATAAACCAAATTACAAAAGCAGTATTCCACTTACAAACTGCGATAAATTGAGTTTAAAGATAATCTGCATCCTAAAAACTCTGTCTAAGAAATGTGTTTCTAAAGAAAAAATTTGATATAAAAGACTTTTTGATTCTATGGACTTTTTTTGAAAGAAGAGTAGTACTTGCAAAAAAATTTAAATTCTAAGAAGTTTTTAATAACAAAAACATAGTTTCTACTGACTTTTTCTAATAGAAAAATCCTTAGATTCTAAGAACATTTTTAAGATTTTTTTTGTAGATAGTAAAAATATTTCTACTAGAAAAAGTATTTTTTATGATAAAAAGTTCTCAGAATTTATTCCTTTAAGAACAAATGAATTTTTATCTAAGAAACAGTTTCAAGAATCTGAGAATTTTATTTTAAGGAAAACTCCACAGAACCTAAAAATGTTTCTATCCGAAAATTTTTTAAAAATCTAGTATTTTGTATAAGAAACCTTTTTGTACAAAACAACTCTTGGATTTATACACTCAGAAAAAAAGTTAGTAAAAAAATTTGTAAACGGTTTCCAATCCCACTTTACTATTTTTGTACTGATTTTCAGTAAAAAAAATATTATTTACCAAATCTTTTTGCTTTTTACATTTTACAATCTACAGTATTTTTACAGAATATTTATAAATTTTACAAATATTTGAAAACAGATTTGCTAAAATTAGCAAAAAAAAAATTACTAATTTTAAAAAAGTGGATATTGAAGGAAATGTTATTTCTAATTAAAACTTACACCTACAAACTTAAATTGCCATAAAATGTTACATATATTAAAAAAAGGGATCGGAAGTGAAGATACCGACTCATGTCTAAAAATAGGACATCCACTTAAAATAAAAAAATCCGCCCTAAAAACAATTAAAATTTGACCTTAAAATTAAAAAAAAATTTACTTAAAAATTTTTCAAAACAAAAATTACCAAATTAAAACAAAATGATTAATTCGTTTGTTTTTACAATTTTTAAGCCTTTGATTTTTTTTTTTAATTTTGTCTAAAATATTTTTTGAATAAAATAAAAAAATAAATTTGAAATTTTGTTCTAATATTAATAATGTTTAGTAATTTTTTTTTGCTGATTTTAGGAAACTGATTTTAAATTTCACTTACAAAAAGTTTACTAAAATTTAGTAGCGACAGCTAATTATTTCTATAAATTTCGTTGTATGTACTGTACGTCAGCAGACATGAGTTGCTAAGATTAGCAAAAAATACCGCTGGGCTCAAATTAGGAAAATTTTCAGTTGCCATTACAGACTTTCATTTTTTAGCTTTTGTAGTTGGTAATATTTTATGAAATTACAAATACCAAAACTTTAAATCTTTTTGTTTACATTTAAAAGAGAAACGCCAAGTATTTCCAAGACTTGGAAGCATTTTTATAAATTTTTAAGCAGCTATATCCATAACTATTTAGCAAGTCTATATCTACTAAAATTTGTATAAAATTCAAAAAAAAAAAAACACAAACCTAAAATCAAATGTCAACTATGGAATGAATGTACACCCAGGAAACAGTATCAGTTGTGCCCACCGAATTTGTTGCCAATTAAATTCTGGCGGTTACGACAACTGTCTTTATATTAAATTGTATTTTTAGTTGTGAAAGCCAATATTCAGTTGTACAATTTAATATTTATATTCCACAAAAATATTATTATGTTCCACAAAATTTTATTAAAAAAAAATTATTTTTAAATTTTTCTGGTATCGAACCTGGGCAATCAGATTTATAGTTCATACTGCACCACAACTAATTTAAATTTTCTTTGATCTATTTGACATTTAAACATTTGAAGTTTTTATTTTAATTAAAAAAATATATTTTTTAAATGTTTGCCTTTTCCGGAATTTGAATTCTGAGTACTAAGCTACCTCTCTACCAGAGAACTGCAAAATTGATTTAATCATACACAAAAATTCTTGTTCACATTTAATAATTCAACAAAATTCACTGTAGAATAAAATCAGAATCTTGTTACTGAACGCGTAATTGGGATCAGTGTGAATCATCTGTCGACTAAGTTTTATGCAAATGTAATCACTCAACAAAAAGTCAGCGTAGAATTAATTAGAAAAAACAACAAACAACGCGTATGAGTGTAATCATAATCAAAACAAAATAGAAACACATTTCATAAATGTACATTAGGGTGGGACTTCCGCTTTTTTAGAATTTTTATTAGTAATACAATACTAAAAATATTCTTCTTTTTGAAATAAAAATATTTTTTTGGAAAAAAAAATTTAGGTCGATATCTCAGGCTTGCCTAATACGGAAAAATTTAAATATTGTCTAATTTTTTTTTCATCTATTTTGATTGAAAAATTAGGCAATATTTAACTTTTACCGGATTTGGCGAGCCTGAGATGCCGACCTAAATTAAAAAAAAAATTCACAAAGAACAATATTTTTGGTATTACTAATAAAAATTCTAAAAAACGGATTTTAGACCCACCCTAATTTATGAAATGTGTTTCTACAAAACCACCCCCTTTTTATAGATAAGAAACTATTTTGTTTTAATTATGAATACACACATACGCTTTATTTATTGCTTTTTCTGATTTATTCTACATCAAAATAATTATTGTTGACTCAAACGAACAGAATAAAATCAATGGTATAAAAACGACAGATGATTATAAATCAGTGACAACAATTTGCACGTCGTTTGATTGATTTAAAATCATCAACAAGTATGTGTATTGGAGTATATTCAACGTTTAAACGCAAACACATATATATTCTTGTGTTGATTGCGTATGAACGTTTTGCAATCAGCATTTCCAGTTCTCTGCTCTCTACCTACTACACCACAAACACTTATGAATTTTTATGCCTAATTTTGAATTTAACCAATTTGTTAGGAAAAGAAATGTTAGTATAAAATTTGTTTATCAATACCAATTATTAGTGACGTCTATTATCAATACAATCCACAATTCAGTTGCTTCTACTGAAACCCAAAATAAATGATATATTTGATCAGAATAACCGTACTTGTAGTCACCACTTTCGAATATCGACAATTTTTTAATAAATTTGATAAATTGCACCATATTACTAATATATTCACTAATATTCACCGCACGCAAATACTAAACGAATTTTTTTTTATAGATGATTGAAAACACCAATAATTGAATAATAAGATTGATTTTTGGTTTCTTTTCCCTTTTTTTAATTCCCAATACAACATTTTTGCTTTATTAATGGATTTTGGGTTATTCCAAATCTGGGTTTAGCACTCGTCATAATACAATTATAGAATCTCGAATTTTAATTAATAAATATTAAATAAGTAACAAAAAAAATCAATAAATAAAGTCATTGCAAAAAAGTTTTCGAAGTCTTTTCAGTTAAATTTAATCAAAAAATTTTTGGAGTCAATACAAAATTAAAATCAAAAATCTTGTTAAAATTACCTGACGGCGTTCGACAATGAATTCTACGACCCAAAATTAAGTTAAGGTGTCTCGGGGTTTTCGTGTCTAATTTCAAAGTTTTAAATTTTAATTACAGTGTTTTGAAGTTTGAGCGTAAGTTGGGGTTTTCACGAATACAATTCGTTTTCACGCAAATATAATATAGAAGACTATTTATTATGTTTCCAGTAAACAACTGAAATTTTGGGTTTATTGCGATTGTGTTTTTCTTATAAAATAAAATATGATTAATTTTACTAATTAAATTATCATTTGAGGTCATTAAATATTGAGTGAAATTATTTCACGGGAATAGCAATTTACTATTTTGTGAATAGGGGAAAAAATTAAACACATCTGACACCGATTAATACGAAACTCGCTTATAAGGAACTATTTTGGCCAATCCCTTGGATTCTATCTTAATCCAATCAGCGGAGTCAGATACAATTGCTGCATTTTTCAGTTTCCAATTGCCATTGGGCTGATAGTTTTCTGACAGCTTTTGAATACTTCATCCATTAGTATGATAAGGAGATAAGGATATGGTTGTATAGCGCGATCCATTTCGAGGTTCCCTACTTTTTTAAAGAAAAAAACACAGAAAATTCAAATTTAATGGGGAATGTTTATTAGCATTTGAAAGAACATTCTTTGGCATTTATTTTTTGAAGATTGTGTCTATTAAATGTTGGCCGTTGCTACGTCGCAGATGGTCTATCCGTTAAGTCCAATTATCGATAGATCGTTCGAGCATTTCGACTGGTAACTGGCAAATGACAAGCGTGATGCTTTTCTCCAAGGCCTGAATCGAAGCGGGTTTGTCCGCATAAACTTTAGACTTTACATATTCCCACAGGAAAAAGTCTAATGGTGTGATATCACACGATCTTGGTAGCCAATCGACCGGCCCAAAACGTGAAATTATGTGCTCACCGAAGTGTTCTCTCTATAAATCCATTGATTGAAGCGATGTGTGGGAAAAGGCGCCGTCTTGTTGAAACCAAATGTCGCCGAGAGCACGAGCTTCAATTTCAGGCAAATCAAATAGTCGGTTATCATGGCACGATAGCGCCGAATCGACTCTCCACGGTCTTCGTGTACACTCTCAGCTACGGCCGCTATATTTTCTTTACAGCGTGCTGGACGTGGTCTATTCGGTCGAATATTATCCAACAATGAATACTGGGTCTCAAAATGGGTGATGGTGTTGCGAACATTACGCTCAGTAGACCGATTATGTTGACCATAAGTTGAGCGAAGTGCACGAAACACATTCCTCACAGAACGTGAATTTTCGTAATAAACGTAGTTCAGGCGTAAGTCTTTCCATTATGAAATGCCAAACAATACTAAACAAAAAATAACATGACAGCATGACACGACTCACACGTGATCTGTCAAAAAAAGGCTATGGAAAAAAGTATCTCTAATTGGATCACCCTTTATTATACTCATAGTATGTAAAATGTCCTGTCCTGACGTAATGATTATTGAAAAACACTTCGGAGATCGTCCTATATTCTTTGCCATTTTACAGTGTCAAAAACTGTCTCAATTCATAGTTATGGAGTACTCCACTCTGCAGAGTGGATTTTGTTTCTTTCCCATTCGCACTTAAACATTTTTTGTACCATGTCATCACTCTTTTAGTACACTCCACTCTGGATTACTCTAGAATTGTGAATGATTGAATTCTTTAGTTTTCCAGTATAGTTGCCTGATGATAAAAAATTAGATCTTGTGCTGATCGTTTTAGTATAAATCCATATTGTTTCTCTTTGAGTTGGTATTATATTTATATTTGAGCAAGTTGAAAGGTCAAAAAGGAGAACTCTTAACATATTTGAACAATCGTTTCATATCCAATACTAATATTTATTGTTCAAATAATACGAAACATTTTGTTTAACTTAATCAGAATTTATTTCAAATTGGGAAAACTTATTCGTAAGTTTGATTGTTTATATCTTTCTGGATCTTAGGATCGTCCTTAGATAACATATTTATATGGGCATTGTCTTAAAAACGAACCGATTTCCAAATTCCACTCAAACATAATTGCTGTACTAAAGCATTTCTAAAGAGAATTTTTTCTACAAAAACGTTTGCTCTTAATTATCTCCTAAATGAGAAGGCGCCAAAGAATAAATATCAGTACTAATGATTAGTGAGTTTTTTTACAATCTGCTTATGTCAGTAAATAAAATACTACGTGCAAAGTGGGGAACAACAACAACAACTAATAACTAAATAAAAATCAAACAAACAATTGTAAATAAAAGCTGAAAATTAATCTTTGTCATCATGATGATAATAATCGCCAGTCAAACTTTTTAGGGGGATTTTTTGTTGCTGTTTTCTTTAATTGTCATTTTGTTTACATTTTTACTCTGGCAAACTACCTAACTCCTCCCTACTTGCTGTTAGCCCCCTGCGCCCCTCACTCAACAACTTAAAGTGATATTT
Source organism: Eustalomyia histrio (assembly GCA_949748255.1). Classification (NCBI taxonomy): domain Eukaryota; kingdom Metazoa; phylum Arthropoda; class Insecta; order Diptera; family Anthomyiidae; genus Eustalomyia; species Eustalomyia histrio. The sequence continues at coordinate 37,277,773 of OX456526.1, forward strand.
GATGTTCGACTAGAAATTGTGTTTGGAACTTTTATTTTTTTTATCTAAAAATAAAAAATTGTCCATGTTAATATAACATCATACTCTACCTCACTTCTTCATCATCTCTACAATAATTGTGTGCGTGTGTGTGTGTGGAGGAGGTGTGAGGTTAGGTGTTTAAATGTTTTGTAGTTATTTAGCCAACATTGTGTGGCATGCAATATATTTTGCAGAGAAGAAGAAAGAATTGTTTTGTTGTTTACAACACAACACAACAGCAACCATATTTATTATATACATATATACATATATATATATTTTTTTGTTTTGTTAATATTTTTCCATTAGTTGTTATTTATTTTTTAAGGTAAGAAGAAATAAAGAAAGATTGTTTAGTTAGTGGGGGGGTTGTTTTGATTTTGAAAACGTTTTTCGAGTGCGGTAGTGGCGCTTAATAGTTTGGGGTTATTTTATATTTGTTTTATAAAAGCCGTCGTCGTCTATTTCAACGACGTCAAATACAATATGCATAGTATACTATGTATAAACCGACTACTAAATTGTACTCATAGTGTAGTGATGATGAGTTGTTGTTTCGTTTTTTTTTTTTGGTTGTTCATTCCTTCCTTTTGTTTAAGCGCGCTCAGGCCAAAGTGCAATTTGTCGTAATTTCACGCGTTTGTTGATTTATTTTCTTATTCGTTTGTTATTGAGTTTTCCTACATGGCAAAAGTGTACCATCCCAACATACCAAAAGACTTTAGAATACATTGAAAAAGGCTATCGTAACATTTGTAGAAAAATCAAAACGGAACCCCCGTGAAAATATTTCGTGTGTATGAGACTACTATAAGCTTATTCTTGCAATTGTAGCATAAGCTTACAAAAATAATATTATATTAATTTAAGAGTAGAAAAGCTTATTTGACTCAATATATTTATAAGCTTTTTTGCATGATTTTAGAATAAGCTTCACATATAATATAATATTAAGTGTTGAAAAAGAGAAATCATAATCATTTTCTTTAATTTAATTTTTTTTATTTTAAATATAAATAATAATAATTCATTTTAAATATAAAAAATAATAATTCATTTTAAATATAAATAAAAATTATTATAAAAATAACTAAATTTAATATGCAATTGTACGTTCACTTTATAAAACCAAATCTACACGCAAAACACGCTTGACAAATTTAAAAAATAAGTAACTGCACTTGTTGTATGCATTATAAGCGTAAAACAAAGACAACAAGACTAGAATGTATTGAAAAATATTACTATTTCAATTGCGTTGTTCATAAGCATATTTTAGAAAACGTTATGTATAATAATCTTTTCTCAAGCATTGTTAAATACTGCTTGTGAATTCACATTTTATAATCATTATAATAAACGAAATTAAGAAAAGCTTAAAACACACTATTTATAAAAGCTTATTCTCAAGTTGTATTGCAGTTTAATTGCTATATGGTATATTGGGATAGGTTTGTTTGACTGTGTGTAACGACTGCCAGCCAGTGCATGTATATTCATATATATACATATATACGGTATATATTATACAAAGAAACATACGAATACATTTCGCTTCCTTCTACTATTTATATTTATTAAATTGTATTGTACTTTGTTGAAGAAAAACAAGTGCGTATTAGAATATTATTGAAATTGTGTTGTAAAGTTTAGTCATGATTATAATTATTTACGAATAAAATGTATTCGAATATGTATTTAAGTGGTGCAATAGAATCTAATACTCAATACTGGCATAAATGAAAGATTGTAGGATGAATAGAACAACTTTTAGGGTAAATTAGATGATGTTGAATAGAGGAGGGGATTTTCGTCCTTTATGATCATTCCAAAAGGATCTTTATGATCATTCAAAAGCTATATGCATGTGCCAGGGCATCGACATGTTGTGCGGTTATATAAATTACACCACCTTAAATATTCCGGTTCACCTGAGAAGTTGATCAGTTTCCCTAGAAAAATTCCCTACAAGCACCCCAGGGACGTTATAGCGCCACCGTGCTAATGTTCTGCCCTACTTCTTGCGAAAGGCGGACAAAAGCATGAAAAGTGCTCTGGGATCGTATCTTCTTCGCCACAGGCCATAGGAACCATAAAGTCACTCCTTTTCAATTTCGAAACGAGTGACTGTAGTGGCCAGTTTCCTCTTGCCCAACCTTAAGGCCCCATTCGTCTTTGCCATATCTGGGTCCAAGTTCTAGTTTCGTCATTTGAAAAGGTCTCGGATTATGAAAGCTAACAGAGCCATCCCTAACCAGCTTGTCAGCCCTTTCATTTCCATCCTTCCAAAGTGTCCGTTTACCCATATCGTCTTCAGGCTAAATTTATTTAAAGTGCCAGAGCCAGTAATACCCTATTCATGACTCTTTTGAAGTTTTTATTTATGTCCACCTGTGTTCCTAAGGAACTGACAACTGGAGTATTTGATCTATATAAAAAGATGGAATCATGTTATATAATGTCGATTGTCACTGTCAGGTATTTAAGTGTATAATCACATAAGGTGCTATGCTGGATGCCTTGTAGCACAGGGTAATTGCAGAGAAAATAAAATACTATCTCATCCTCTCCGGATAAACCACAGATATAGCATTTTACGTATCTTCTCACATGGTACTTCTTTATGTGTCTATTTGAAAGCCTATCCATTTACCAATGATTAGAAAACACGATCAGTTTCGAACTCATACTGAGGATGGACTTATTGAATGTAATATTTTAATTAGGCCACGTTAGGCTCGCGATAGTACTTGCGTATATTCTGTTCTAACTTACTTCCTGTTTTCCAAGATGCTATCTTTAATACTTTCCAGTGACATTGCAACTGACTTCGCAAAAATAATATCCAAAAAGTAAACAATTTCTGTTCCAGTTCAATTCCATAGAGCATTTTGTGGACGGTTTCCTTTACTAAATTAATCACGTATAGGAAACTAATTATTGAAAATTCTTATTCGGTCTGATCAACAAGAACGCCATATGAAATATTTAAATCCAAAAACTTGAGTACCTGCTAGCTGGCGAAGAAAATTTTCATGTTCTTCTAAGCCTCATCCGCATGTATGATTTAGAAGCTTTCTGCGCCACCTGTCCTCTAATCCGTAAGGAAGTGTTCGAAAAATTAATTTGAATCAGTTTATAGCGTCCATTTCTGCAGAGAATATATTATAAGAAAAGTCTTCCCTCGCCAGATTTGACAGTTCTTCATTGAATAACAATAATCTAGTGTACGGCTGTCCAAAAAAACCTATGTTCTCCTAAACACCATCCGCATTTAAGATTTTGCTTTCGTTTGCCTACCGATCCAAAATATTTATTTTTTAAGCCATCTGTCTACTTGAGCTACACAGTGAGTCCAACCCTTATTCCGCGTACTGGGGTTCAAAAGCAAAGATTAAGATAATGGTTTAAAACACCTTATCCTAATCATATATGGAAGTATGTTTACGCTAGAATATTGCGGAGTGGAAGACATGTAGTCTTTACCTTTGAAAATGTGTTACAAATCTGTGATAAAAGCTTCCTTGACATACAAATCCATAGCTACGATTTTGTACGACATCCCTCAATCAGGGTCTGATTTCATTTAGAAAATTTGTGAGTCTGAAAGTGTTCTCAAACCAAGTTATTCCAACGGTTCTACAAAGGCTTGCAAACGTATTGTTCCCCTTAAATAGTTTGCATCAAAATTGCAACTGATACCGGAAAGGAAACATCCAAAATAAAGGCTGTCCTGGTCATCTCATTTGACCATAAGAACGAAGACTAATAATAATAGTATCGTCTGACTGTCGACAAAAATTCCTATGATCACTCCAGCTATAATCGTGATAAACTCCTGATAAACTCGAAGCTTTATAATGATCTATTTCCCGTCATGTGCTCTTTAAATTCAGTCGCAGCTACTTTGCGACTGATACTGAAAAGAAATCTCACAAAAATTAAGCTTACCTGATCTCTGATGACGGATTTAACTTAATTTTTCTTTGCAAAATTTTTCCTGCAAAAATTGAAGTTGTAGTGTACTAGCCCAAGCAAAGACATACATAAGTTCCGGTTGGCTGTCATTAAAAAGACATTAAAATTGTCCAATAGCCTGTAAAAATGTAAGGTTCGAGTTTGTACAAGATACAAGGGCTTAGATCTAAATTGATGATTAGTAGAACTGTTTGAATGCTGTCGATTTTAAAGTCTTTCATGTCCATTAGTGATGTAGGAACTCTTAATGCTCTGCTGCAAGAAGCTACCATTACATTAAGCTTAAAAGGATAAAAGACGATTATGAATGACACAATACAAACATTAGGGTTTTTAAGCAATTTCTAAGTTTTGTCGTGAGAATAGGGTTGTGCTCAAGCATGCAAAATCCATCTGACTGTGGAGTGAATAAAACCATTCGATTGACAAGAAATTTGTTGGTTCCAAAGTTGGTTAATACCGCTGATGATAAGTTGAATTTGTCCAATATGTTAACGATTACTTTTTGCAAATTCTTTCTTACAACACTAGATCAGGAAATAACATTTCATTCTTATTTTTGTTGTTGTTTCTGTAACGTACACAACAAACAAAAATAAAAGCGGAAATGAAAAATAATACACTCACAATATATTTTCCGTTACCGACTGTAGTTTATTTTAAAAGTAATACGTAAAGTTTGTTTTTAAAAGCTGAATCAATTGAAATTCATAGAAATATATTTTTTAACTATTTGAATCAGTCATTCAAAAAACAAACTATAAAAATTTACAGACATTCAGTAGGAGTTGATATTTTCTGTTAAATGTAAAATTTCATGTTTTCTGTTTTTAAAAATTGAAATTGATATAATTCTTTTTTATTTTTTTACCCAAATAGTTTGTATATATACAAAATTATTTCAATAAAAATTACAAGAAATTGTTCAAATATAGATACACACAAGAAAATAAAAAAATATATACATCTGTGTGTTGTGTTTTGTAAAATTTCATAAAAATAAAAAAACATTTCAATTTGAAAAACAAACCCAAAAATTGTTTTTTTCTACTTTTTGTCGGTTAAAAATTTATGGTTATTTTAAACAACTTTCTATTGTTTTTACTACTTTTGTCGATTATTAAACAATGATTGAAAATAAACAACAAAATGGGCTGAATATAATGAAATATCAGTAGTCCTCTTTTTTATTGCATTTTCGATTAATTTAATATGTATTTTAGATTTTTTTTAACGAAATAATATTGTGAGTGTATGTAAAGGTATTTATGTTTGTTTGCCACAATCACAAACGAAACAAAAAAAAAATAAATATAAAAACAAAAACAACAAAGGAAATATGTATGCACATAATATGTCTTGAGGAGAACGAAAGAACAGAGAAATCAGGTGATACAAGAAGGGGATTTCATTTTTATGTTAAGAGGGTGTTGCTGCTTTCCTGTGATGTTTGCAGAATGTTATGAGTTTAGTTGATGATGTTGTTAATAAAAAGGGGGCATGATGAAATTGAAAATGTTTGAGGGCAAATAAATACCAACAACAACAAAAAACAAAAAAAAAATAAACAAAAAAATATTCACCAACAACAGCAAAACAACCAAATGATTGTAATGGCTAAACAAACAAAATGCGCGCGCTTGACAAATAATACTAAAAAATAAGTAAAGCTTTACATAGTATTGTGCTGTTGGGTTGTTGTTGTTGTTTGTCGTCAAATGAAATAAAGTTGCGAAAGCAAACGGTGTTGCCCAATTCGTAATCACAGTTTAGAGATTTAAAATCTCCAAAGTTATCTCAATTTAATTTAAGTGTCCATAAAGTTGTGGAAACATTCGCAATGATCGCTTCTCCCCATTAATATCTGGTGTATTAACCAATAAAACTGTGCTTAAGGCGACTTCGCCTATAATGTTGTGTCAAGTTTAGCTCAGCTTAATACGAGTCTAGAAGCCAGAAATCGAAATCATTTTTTTTACAAGAGAATGGAAGAGTTTGATCTCCTTTGCTATTAAGGAGCACTCTTAAATTCTCATGGCATTTAAATAAAAATCTGGGCTCTGACATCTAATAGAGAAGAGACATTAGGAAACACATGAGAAACTCTCTTTGCCCTCCCTACATCATAGAAAAAGTGTGGGCTTTACAATTCCATTTTAACCACAGAAACTTTCCTATCCTTATGCTTAATCCTGCACTCAAAGTAAAGTTTAGAACGGTAGCTACCCACTTGTAGAAGGGTTGTTTTTGTCTTGATATGGGGAGTGACTACAAACACGACTTTAGAATGCCTGATACTTGGCCCCTTAAATAGTAAACGGCAACTAGAAAGTAGTTATTAATATCAAATGATTTTTATTATATATTTTTAAAATTTGCTTAAACAACAGACATATAAAATGATTTTTCAATGAAAAAAATATTTGTATTTTATCTACCGATTTGATAAAAATAAATGATTATTCATTTATTTAAAATTGTTTCGGATTTTTCCAATTTTAAAACTTTTAATATGCAAATTGTAAATACATTTACATTCAAGTCACATCCTTTGATTTTAACTTAGCTGAAAACTTTCTTTATTTAACTTTTCTGTTTGAAATATTGTCTCCGTGGACCAAAATGAGTCGCTTTACTTTTGCAAAACTTTGGAATATATTGCAAACTTATTTCCAAAGTGAGTGCTGTGTTGCCCAAACTGTGCGTTTGTCGAATATAACTTTTGACAGAATTGAAGCACCCACCGCTGTACGCAAGTTTGTGCAAAAAGGTTGGTGAAACTGAATTGCTAATGGACCATACTCACGGTCACCGTCGTCGTACGGTGCGTACCGATGAAAATGTGGCTGCTGTGGCCGAAAGTCTGCAACTCAATCCAAGAACATCGACTCTCCATCGATTTCAAGAATTCGGTATTTTTTGTACCAGGATGATGAGAATTTTTCTCGGAATATTCGCTTACAAGGTTTAATTGACTCATCAATTGAAGGCAAACTATCATCTCTCATCGGACATCGAATTTGGCCGAAAAATCATATTTTCATATCGGCGGCTGTGACAACAAACAAAATTCTGGGGATCGGAAAACCCATACGTCATTGTCGAGGTCACTGCATCTACAGAGAGTTAGTGTGGATTTTGAAGTGGTGGCAACCTTGGCAATTTTTTTTTTCAAAATTGCTGTTGGAAACGCCATTTTAGTCAACGGCGAGCGCTACACGACCATGATTACGGACTTTTTATGGGCTGAAATGGAAGATTTAGCAGGATGGCGCACCATCAATCAATCCATCTTTTGCGCACTAAGTTCGGTAATCTTGTTATCAGCCCTCTTGACAATGTAATTTAACCGCCTCGGAGCTGCGATTTGACCTCTTTACACATTTTCCTGTGGGGTGCCGTTAAAAACCGATGCTATGCGAATAATTCGGAAACGATCCAGATAGAATCAGAAACTGTCAAAAAAGTCTTTGAAAATTGGCCTGACAGGATGAGCTACTGTGAAGCCAGCCACTGCAGTCACATGATTGAAATCGTGTTCCATAAATAATGAAAATATTTAATATAATATAATAAATCCATAATAAAGAAATTATGTTTATTTAATTTTATTAAATTTTTTTAAAAAATACTTGTATTTGGACCAGCCTTTATAAACTGTAGACTACATAATATTTTCCGTATACATAATATTTTCCGTATAGATAATATTTTCAGTGTACAGATATTTTATACAGTTAATAGGACCATAGGGAAAACATATTGTTAATTTTAGATTTCTAGCGGAATGTTTTGGGGCCGGTCAGATTTTTTGCCTTTTTGCCCCTACCTTCTTACGCAGTACGACAAATGAGAATGAAAATTAAAGCGGAGAAAAAAATTGTTTTTTTAATGAAAAAAATCCAAATTTAATTCCCTTTTCAAAACTGGCTCAAACATTAAAATCAGTTCTCCCATTCTGTTTTTATAGAACTATTTATAATAGTATTACATTACAAGTGAACCTCCACGGTCCTTCGAAGCTTAAAAATCGATTTTCTCAAAATTCTGACGTGCTACAGCAAAACGTCGAGACACGTATTTCTTTATTTTAAGCCTATTTTCATATTCTGTTAACATTTCTCATGTGTACCAACCACTGTCGTATTGTGTTATTGACAAAAAACGTGCTTAGTGTTTCGATTTCACTCATTTCCTATTCCATTCCATTTCGTGCTGCTTGTTTGGTGTTTCAATTGCACTTGTTCCCCGTGCCATCACGTTTCGGTCCCATTGTCTAGTATTTTCATTTCACTCGTTCCCCATCTCATTCCATTTCCATTCGTAATATAAGTGCTTCAATTAGTGGCATTCTTTAAAATTCAGGTTTCTAGCCAAAGGGATTTGGAAAGGCAGTTAAGGATGAGTTTATTTAGTTTTTGAAAAAATTTCCAAAAGAAAATTTGGATTCTCTGTAAAACTTGTTATCCAGAAATTATTTCCATTTAGTTTGACTTAGTTTTTAATTTTTCTAGATGACATAAAAAACAAACATTTTTTATTACACTCACCAAAAAAAGTCTGTAATGTCAACTAAAAATATTGCTGTTATTACGGGAAATTTTGCAAATTTGGGTGGAATTTAAAATCGGTTTGCTAAAATCAGCAAAAAAATTAGTAAGCGCTGCCAAATTTTAGTAAATTGCTGTAAACTCAATGAATTGTAAAATATAGAAAACTTTTAATTCATAAAAGAAAATTATTAAAATGCACAAATTAACTTAATAATTTTTATACACTTTAAAGCAGCTAATTTCTTTTGCAATTGTCTTACAAATTTTATTTTTTTATCGAAAAAAATATTTATTTTTTCTAAATTTTGTCTAAAATAACAAAATTACAAAAAAAATCAAAAGTTTAAAAAATACTTAAAACAAACGAATTTTTAATTTCATTTAATTTGCTAATTTTTGTTTTGAAAAAAATTTTTAGTAAATTTTTTGGATTTTAGGGTCAAATTTCAATTGTTTTAAGGGCAGATTTTTAGAACTAAAAATTTTTTAGTGCTACACTCACAATATTATTTCGGTAAAAACAACTTAAAATACATATGAAATTAATCGCAAATACAATCAAAAAGAGGACTACTGATTTTTCATTATATTCAACCCATTTTGTTTTTTTTTTCAATCATTGTTTAATAACCAACAAAAGTAGTAAAAACAATAGAAAGTCGTTTAAAATAACCATAATTTTTTTACTGACAAAAAGTTAGAAAAAACTACTTTTGTGGTTTGTTTTTCAAATTGAAAGTTTATTTTATTTGTATGTAATTACAAAACAGAACACAACACACGCAGATGTATATATTTTTATTGGCTTTGTATGTATGTATATTTGAATAATTTGTTGTAATTTTTATTGAAATAATTTTGTATATATACAAACTATTTTGGTAAAAAAACAAAAAGAATTATATGAATTTCTATTTTTTGAAGCAGAAAACATAAAATTTTACATTTAACTGAAAATATCAACTCCTACTGAATGTCTGTAAATTTTTATAGTTTGTTTTTTGAATGACTGATTCAAATAGTTAAAAAATATATTTCTATGAATTTCAATTGATTCTTCATTTAACACAAACTTTACGTATTACTTTTTAAATAAACTACAGTTGGTAACGGCAAATATATTGTGAGTGTATTTAAAGAGGATTTCCTACTTTTGCACATGAGTCGGTTGTGAAAACTATCTTTACTTCCGATCCCTTTTTTTAACCAATGTAACATTTTAAGGTAACTTAAGTTAGTATGTATAAGTTTTAATTATAAGAAAAAACATTTCCTTCAATATCAACTTTTTTAAAATTAGTCAATATTTTTGCTAATTATTGAAAATCGGTTTTCGAAAATTTGTAAAATAATTTCTGAAGTTAGCAAAAAATATTTGTAAATATTCTGTAAAAGTTCTGTAATTTGTAAAATTTAATTAGCAAAAAAATTTACTAAATAATAATTATTTTTTACTAAAAATCAGTACAAAAAATTTAAGTGGGTTTGAAAACCGTTCACAAATTTTTCTACTAACTTTTTTTTCTGAGTTTACATATGCCCATAACCGACTTAAACCCTTTACACTTGTTATAAAATTTCGTCGAGGTTAACAAAATATTACATATCAGATTTTTTAAACCACGTGCCACAAAATCAGGAAATGTTCGTATTCGTATTGTTTTCTAAAAAATTGTATATTTAAATATTTACCCGGAAAATAAAAAAAAAAAAACAAAAAAGTCTGGCAATACCGTCAAACTAAAATGTATAAAACGACTAATAGGGCGGCAAATTTAAAACAAAAAGAAACCTAAGGTAAAACAAACAAAAATAGTAAAAACAAATAAAAATACAAAAATTTTCTGTAATTTTCTGAAGAATAAAGTTAAAACACTTTAATAAAATAACTTAAAATATTAAACAACAGAAATAAAAAGCCAACATATACCACAAAAAAAACCATATTAAAAAACATCTGTTTTCTTTAAAATCCAACTGTTGCTTTTATGTCTATTTAAAAACGGGTCATAGTCCTTGGTTTTTTTTAAATCTAAAAAAAATATATTTTTTTTTTATTTTAAACATTTAACCGAAAAAAATGAAATAAATTCGATTGAAAATAGATATTCGTTAATTTGCATATAATTTTTTTTTCTTTTTGATCGACAAAAAAAGTCATAAAAAACGAAACACAACCGGGAATACAAATTACCGTTATATGTATGTAGTTGCGCCATGCTATTCTTTATTCGAACTAAATACCACATAAACACAACAGAGACGTCAACAGTGCTGTCAACAGAATAGTATCGGCCTCCACATCAACAGTGCTGCTAACGTCGCTGACTGAAGGTCATTATACAGCGATTTTTTGTTTTGTATGTTTTGCGCATTGTTTTGTTATTGTATTGAAATGAAAAAAAAAAAATAATAAAATAAATGAAAACGAAACACACATATATTTTGCTCCGAGTAATAGTTCTATGATGTTGTTGACGTCGTCTTAGAATAACAACAAAACAACGACATCGACAGTGATGACGATGATGATGATTTCTTTATGAGATTCGGTTTTTGGTTGTTCATTTGTTGGTACTTTATTTTTGGCCAGAGATGATAAATTGGATATTTCATTTCATTCGCTAATTAAAGGCTAGTATATTGTTCACAACAACGAACAAATTTCGATGTATGTTTGAAGCCCAAAAACTATAAAAAAAACTTTGAATATTACAAATTTTTTACAGTCATGAGAAAGCCACAATCATAACAAAGCCAAATGTCATTTTTTCACTACATGCGAAATAAAAAATCCACCACAATTTCGCAACAACTAATTTATCACAACTAATTTATCTCAATATCCCATTAGCTTACTGGGATTTTAACTTTATAAAATTTGAATTTACCTGTTGGTTAAATTTCAATAGCAAAGTCAGTAAACGTGCCTAAAAGTATGTTCATTAAATGATTTTATTGGTATAATTCTATAATCATTTAATTTGATAGAACCACTAGAACTTACTATTGTACTCTTAATTGGGTAATTTCGCGTTTGGTGACCTAAAACACTTTAAATTCTATAAACCATTTACATTTTTTTCTTCTTTTACTTGGTTTTAGACAAATTTGGAAAATCCATTATCTAAAATTTTTAAAATTCATGATCTCTGAAAATCCATAAGGCATTTTCATAATGGGCGTAGAGCCTAAAAATTCAGGGTGTTTTGTTAAATTTTAGGAGTTTATTGTAAAACATTGGTATAATATAAATTTATTTGAAGTATTGGTCATCGTTAGCTATGACCTTTTCCCATCTATCAGGCAACATATGGATTCCGCGCCAAAAGAACTGTTCTTTTTTTTGAAGTCAAGAACGCATCAAGCCAATTTGGGGTATCCTGTTGTGAAGCGTATCCCAGTGAGAGCGTTCTGCATCGATAGCAAAAATGATAGTTGGACGCAAAAAGGTCTGGAGTATAAGGTGGGAAAGCTTAAACCTTCCAACTTTCTTACTCTTCGGGTTGTCAACTTTTCATCGCCAGAAATGATTCGATGTAAAAATTACTTCTTTTTATGGCGCTCAAACAGCATTTCACAAATGCAATATCGTCTTTCAACGTCTCTCTGCTTCTTTGCTTTGAAATTGCTGTTCGAGTGACTCCCAGTGATTTTGAAAGTTTTTCTTTAGTTTGACAACAATCTTTCTCGAGTAATTTCTCCAATTCATCATCTTCGAAATTTTTTTTTCTTACCTGGGCGGTATTTGTCTTCCATGCCAAAATCACCACTTCTGAACCGCACAAACCATCTTCGAAAAGCCAATGATTTCCTTGATTCGAAAACTTCTCTTGCAACACAATGGATAAGGTTAGCTTAAAAAAGTTGAATTGAAACGTCAACAAAGAGGACCTTAAGTGCAAAAGTCGGCTTGCAGCAAGGATTAAGTAAGAATTCTTCCCGAAGATTAAGTAAGAAATACATATTAACCATTATTTTCCACTACTTTAGAGCTAATAACTGTTAACCAATTGCATAGCGTAGCTTAAGAAAGTCGTCGTCATCCCATTACAATTTGTTCAAGCTTTTCTAGACTATCCAGAATTTATGCCATTAAATACCAAAATTGAAGGGTTTTGGCACTGCCAAACGATAGTAAGGACAACGGGCAACAAGGTACTGCCCATAAATCCCAGCTACCGAAATTTATGACAGTTTATCAAGAGCACATTATTCCTTTTTAAGGAAACTGTGAACACCTAAATCCTTAACACTAAATCCTATACTGTAAAAAAATAAAAATTTTGTAATAGAATACAATAATAGAAATTCGATTTTAACTGCACAACAAATATTAACCATAATTCCCATACCGGGAATGGGACAATGTCTGTGGGCATTTTGATCCCAAAATTTAGTTAAAAATTTATATATAAAGTTTCAACTAAATAAAGTAGCATATTTTTTTGAAAAAAAGTACTCATATAGTAATTTAGTACCAACTTGATCATCTCTGTTGTATAATTTCCTATATTTTACAAAGCTTATTTTTTGTATTCACTTTTGGTTTGCCGAGTAAACAAAAGTAAACAAGTCGCATTTTTTTTTCATATACACTGCTTTTCGACTCTGTTGAGTTGCGTACGCCTGTGAATGTCAGTCGGTCCGTCAGTTTGTAAGATACTATGGTACTGAGTATTACTCACAATATGTTTTTATTGTTGAATATTTTTTCACTGTTTTTCTTTTTGTCTTGCCTACTTACTTACTCACTACTCGAATCTACTCACCAACAGTCTTATTTTTTTGATGTCAAGTTAAATACAAAACAACAAGAAAAACGCGAATAACACAAAAATATCATCACTGGGTTGTTGTATGCACTATACTTCTTTTATTTAATTCTTTATTCTTGTTTGTTTTGTTGGTGAGTCAAAACAACAGCAACAACAACAATAATTCACAAAAAAACAATTCGCACCACCCGACCAAACAACAAACCGCCGTCTATTATGCACTGATACGCAAGAACTGTAAAGAATTTCAATACAATAAAAACAAAAATATGCACAAAATTAAAAATACTACGTCGTCAACGCAATGCGAATCAAACAAAACAATTCAACAACACAAAAGCACACTATCGCATGCACACACGAACTTATACACACTCAAAGATCTTAGTGGGACAGTGGGATGGAGTGGGGAATTGGAATGTTAATTTTAATGTGCAGTGGAATATTATGTTACACATTTTTATATCACTCTAGATTTTTAGGTCATATGTAAACATGTATTTATAGTTGGTCACATGTTTAATGTGTATAATTTAATCAGGAATTCGCTTGTTAATTCTTACAGCTTTCGTTCGCGATGCCAGTGTTGGACATACCACAGCAAAGAAAACTCTCAAGCCCGGACGAGGACCGTCTGCAGATAAAAACTTTAATAGAAAAGGCTGTGTTGGACATACCTCAGAGGAGGAAAACTTTTGATCCGGTCGGAGGCCTATACCATTGATGGACACAATACAAACTTCGAAAATATTGTGATTATGATCCCAATTTTGGACTTTAAGTTTATTTTCTTTTTGGATGTATAACCAGATATCGATAATTCTGAAGAGATAAGTACTAAACTGAGATACACTGAACATTCTCATCTTGAAGTTTTATATACAAGGCAAAACTACTTGTTAAAGTTACTTGTTGTAGCAATTTAAATAATTGATGTGATATTATCTTCGAGTTCTATTTGGAATAATTTCAGCAGAGCCCAACACGCATACACCAAAGGAAGGTTGAAGAAAATAGCCCTTTACAGCAATAAATGTGTATTGGCGTCCTGCTTGGACGTTAAAAGAGTTTTCAATAACGTTATTACTACAACAACCACTTATGTCCCAAGGAGTACTGGCACTGTTCCACAGATTGGCTTATGAATTCATAAGATGCTGAAAAGCAGGTGCAGCAAAAAAAAAAAAAAATGCTGACGATATGCACTACTCAAGGAGGAGATTTTTCCTATTTTTTGGAGCTCTGTGATCAATAACATCCTTGCATATCTGGGGGTGATGTAAAAGGATACTAAATTTTACTCAAAATTAAAATACCGATCAGGGATAACTGGACTGAGAACATTGTTATTCAAAGTGATGAGATCTAGCTTTCGAAGAATGATTCGTAGCTTCGAGTATACATGCGACTTTCTAAAGAATGTAACATCTTCCAGGTGGAAGTCTATGTAGAAAATAAAGTCGCGCGGATGTCAATAATATATATTGGCATTTTCGTAAAAAAGTTTGGCGCTTTGTAAGCCCTGGAATACGAAACGATCCGGACACTTTGGGGTAATGACGAACGAGAGGACTAATGAATGGCTCTCAGCCGGTAAGTGATTCGATATAAATGGATTTCCTGGATCCTCTAGTAGAGCCTTTTGGTGTGATTGGGCACATATCGATTAGACTTTGACTATTAGTAAGTTAACTCGATCCTTATGGCCGTTACCTATTTCGAGAAGAACAAGGCCTCTGGTTTTGGCAAGTGGGGAGTCAGCATGTTTTTAAGGAATCTCTCTAAGCTTTGTGCCGGATATTTTTAAGTCGTGGTTTGAAAGAAACTAAGGGGAATCCTAATGGCCCCATGGCCTCCAGCTGTACTCATTGTATGGTGTGGGAACCCACCAAGTGGAATTTTTCCGTTTAACATAGAATGCGGCAACACTACTGTAAGTCGGAGAATTCGAATATAAGGATTAAGGGGAAGTATATCCTTAACGGCCTGCCCAATTTGCTTTAGAGATTTAAAATTTGTGTTCAATTCGAAAAGGTGTGGAATTCACGTTGACCATCTCTGTATATTCCTATTGTAAATATAATAAAATGTCATTTCCAAAATAATGGGCATTTCCACAAGACCCCCACTAGTATATGAACCAATAATCAGTTTCCAATGTCTTGCCACTAAAACTTATTGTGAATGAACGTCTTAGGCAGTTTGTGCCATTTTGTTGAAACGTAAACAACAATACTAATTTTTGTCTCCAGCATGTGGAATTTTGTATTAGATAAAGTGTTTTTACGGGGAGTTCTTCTTCATGCTCTATCTGAATTATCGTCTCGGAGGTAGCTTTGGTCGCTTTAAAAGTGGTGATTTTGAGCTCAAAGACAAGAAACGGCTT
Source organism: Eustalomyia histrio (assembly GCA_949748255.1). Classification (NCBI taxonomy): domain Eukaryota; kingdom Metazoa; phylum Arthropoda; class Insecta; order Diptera; family Anthomyiidae; genus Eustalomyia; species Eustalomyia histrio. Next base: position 37,293,489 of record OX456526.1, read on the forward strand.
GGTCAACCTAAAAAGTTTGAAGATGAGAAATTGGAATCATTGCTTTATGTACACGAATGCCAAACGCTTCAGGAGTTGTCAGAATTATTGGGAGTGGATGAGTCGACAGTCAGCAGACGCCTAAAAGCCATGGGATTCAAATGCAAGCAAAGTAGGAAAGCCATGCGACATTGGAAGGCGATTTTCCGTTTGTGAACAGTTGTGAACAAAGCCAAAAAAGGAAGGGGTTTATTCCATCGGACTGTGACTGGCGATGAAAAGTGGATTCATTACAACAGTCAGAAACATTCTTTGCAATGCCGAATATTCATGGCATGAAGCTTATTCTCTATATTTAGTGAGACCAGCGCAGCGTGATCTACAACGACTTGCTCAAGCCGAATTACAGGATTACGAAGGAATGCTATCGGACTTAACTCATGTGCACTGAATCAAAAACCACAGGAATATGAAGAAAGACACGATAAAGTGATTTCCCAGCATCAAAACGCTCGGCAACATGTTGCATTACCGATCACTACCTATTTGGAAACGCTGAAATGGGAATTCCTACCCCACCCGCCGTATTCTCCAGACATCGCTTCTTCCGACTACTACTTGTTCTGGTCGATGACACATGGCCTGTCCCAGAAGGAGTTTACTTCATATGAATAAATCAAAAAATGGGTCAATTATAGGATTGCCTCAAAAGACAAGTAGTTCTTCCGAACTTGTATCCGAAAATTGTCTGAAAGATGGGAAAAATTTGTGGCCAGAGTTTGAAAATACCTTGAATAATATATTTGTAACCATTGTTGCATAATAGATCCGTAAATTTTGAAAAAATGTTTATTATAAATTCAAGGTCCCAATAGAATTTTAAAAAATTTGACAATTTAAATCCTCAATAATAGGTAACAGAAGATATGTAAAGACGTGTAAATCAACCTTAAAAGAGGAAAAGCGCTACCTTTAAAGACCTGGGCAAAACCCTTTATCCTGGAGTAATTCCAGTCGTAAAGTGGAGTGTAATCAAATAGAAAAGCCATGATATAAAAAAATCTAAGTGCGAATGAGAAAAGAACAAATTCTACTCTGCAGAGTGGAGTACTCCAGCATTCTGAAACTTGCTTTAAAGTGGAAAATCTGTAGAAAAAATAATTATTTTTTTTTCTTAGTATATGTCGAAATTTAAAACTATCGCTAACGAATTATGGAAACAACAACAAATGTGTCAGTTATAATTCCAGTCGGAAGTTAACTGAACATTGCGGAAAAAACAACTGCCTATGAATAGATTATTGGGTATGTGTATAAATAGTTGTATTTGTTCAGAGCAAAATTGTGACGGAGAGTAAACTTTTGTAAATTTATAACTGGTAATTTGAGATCTTTAAAACTTACCTATTAACTAAATTTGGTTCAGATGGTTTTTTAGGCATCCACTATGTGCAATACACGTTGTTGCGATTAGATCTTTTGTGTGATATTTGAGGGTCATTAAACTGATAACAGTTATTTCCAAGTGCAGTACATAAGTACATATAAGTTTTATCCCCTTCATTTTGATCCACTGTACCTTAAAAAAAAAAAAAAAAAAAAATGACGTTGACAATTGTGTTTGTTTATTTTTTCTGTAATATAACAATACAGATATTTGGGGGGTTTTTTTGGGATTCTATAGGATTTTATTTTGCTTGTGATATGTGGTAGCATCAAAAACCAGAGACGAAGAAAATCATGAGGGGGGGACATAGCGTTAGGAAAGAGAGTTGTGTAACCAACTTTCTTAAGAGTAGATCTAGACTGAAAAAAAACAAAAAAAATATGTTAATGAAGGCTGTGTGCTGTGCTGTTGTTTCCTTTAGTTTTTTTTGATATGTTTTTTGCAATTGACGTACATGGGCGTTTGTTCGTATTTTTTACAGTTAAAGGTTGCTATTACTAACTGTTAATCATAATGATGTTGTTGACGTAGTTGTTGATGTTAATATTGTTTTGTTGTTGTGAAAGAAGATGAAGAAATTGAAATTAAAAAAAATTTGTTTTTAACGTAGTTTTTTTTTGTATATTTTATTTGTTTTGTTTCGTTTGAAAAATGTATTTGTTTGTGATGCTTTTTATATTTTTTTTTTCTCTAAAGGAGTCCAGTCCTTGTTGTTTAGTATTTAGGTACTGTGCGAGGTGGCTAAATTGATTCCAAACTAAATTTAAAATTTCTTTGAAAATTGTTTGAATTTTATTTTTTAAATTTTATAAACATAGTGACAGGTAAATTTCTTGCCAACTGAAATGTTTTCTTGGCGCAATCAATTTTTTTGCTTGTCACAATCAAATAACGGGTATCTCAGTAAGAATGAACTTTTTCATTTGAAAATATATTTAAAAAATATATATATTTGAGATATGTTCCGATTAAGTATCTAATAAATATTCGTCAAATAACACCCACGGCTCTGATGGCAGGCCATTACTCTTTGTGGAGGTCTTTTGTCAAAATTCGCTGCGTAGTGCTTCGTGATATTTGAAGTTGTTGAGAACGATGCCGAATTGATGTTTTCGGGTTTTCGGCGACACTCTCGCTTACGGCAGCAATGTTTTTAAGAGACCGACCGGTACGTTGACGAACATGAGTCTTACTGTCCATAACCGACCCAGTTGTATCAATTTTGTTTACCACTCTTCGACTGAAAATTCTTTCTCGACTGAAAATTCTTCGAAGTTCTTGAATTTGCCAGATTCATCGCGACAACCAAATTTCACGATGAATCTGTTTTCTTTGTGTAATAATTTGTAAACTTGAATAAAGTAGAGATTTAGTTTAGACACTTCGCACCCACCCTTAATGTGTAAATTAATAAAAATTATGTTTTTTGTTTCTGTTATATTTATTGTTTGTATGCAATAATTAATTATTTAAAACTAAAAAAGATATATTTATGTAAATCATTGCTAAATAAACATTTATAAAAATTAAAAATTTTGTATAAACGTTATTAGCACGAAAAGGGTTCGGCTATTAACCGTCTAAAGCACACGGATGCAAAAAGTAGACGAAGTATTTACATAACGAAAAATGTTTACATCAAGTTTCTTCTTAAACCACATAAGCGCCATTTTTTAAAATTGACTTTTTTGGTTTTTATGGTAGAAAATAACCTTTGCCACTTGATTGCATCCCATCTTGACAACTTTGTATGAAAAAAAAATAAGACATTTCGAAAACCTAGTAAGCGCCATACAAACTAACATTTGCATGCAAAATAAAATGGTTTTAATATTTAAAGTTGGAAATGTTAAACTCTAAAACTCTCATCCACCAAATTTTTTGCTTTTGAGATAAAATAATATTTGGAAAGTTTCAGGCCAATTGGAGCGTTTTTGATGCAGCGTGAGGCTCTCAAAGTTAGTAATTTCGTTAAAAACGACACTTTTCGTCGAGTAACTCAAAAACTTATACAGTACAAATGTTCCTCGAGCATTTATAATTTTAATAAAATGACACTTTTTCCCATATGCTGAAGCTCTATCTTGATATCTAAGCATGCCTCACGTACAAAAAGCCGTTCTCAGCTGAAATTCGTTTTCGGACCACAAGGGGTTAACGCCTGCCCATAGAGAGTTAATTTCTAAGACCGACCCCAATTATTTTTACAACATTTCTTGTAAAGGATCCATAGCCCTATCTAGCTTATAGTATTTCTCATATAAACCCTAAAATGTATGGAAAAAACATAAAATTTGTCGAATTTATTTTTTTATTAAAAAAGCAAAAAATATCTTAAAAAATTTCAATGTTTTCTTCAATTTTTTTAGTGTATTTATAGAAAGAAAGCCGATTTGTCAATTAAATTACAACATTTTTTATTGCTATATTTTTTTTTCGCATCACAATATTTTAAATTATTTTTACGTGAGCTTAAAAGTGAAATAAATAGTAATAAGTTTCTTTGTATACATTTTATATTTGTTTACTTTTTCGAGCACCCGGTAAGCTACGCTTAAAATAGTTTGTAAATTAAAATAACAGAAAATGTCATTTACAAGAAATGATATTTCATTTGAAAACCGGTCTACTTAATTTTTATTTAAATTAAATGCCCTTTGTTATTTATTTTTAAATGTTGATTAATCAACTAACACATCCTACCAATCTTAAAAAAATAAACGTTTTTTTTCATTTATTTGAAATTGTTTCCCTTTTTGTATTTTTTTTTTTTATTAATAAAAATTTATGTATGCATAGCTATAGACACTTTTTGTGTGAATGTGTTTGTGTATGTATGTGTGTTTATGAGGTTCTTGTAATTTGAATTAAAAAGTTTTATATATAAACAACCAATTTAAATAAATAAACATATGAAATTTTTTGAATATTTTTTTTTAAACAGACAGCAAAAAAAATTAAATTTGTAATAACTGTTACAGACACAAATAAATCACAAATTTCTGCTTTGAGGGTAAATTTTTATTAAATTTGAAACAAAAGAAAAAAATAAATGAAACTGAAAAAATCGGAAAATGATAGTAAATTATTTTGAATAAATGTATAAAAAAGGTAATTTAGATATTTCTTCGAAAAATAAATGTATGTTCTTTTATTTTTAAATGGAACGGAAAACTTTTTAATAAACTACATACAGTAAACTATATAATATTCTGAGTGTAGTTGGTAGCGTGCTAGCTTCTCAGTGTGGGGGTGGTGGGTTTAATTCTCACCAGAGGCTCTTGTTTGTTTTCGTTACAACGAGCCGATAGCCTCTGTTGCTAGTGCTCGGTTAGGGTATTATGATATAATTTGTAATTATATGATTAATGTAAATAAAAATAAAAAAATAAATAAATCTTCACATTTTTTAAGAGGATAAACTTTTTTTTTAATATAAGAATAAATGTTAACTTACCCACAGAAATATTCCTATTATTTGTGGAACACGATTTCGACCACTGGCTTCGCAGTAACTCATACTGTATATCCAATTTTCCAAGACTTTTTTGACGATTTCTGCTTCAATATGAGCCTTAAGGATCTACAACCTTAAGGATTTCTAAATTATTCGCATAGCATCGCTATTTAATGGCACCCCATAAAAAATTTGTCTAAAAGGGACAAATCGCAGATCCTAGACAGCCAATTGACATTGTTAAGACGGCTGAGAACACGTTTACCAAACTTAGTGTGCAAAAAATCGATCGTTAAATTAGCTGTGAGTTAAAAAACTTTCGTTTTTTTGTAATAAAAACAACAAAGTTTCTTTAAAATGTTTTATGCATTTCTTTAGTTATATTTTATGTCTTAATAGTACACTTAACACAATGCATTTATGTTTTTACATGTCCATCTTATTAATTTTTCTTACACATGTTTTATCTTAAAACTATTTATGTTTATTATTAATAATTTGAATATCGTTATTACCAGAATATTTCTTATCTGAAAATATTACATTTCAAATATTTCTTATCTTATGTTTATTATATTTATCGTAAAGACTAAAATATTCGTCACTTATTTCATTGTTAACAAATATTTTTTTATTTTTATCATAATATTTATCCTATGTATGATGATGGGTCTAAGTAACTTAACTTGGGTCTAAGTAACTTCACTTGTGTGACATGGTGCTCCATGTGATCATATTTTCTACCGCTCTCCATTGACAAAAATGGCGTTTTTAATAGCGTTTTTGAAAAAAAAAATGGTCCAACAATTTCTATAATCTTTAATAAGATTTCGTTTACTAATCGAACCGGCATTTTGCAAGTCTTATGTACAAGGTTATTATATGCGCTACAGTGCGTATGAGTAATAAACACAATATATAAATCATACGTATCGAAATACGTTCATAAAGGTTATGTGTTTTTTATAAAGAGAAGCAGCACTTAGGAAATTTTTCCTACTAATTAATGTGTTGTTTTCTTTGGAAAGGGGATAGAGGAGAGATGAAGATGGGGAAAGGTAAAGGTCTTTAAATAAATATGTCAAATATTTATAATATTTAAAGATAATAAACCTTATATTCACATTGGCAGTGGTTGCTCAAGGAAATTTTATTGAAGATCTAAAAAAGTTTGAAATTTAAGTTATTTTTTTTTTGATTTTATATTTGCTAATAAAAATTGTGATTTTCTAACTCATAAGAAGATATTTGAATAAATAAAATTTTGTATCCTAAAGTTCTAATGGATCATCAAAATGGTAAGCATTTATGGTTCTTCAAAATAAAAGCCCCCATCGATGACCATACAAAAAACAAAAAAACTTGTTGATAAAGTTATTATTTCAAAGCAAAACCACATATTATCAAATAATGTGTAAAGTATTGTATAGTCATGGGGGCCAATGCAATACTTTAAAGCTTACTCCATTGATGAATTTTACAGTCGATGAGGCTGAAGGTAATGTATTGACCCATTACTTTAGAGGTGATGCAGTAAGTGGTTTCTTAAACACTCACAATATTATCTAGTTAACTGTTTGTAGTGTAATAAAACAAGTTTTCCGTTCCATTTAAAAATAAAGGAAAATACATTTATTTTTCAAAGAAATATCTATATTAACTTTTTTATACATTTATTCGAAATAATTTACTAACATTTACCGATTTTTTTCAGTTTTATTTATTTTTTCCATTTGTTTGAAATTTAATAAAAATTTACCCACAAAAGAGAAATTTGTGGTTTATTTGTGTCCGTTACACTCTAAAAAATGTTTGTAAATGTACTACAGGGTGGCGCAAAAGAAATCCTCCTATCAGAAAATGATATAAATTTTGCGATTGGCCCCTAATGTCAGTTCTGTTTTGACATTTGTGTGGTAAATACATGCTAAATACACGTTAATAAACAATGTTACGCTACACTGCTCCAGAACGCGGAATATTGGTGACTATTTATTTGAGCAATAATGAAGATGATTTTTCTTAAAAAATAATCATGAGTGATGAGGCCCATTTCCATCTTAGCGGGTACGTAAATAAGCAAAATTTACGCTTCTGGGGCACTGAAAATCCGCGTGTAACCCACGAAGAGCCATTACACCCGCTCAAAGTCACTCTATGGTGTGCTGTTTTCGCTGGAGGAGTCATCGGACCTTTTTTCTTCGAAGACGTCGCGGGCCAAACGGTTACTGTGAATGGTGAGTGCTACAGAGCAATGATCAACGAGTTCTTTTTGCCGCAACTTGATGAATTGGGATTGGAAAACATGTGGTTCCAACAGGACGGTGCAACGCCACACACTGCATGTGCCACAACCGATATGCTGAAGGATGAATTTCCCGGGCGCCTAATCTCCCGTTTTGGCGATTTGACCGCTCCAGACTTCTTTTTGTGGGGCTTTTTGAAGTCGCGGGTTTATGTTAACAAGCCTCAGACTCTTGCAGCTCTTAAAGACAATATCCGTCAAGAATGTGAGGACCAATCGCCGGAAGTTTTGGCCAAAGTGATGGAAAATGCCATAAAAAGGGCTCAAATGACAATCAACTGTGGCGGCGGCCATTTACATGACATCATATTCTCGACTTGATGTAAAAAAAATTAAAAGACCAAATAAAAACAATCCACAAGAAGAATCAAAGTTTTTATTTTTTTTTAAATTACAGCCAAAAAACATTGGAAGGTTATTTTTGCGCCACCCTGTACAATACAATGGGTAAAGTTTTATGTAATATTACGAAAATTCTGTAAATATAACCAAAAAATGCCTAAAAATGTTTTGTACACACTTTCATATACAATCATACACACAAAAAGTATGTTTAGACATAATGTGCTTAAAATTAAACACTTTGTGCCTAAAATTAGTATTATTTTGTTAATTTAAAATTTTACACAGAAATTTTGCAAATATACTAACTTAGAATGGTAATAAATATTTTGACATTTGGAAATTGGAAAATAATAAAAAAAACTTAAAAAAATTAAAAACGAAAATTTATTTATCAAAAGTTATAAATATAATATTTGTGAATATTGTGAATTTAAATTCAAAATGACCATCATGACAGCACATACCCATTCGAAATATATTATGTATTATATTTATAATTCATTATTATTAAAAAATACATACATAAAATAAATTTATTCTTTAAAAAAAAATCATTTTCTGCAGTTCAATTTTTACCATGCGTTGGTAAATATACGCATTTTTTGTATTCAAATAAATTTTTCACGCACAACTTCAGTAAATTTTCGAATATCAATGTAATTACCCATTATGTGTGTACCAATTTACACATAATATGTGTATGTACGCACACAGAGTAAATTTACCCAATTTATAATAGGAGTACAGTTTTCTACTATAAGTTTGGTAAATTTCAACAGAAATTTATTAGAGTGTACATTTATTACAAATATAAATTTTGTTTGCTGTCTGTTTCAAAAAAAAAAAAAAAAAATATTAAAAAAATTTCAATTTGTTTTTTTATTTAAATTGGTTGTATACAAAATTTTTCAATTTAAATTAGAAGAACTTCATAAACACACATACATACACAAACACATTCACACAAAAAGTGTCTATAGATATGCATACATTTTGTATTGTACGATAAATGATAAAAACATTTATTTTTTAAGGAATTGGTAGGTAAAATTTTGACATTTACTTCAACTGATTAAATCATTTGTTTCTTACGGATGTGTCAGTTGATTAATCAACATTTAAAAAAAAATAATAAAAGGCATTTAATTAAAATGAAAATTAAGTAGACCGGGTTTTAAATGAAATATCATTTCTTGTAAATGACATTTTGTGTTATTTTAACCTACAAACTATTTAAGTGTATGGTTATTTATTAAAAAAATCGATTTTTATAAAAAAGTTATTACAAATATTTCTAACCTTATTAAAAATAACGTGGTCATGATGGAAATCGAACCTGGAAACTCTGTTTGCCAAACGAGGACTCTAACCACTCAGCTATCAATGCATACAACATTTGATTGCTTTAAACGTTAATGTATAGCTGCGCCTCGCATTTTCGTTCGTGATGTCGAAACGTACTTTCACAGAGCAAATAGACTCATTGTGACAACCAATTTTTTGGCCAACCGAAAGGTCTTTTACATATTTAAGTCAAAATTATTCCAACTCATTAGGTTTTAGTCAAATTCCAGCCCAAATATTCAAAAGCACACTTTTTCTTCATTTTCTAGACTTAACGTGTGACGGCAAAAGTCGCCCACACAAAACTTATTTGATATAAATAAGTTTATATTTTTTATAATTATTAAAATTAAAAAAGTTATTTGAATTTAAAGCAACAATCGGGAATTATTTTTCACAGAAGTTTCTACGTCAGGTTTCTTTACGGTCAATGTTATTTTTATCTATTGGATTTCTTAAGTATTATCGGGGATTATTGGGGGAATGGCTCACATCAGGTATAGGAATTATTAAGAGAAGTGCCTACTTCAGGTACACTCTAATTAATTTCTGTTGAAAAATTAATACACACATTATGCGTAAGTTGGTGAACACAAAATGAGTAAAATTACATTTAAAATGCGTAAAAATTAAATGAAATTGTGAAATATAAGAGTTTATTTACCGAATTTGTGCTTACAAACACATTTTACATGTAAATGTATAAATAATATGCGTTAAAATCGATTGTAAATGCTTAAAATCCCCTAAAAATGCGTATACGACTACACACAAAATGTGTAAATTTTAATTGAAAGTGCGTATATTTTTTTTTTGACAAAATTCGTTTTTTTTATTCAACATAGTTCCCTTCAAGGGTGATACACTGATTATAGCGACCATCCAACTTTTCGATACCATTTTTGTAGTACGATTTGTCCTTTGCTTTAAAATAGGGCTCAGTTTCGGCGATCACCTCTTCATTCGACAAAAATTTCTTCCCAGCGAGCATTCTTTTGAGATCTGAGAACAGGAAATAGTTGCTAGGGGCCAGATCTGGAGAATGCGGTGGATGCGAAAGCCCAATTAATGGATTTTCGACATCGTTTTCACTGACTAGTGACACGGTGCATTGTCTTGGTGAAACAGCACTTTCTTTTTCTTTAAATGATGGTCCTTCCTTTTTCAAGGTAGTCAATGAAAATTATTCCATGAGCATCCCAAAATACAGACGCCATAACCTTGCCAGCCGACTGTTGCGTCTTTCCACGCTTTGGAGTTGGTTCATCACGTGCAGTCCACTCGGATGACTTTCGATTGGACTTGAGAGTGCAATGATGGAGCCATGTTTCATCCATTGTCACATATCGACGCAAAAACTTGGGTTTATTAAACTTGAACATCTCCAAGCACTGCACCGAATCATCAACTCGTCGTGTCTTCTGAAGGTTTGATCTAACTAGAAATCATATCGATTAAGGTCTAGTAGAGCCATCTATATGTCAGGCCGGGGACTTCTGAATTGACTGTTACACATAAATTATACGCATTTTGTGTTCAAGCTTAGGCATTTTGCGTGATATTAAACAAAACTTTACTTTATAGCTTTATAGTAGTGAATTTATAAGACTTTTTTTTAGAGTGTATCTGTAACGTTAGTGTTTTTTTATAGCTATTGAGAGAAATTCCTACGCCAGGCATTAGTAAGAAAGGTTCCTTAACTTCAGTAATTGTTTAACTTCGATTAGGGGAAGTGATAAGACATCGGATTTGAATTTCTCCGATATCTTAATTGTTTTTACATATCGATTTTTGAAATTAAAATTTTAAACATGAAGAGATATTTTTCTCAGTTTTGCTAAAATATCAAACTTTGAGCCGCAATAAAAAGTGAACTACTCTGTATTTTGAGAAACTAAATACAGCACAGATTTCAAAGGAACGTCAAGTTACTAATTTATTCTCACACTTGAAATAAATGTCATACCTTAAGTATTATGGTAGAATTACTTATGTTATAAGTAACGTAGCGAATCGGTGGATTCAATCTAAATGATTGAGTTAAAACAAAACAACCATATGGATAAACGACACGTAAAGTATTGGCTAATAAAAGCCTTTAATTTTGTTTCAAAACTAATGACCTTTTGTTTTCATTTTTAATAAAATAAAAACAAATTAATCTGCCTTGTTTTGTTTTAATTGTTTAAAATAATTCTTTTGTAAGCACACGATTTATTTTTAAATTGAACACATATCACGAGTTTGTTAACAACGTCATTTTCTTGTTATTTTTAATTGTAATTGTTTTTTTATTTTTGATTTGAGCTTCTCTGCCTTTATCTAACGGAAATGCCATAAGTTTGTTGGTATGATTTTTTTTAAAGAAAGAGAATAACATTTTTATTTACTCTCTTTTTGGTCTATTTATTGTTCTCTGTTATTTTTAGTATTTTCATTAGAAATGTTTGTTTGTTTATTTTTATTTAAACTACTACTTTGTTGTAGCTAAGTTGAGGAAGCGGAAGCATTTTTAGTTGACATGTGCTAAAGCACAGGTGTTTGTACGTTATTCTGGCAGTGTTTGCTTATTTAAAAATAGCAAAATTTATTTAAAATAATTGTAAAATGTAGAAATAAAAAGAAAAAAATTTGTGTAAATAATTAATATTAACATATGTTTAATTGTATTACAATTTGTATACAACAAATATGTAGGTGGATTATTTTTTCGTATTGTTTTTTATTGAAATCAAGTTTGTTTTCAATGAGATTTTGCAAAGCATAGTAAATTGTTATTCCCGTGAATTTATTTATTTCGATAGGCATAATAACAACAGACTCTAAATATCAATCTTTCACTGAAAAATATAATGGTATCATATATTAAATTTGCGTAAAAATAAATTCTACACAATTTGAGAGAGGAAAATATTTTTTTTACATGGAGTATAAAAGTTTGTTTTTACCTGAAATCGAAACAACTTGTTATGCTTATTGTAATATGTTATATTTATACCCTATACCACAGGTGTAATTTCTACAATATTGATCTTAGACCCTATAAAGTATATATATATTCTGGGTCCTTATAAAGAGCGATGTTGATTTAAAGATGTCCGTCTGTCCGTCTGTGTGTTGAAATGGGTTTTCCGAAGACCCCAGACATGATGAGGACTTGATTGTTATATATTTCTGTTACATGTGATCCATTTATGTTTGCTATTGAAAATCAGCCAGATCGGTTGATAAATGGCTGAGATATTAGCAAAAAACCACGATCACCTCTAATTTTCTCCGTAAAATCCCTTTGTTTAATATGTATGTTGAATTTTACGCATAACAAACACACCCATTTGTTGAAATTCTTTTCTTTCACCTCTTCACCTTTTATACACAAACAACAAACACATACAAAGATTTACAATTTAATAATAAAAAAATAAAAAAAAAAACCAAAAAAAGTCTGTTTTATTTACTTCTATTAACGACGGTTGCGTATAAGCTTCAATGGCTCAGTGGTCTAAGGCTTTTTTTATTGTTTTTTTTTGATCTTCTTAAGACTTTTTTGTTTTTTAACATTACATGTACGTACAGCACAGTTGACTTAACGATGTCGGTTAGCTTTTCTGTATAATTGGAGAACGGAAAGAGGAAAAGTTTCCAAATAAGGTGCAAGCATCTTGGTTATCAATACACAACATCTGACTAAATGTGGGCGGGATCCTTGAATTGGGCGTGGCTCAAAATATATTAATTTATATCTTAAGAACGGTAAGACCGTAATTAAATACTCCAGAAATGGGCTAAAAACATCAACATTTTTATAAAAACTAAAATTTTAGAGCTGTAATATGACCTATGGATACGTCTTATATATCAAAAGATCGAAAATCTTTAGTAGAACATATTTGCTGAAAAACTCGGAAGCTCGGTTCAGATACAAAAAAGTTATGACCAAAACATACATTTTTTTTAAATACCTTTTTTCGGGAACCATAAATCTTCCCGAGTCCAAGTAAATGGTAAATTTCCTCTTAAAGAGGTACGTATATAAATCCGTCCATTCAATATATGTGCATATATAAACTTCACTTTTTTCCCAACCATGGCATAGCCGAATTTAGCCGCTCTTACTTGTTTTAAATATTCTTGTTAATTGAGTTCGAAAATGCCCCAGTTTTTATACCAAATAATGCGTCAGCAGGAATAATTGAAAAATTATTTCATTTATCTTAATAATTTATTGTTTTTCTGCCTAAATTTAAATCATTGAATAGTTGGCAAGCACAAATCCTAAAACACCATTACCGATTTTTAACCTTTTTAAGGGGCTTTAAAAACTGTAAACTTAAAATACCCCTAAATGCAGCTAATGAAATAAAACGAGCGAATTCATACTGACACCAAAAGCTTTGCTCTCACCCAAACGGTGGATGGAACTTAAATTTGGTACATTGCTCCGTTTCTCTCGGCTAACTGATCGCCCATCGAACAACTTCTACGAAAGCCATACTATCGATCGTTAAGAAGTGATAATTAACAAGATGGTAATTAACCATGCTTTTCCAACATTTTAGAAAGCTCAGAGCTTATTAGCCGCACCCATCTAAGGGATTGGGTGGACTTTCGACATGGATCATCATAGGCCGTAAGAGCCCTGCGTGCCGTCTGACTGTCTGAAAGAATGTTCTTGCGAGATACAATTGTAACCGTCCGTAGGCACTCAGACGTACATACACATATGGCGTAAAACGGAGGGGAATTTGCTCATGGGAAGAGCACGTTGAAACTGAGATCCAAAGATACCCACTCCCGTGTTCATTTTCAGTGAATTATACTTGACCCACTCCCACACATTTTTTTCTGTGTGCACATTTTTCTCTGGACAATGTCAATGAATATTTCATGTAAGGGATTTCTCTAGTGTTACCACCAGGTACTTCAAACTGTTCGAGAAGCCTTTTATGCCTAGGATTGTCTTGAATGAGTTGATGTACAATCCCATTTCCTGACACCATGAAAGAGTAAAGTTTAGATCCTGTTGCTCAGAAAAAGTAGTCATAGGTTCTGAAGCTCAGGCCATTTAGACCCTTAATCAACTCATCAATAACCAGTGTCTATAATAATGGCAATTAAACACTACCATAGGTACTGCCCATGGTTGTATTTATGGTCCTAAATATAGTCCTTATGACAAAAGTGATAAGAGAAGCCACTCTCAGGATTTTTTTTACTAATTAATGTGTTGCTTTCTTTGCAAAGAGGATAAAGGAGAGTTTATTTATTTATTTATTTCAGTCAATGGACACAAAACTCCTTACAGACTATGATTAAAGTAAATGTAATATATAATAATTTAAAATTAGTATAAAAAATATTTATAAGGAAAATAAATTTTATTGTAATACGGCAAAAAGAAATAGTTTAAAATTATCTTTTGTTGTGCAAAATTCAATAAATGATTTAGATTTTTTCTGAAGACTCAAATATATATGATAAAAGTAATAAATGTGCGGGTTAACGTACCATTGATAGCATAATTAGTCCGATGTATTGGAACATTAAAGGCATCAATAAACCTAAGAATCAAAGATAGCAAGTCAGGACAACCAATATTATGATTGATTATATCAAATAAAAGTAAATCCGATTGAAAAGTTCAGCGGAATTCTAAAGTTCGCAAACCAATAAAAAGGCATTTAGATTCATATTGAACAGATTCCAGGTAATAAAGTGATCTTAACGCAAATTTTATAAATAAACGTTGAACTCTCTCAATACGGGAGATGTAAGTAGAGACATGAGGACTCCAAACGACAGAAGCATATTCTAACTTCGATCTCACGAAGGAAGTATAAATATATTTAAATGTGTAAGGATCAGAAAATTCATAACAATTTCTCTTTAAAAAAGCAAGCACTTTATAAGCTTTAGGAACAATGTACTCAATATGAGGTACAAACGACATAGCGGTATCAAATACCACACCTAAGTCGATTTTAGATTTAATTCTTTTTAAATCATAGTTATTAATATTAAAAACAAAAGAAATAGGATGCAAAGACCAATAAAACGAAATATGATGACACTTGCCAAGATTTAAATGTAGAGTTGAAAGTTAGTGAAAGATGAAGGGCTTCATATATGCCAGCACTGAAATTGAGCGAGATGATTTATCTTAGAACAGTTGTTGCCCGTCATATGGCAAATATATTGAAGTTTTTCAGTTCAAATTTCTTTTATATTATTTTACTTCGGTAGGATTAAGTGCTATGGAAACACCGAAGAAGGACATTGCGAAATGTATGAGGTATAGAAAACTCATACATATTGTTTTTACTAAAATGATGTTGACGTCGCTGGGGATCGAACACGCAATCTTGTGTGTAACCATAATACCATCGCGCACATAGTTTTTCTTTATAGTTCGGTGAGTTTTAAAAGAAAAAACACCCTTTCAACTCTTTAACTTTAACTCCTTTAACTCAAAGATTTTTTTTTTACCAAAAAATTATCATTTGCAAAATTTTCATAAAAACTCATCAAAATGACGTTAAATTGTTACGTCTAGTACTACTGTTTAAAATTAAAACATATTTTTCGTAAATAAAAATTTAACGGTTCGTAAATGTTATGAAGTTTGGTGAACGAAAAATAAGCAAAAATCGCACAGTGAGACGAATTACCGTAAATTGCATACTCCGAAACACTTTTTTATGAAAACCTTTCGAAATTTGAGATATTTTTTAGCAGATTTTTTTTTATTTAAAGATTTTATTTAAAGATTTTGCTTTTAATGATTTATCAGTTATATAGCAGATTTTCGGATAAATCGTACATAGAATTTAATCGCTGAGTTTTTCTTAAATAGTTCGTAAATTAAAATAATGAAAAATACCAGTTAAAACAAATGATATTTTATGTAAAAACCGTTCTACTTACTTTGTATGTAAATCAAATGATTTTTGTTATTTATTTTCAAATATAGTTTAAACAACTGACACATCAATAAAAAATAAATGATCTAATCAGTAAAAAAAATTAATGTTAAAATTTTACCTAACAATTTCCTAAAAATAAATTATTTTTCGTTTACTTAAATTTTTTTCGATTTTATGTATTTTTGTTTGTTTTTTAATCTGGAAAATTTCTGAGTAGAAACTCTATAAACACATGTTGCGTGAGCGGTTCGAGTTTATAAAGTTCTTGTAATTCGAATTAAAATAATTTTGTATACAAATATACACTCAGAATATTATGTAGTTTACTGTTTGTAGTTTAAGAAAAAAGTTTTCCGTTACATTTAAAAATAAAGTAACATACATTTATTTTGCAAAGAATTATCTATATTAACTTTTTTATACATTTAGTCGAAATAATTTTCTATCATTTACCGAAAACAGAAATTTGTGGTTTATTTGTGTCCGTAACAGTAATTACAAATTTAAATTTTGTTTGCTGTCTGTTTCAAAAAAAAAAAAAAAAAATATTTAAAAAATTTCAATTTGTTTTTTAATTTAAATTGGTTGTATATATACAAAATTTTTCAATTCAAATTACAAGAACTTCATAACTACACATACATACACAAACACATGTACACAAAAAGTGTCTATAGCCATGCATACATACATTTTGTATTGTGCGAGTATATTAAAAAATAAAAAACAAAAACGGAAACAATTTCAAATAAATGAAAAAACATTTATTTTTTAAGGATTGGTAGGTAAAATTTTGACATTTATTTTAACTGATTATATCATTTGTTTTCAACGGATGTGTCAGTTGATTAATCAACATGTAAAAAAAATAACAAATGGCATTTAATTAAAATGAAAATTAATTAACTAACAAACTATTTTAAGTGTATAATTTAAAATTATTTTTAACTTTTATTTAATCTTTTTTTATTTTTAACTTCTTAAATTTTTGAACTTAAGGTTGGTTATTTTAATAAATAAAAATATTATTTATTTGGCATCTTCAGGAAAAAATTATTTGAATTTGAAATTTGAATTTTGTGAATCAGACAGCAAACAAAATTTTAATTTTAAAATAATTGTAATGAAAAACAAATAAACCACAAATTTTCGTTTTGTGGGTAAATTTCTATTAAATTTCAAACAATTGAAATATATAAATGAAACTGAAAAAAAAATCGGTAAAGGACAGTAAATTATTTTTAACAAATGTATAAAAAAGTTAAAATAAATATTTCTTTGAAAAATAAGTGTATGTTGCTTTGGTTAACATTTTTAATTTTACATTATTTCTCAAAAATTGATTGCATATCAAATTGACTAGTAAATAGTTTCAATTATATGACTAGATTAAGTGTTTCAGAATAAATCGATAATAATTACAAATTGTTATTTTCGAATTTGCTAAGAAAAACAAAACAACCTTCCAATATATTTCTACCTTCACTATAAAGTTTGTTAACCCTTATAAATATTTATGTATAAATACCTATTCAAACATAGTAGTTATTTATACAACTCAATCTCTTATTTACCATTCATTTCTATACAAAACAACAGTTTCGAACTCCACCACCGCCGCCTGCTTGCCTGCCTGAGTCTTCTCCTTCAACACCAACATCATCGTAGTCGTGATTATCTTTAAAATCCACCAAAATAAACAATATTTTTGCTGCTGCCTAGAGTTTCGTTTGCACAAGTTGAGCTTGCACATGCAAAAGGAAATAAAAAAAAAAATTGAAATGAAATGAAACAAACCTTTAACATTACAAAAAAGTTTTGCTTCTTTTGTTTTATGTTTGATGACACACCAAAATACACAAAACATTCCAAAACCAACAAAACCAAACCAAACCGAAAAAGCAATACAAAATGAAACAAAATTACAATAAACAATATGACGACTACGACAACAACTGCGATGATGATGATGATGGTAAAATTGTGGATGATGAGGAGAATTACAGAGAAAAGATGATAAAAGAGCTAACTATATTATACTTTTTCTAGCTTAAGCAAATGTGCGAATACATGTAATCAAATGTGTATGACTATATTGTACTTAACAAACTTTTCGTTAAGTTTCGTCAAGTGTCATTTGCTTAAGCAAACAGCGAAACTGACCGCACTTTACTTAAGGAATCATATGTTTTTAGAAAAACTGTTTATGAAAAAAAAAAACAAATTGCAATGTACGCGGAAAATATTTTTATGGAAAATTTAATTGAAAATGTTAAAAAACAAACGTGCATGTATAACAAAAGGGGTGGGTTTTGTATTTGTTTTTCGATTAAGATGCAAGCACTGTTGCATTTTTTAGTACTTTTTTATTTATGTTTTCATTTGTTTTTTTAAATTATTAAAAATTAATATAGATTTACTTGTTAATTGTAAAAAATTTATAAATTGAACACATTAAATAATATTTTACTAAAAGATACATATATTTTAGAAATATAAGAAGAAAACAGTTTTTGCAAAAGTACAAATATTTGCAACTAAGTGTAGTGAGTATTTAAGCTTAAAAAGTACATTGTAGCCACCCAAAAGTCTTCAATAAGTTGATTAAGCATTTGACAGACTTTTCGTTAATTTTTGACAGTAGCTTAAGTTAGCAAAAGTATAATATAGTTAGCCCTAAAGAGTTTTTGAAAAAAAAAACTACTTTCAAAATAAAATATTCTACAAATAAACATTAGGGTACCTCTGAAAACAACAAATTGTGAAGGAACGAACATGGAATTAAAACCGAGCAATAATTTTAAATTTTTATAAAATCAGCATAAAAATATTACACAGATAACAATTTTCATAACCTAAAAATTTTGAATTTATGGTATTATTTTCAAAATTATGCTATATGAGGCAATCTAATAACACACATACAATAAAAAATATATATGAAACTACATAAATAAGCTTAAGAATATAATAAATTCAGAGTTTTCTGAAATCTTCGTCAGAGAGGCAAATACTACCATATATAGGGTACAAAGGGGATCTTTCGCCAATGGGGAACATACACCACTCTTTATTACCTCTGAGTTAAGATGAGTTGATAAATAGTCTCAAATGATAATTAGTGTAGTTAAAGTCCTGGTACATATTCGTCACAAAGAAAAACCAATTTGGCTTTAAGGTGAAATGTGTTACTACTCGTCACTTTACCCCCAATGCATTTTATGTATGTAAATTTAAGAGTGAGATGACCCTGATGTTTGGCAACACTTTCCAATTTGGTGACTTTAGTTTCTTTTATTGGCCTACATGACCATACATGCCTTTAAAAACATAATTCCTTAAATCAATGTTCAAATCTGGTTTAAATTTTGATGAATTAATTCGCGAATTCGTTATTCTGATTGTATTATTAACAACCATTATTTAATCTTTATCTTATTGGAAGAATCAAATTGATTTAAATAATTATTTTTATAAATCAAACGAAAGAATTCAATTTGAATAATTTAATTTTAGATCAAAGGATCAAATCAATTTTGATTCGATTGGCGAATCAAAAAAATAACTATTTTAATTCTTGAATATAATTTGATTCACGAATAAAAATATATATTTTTTAAATCACGATTAATTAAATTTTAAACACGAAGGAATTTTTATAAAATAACCACTATTTTTTTTATCAATTTATTTGATAATAAAATAAAGAAACAAAATTTTGTCCGACAAAGGCTATCCTTCGATAGAATAGATAGAATAGCAAAAAAAAAAAAAAAAAATACTCAATATTATTAATATTAGTACAACCAAATTAGTAGGTGCTACTTAATTTTAGTAAACTCAGTAAATTGTAAAATATAACAAAATTTTAATCTATAAAATAATATTAAAATGCACAAGTTAACTTAACAATTTTTAGATACACTTGTTACACTTTAAAGCTGCTTATTTCTATTGAAATTGCCTTAAGAATTTGAATATACAAATTGATATTTTTTTATCGAACATTTTTTTATTTATTTTTTTTTTTAATATTTTAGACAAAATTAAAAAAAAAACAAGTAAGAGCGGCTAAATTCGGCTATGCCGAATCTTATATACCTTTGGCCATGGTTGGGAAAAAACTGAAGTTTATATATGGACATATATGGAATGGACAGATTTATATACGGACATCTTTAAGTGGAAATCTACCATTTAGTTTGGTGATAAAACTTGGACTCGGGAAGATTTATGGTTCCCGAAAACAGGTATTTAAAAAAATTTATGTTTTGGTCATAAATTTTTTCTATCTGAACCGAGTTTCCGAGTTTTTCAGCAAATATGTTCTACTAAAGATTTTCGATCTTTTGATATATAAGACGTATCCATAGGTCATATTAAAGCTCTAGATTAGTGTTTGTTGTTTGTGTATAAAAGGTGAAGAGGTGACAGAAAATAATTTCAACAAATCGTTAAAAGAAATCACTAGAACTGCATGTGTTTTATTTATACAAAAACGTTTGATTTAGCTGGCAAATTTGCATTTGGAATTTTATTTCGCTTTTTTATTAAAAAATACTTTTAATTTCTTTAGCTTAATTTAAAAAATTTGAAGGAAAATAGTTGCACTCAAAGAGAAATTATGTATACAATTTTCTTAATATATGAGAAATTAAATGGTTTAAAAATCTGTTTATAAATTCTTTTAAATCGGAACAAAAAATAGAAATAAAAACGTTTGTATTTTGTTTGTATCAGAGGGTTT
The DNA here is from genome assembly GCA_949748255.1 of Eustalomyia histrio. Lineage (NCBI taxonomy): Eukaryota > Metazoa > Arthropoda > Insecta > Diptera > Anthomyiidae > Eustalomyia > Eustalomyia histrio. The sequence continues at coordinate 37,314,036 of OX456526.1, forward strand.
TTATAAAAATTTTGATGTTTTTAGCCTATTTATGGATTATTTAATTATTAATATAAAATTTTATATAAATTAATTATTAAGTGTTAAAAAAACCAAAAAATAAACAAACAAGAAAAGTCTTAAGAAAATAAAAAAAAAAATGCCTTAGAGAAAAAAAAGTATTTGTGACATAGCGTCTAGACAACTGAGCTATTGAAGCTCACACAAAATCATCGTTAATAGAGGTACATATATAAAAAGTCTTCGTTCATTAGAGATTTGTTTGATTTTTATTTAAATGACAAATCTTTGTATGTGTTTGTTGTTTGTGTATAAAAGGTGGAGATGAAAGAAAAGAATTTCAACAAATGGATGTGTTTGTTATGCATAAAATTCTACATACATATTAAACAAAGGGATTTTACGGAAAAAATTAGAGGTAGTCCTGGTTTTTTGCTAATATCTCAGCCATTTATTAACCGATCTGTCCGATTTTCAATAGAAAACAGAAATGGGTCACATGTAACAGAAATAAATAACAATCAAATCCTCATCATGTCTGGGTTCTTCGGAAAACCCATTTAAACACACAGACGGACAGACGGACATCGTTAAATCAACTTCGCTCTTCATAAGGACCCAGAATATATATACCTAATAGGGTCTAAGATCAATATTGTAGAAATTACAAAGGGAATGATAAACTTATATATACCCTTCCACCTGTGGTGAAGGGTATACAAATTCAAATGTTAAAAAAATAGTTAACATAAACGAATTTCTCATTTTGTTTTAAATTGCCGATTTTTTTTTTTGAAAAATATTGTTAGTCAGTTTTTTGGATTTTAAGATCAAATTTAAATTGTTTTAAGGGCTAAAAAAGTTTTTAGTGCTATTTTAAGTTTGTGTCCTATTTTTAGACATGTGTTGGTTGTGAAAATATCTTCACTCAGATCCTTTTTTTTTAATCTATGTAACATTTTAAGGCAATTTAAATCTGTATCTATAAGTTTTAATTATTAGAAATAACATTTCCTTCAATATCCACTTTTTTAAAATTATTAAATTTTTTGCGCTTAAATTACGAAATTGGTTGTTAAAAATCTGTAAAATGATTTCTGAACTTAGCAACAAAAATTTGTAAATATTCTGTAATTTGTAAAAGTAAATAGCAAAAAATTTTACTAAATAATATTTTTTTTTTACTAAAAATCAGTACAAAAATAGTAAAGTGGGATTGAAAACCGCTTAGAAATTTTTCTACTAACTTTTTTTTCTGAGTGTACGTACCCTAAGAGTTTCATGGAATTTTTATAAAACAGCCACAGGATGACAATTTTTTTTTTATCAATTTATATGATGATGCAAATTAACAGACTTCGATAATTCTAATTTATAAATATAAATTGGTCACCCTGTTGTTGTTTTATAAAAATAGATAACTCGTTATATTTTCCGAAGTATATTAGAGCAAAAATTTTGTCCGTTTTGCCCTATTTCTCTTAGTTTTCGATACCAGCCAAAAAAAAATTAACTAAGCAAGATTTGGAAATAAATTTAAATGTTTTTTTATTTTGTTTTAAATCGCAAATCGAATTATATTTGAAATGATTTGATTCATTTGAATCAAAATAGATTCAAATGAAACTGATAAATCAATTATGATTTTGAATCTAATTAAATAAATTGATTTATAAAATATTGAATTAACTAGCTGATTTGAAAAAATAATTATTTTTTAACGAATTAATTCAGTAAAGATTTATATTTTTCAAGGTCTTGGCAATAATTTTACGGGGATACTCTTAATAAAAACGTATCCATTTAACGACAAATTTTGTGGCAACGGAATCACCAAATGCAAAAATTTTGGTAAAATGACCACTCATTTCTGCAGTATTTATGTCCAATAACTTTTTAAAAACGGACACCTACTAAGATTTTTTTAACTTATCGTATTGTCGAATGTGCCTACTGAGGCAAGGAAGGGTAATACAAATATACAGGATATACAGAGTTAACCTTTCACTATTTTTGCACATAGTCAGTGGTAAATTTTACCCCTTTTTTAATTTTACTAACAAATTTTAATAAAATACATTAATTTCTAATAATTTGTTTTTTTTTAAAGCTACTACCCAATAAACAATTTTGTTGGAATTAAAGCAAAAATCAAGTGTTATTCAAGTCTTATTTTTTATATTGATATTGATTTATACTTTAATTACACTTTAATTCAATAGCATATTCCAGCAAAACGGACACTGGAATTCAAATCGAATATAATGTGAGAATATACTTTAACTTAAGCCTTGAATCATAGTTCAATGAAAGTTCAAACAACATAATAATTACACTTGCTTTCAAGTCCTAACTTTAAGCTTAAACAAAACCATAAAAATGATTGGTTTTGGTAAAATTTGGTAAAATTTATTAACTCTTTTTAACATACATACATTTTTATAATTTTAGTTTATTATATTTAATCCTGATTTTTTCACTTTCCATGTTTTTCACTAATCCTTTTTTATTTAGAAGCCCATAAATACATTTGTAGAATCTTTCTGAAATAAGAAAAAATATAATGTATTGACAATAAAAGAAAGACATAAAAAAATTGTTTTTATTTGTATGAATTTGTTTTTAATTGTAAAAAATCACTTTAAATAAAACACAATTCAAGCAATATTTAAAGTACTTAAAATTTTAATTTTTTAATGTTTATTGGGTACATTTTAAATTTTATTTTTTTTTTATTCACTACAACAAAACAGGCTCTATTTCACTTTTTTTTAATTATATAAAAATGTAAAGAGGGGGTACAATTTAACACCATCTGCATAATTAAAGGTTAAAGTAATCGACAATACCACTTACTACAAGTTTTCAATACTAATATTTTATCCATTTAGTGGGTCAAAAATACATTTTTTTAAATTTTTTGTTTATACATTTTTTTAAATCTCAATAAAAAATACTTTTTAAAATAAACTCTAAAATAAAATCACTATATATACCCTGTAGGAAGCTTAGGGTCAAGTGTCTACAAGTCACCACTTTTGTCGACAATTTTGGGTGACTTTTTGGTGACATGTCCACAATGTGTCTATACTTTTTACATTCCTTTTTACAGCTGCAAAGCTGTGCTTGTTCTTGATTTTTTATTGTTTTATTTTGTTGAAAATACATGTGCATAGCTGCATGCAAAATTAAGGGTTTTAATAAAAATATAAAAAAAAAGAATTTAAAAGTTTAAAAATGAATTCAAAAGAAATTACAAAAAATTTGTGAAAAAAAAAACAATAAATTTTGTATAAAAATAACAAGAAAGAGGCAACAATTTTTAGTAAAAATTGCAACTCTAGAGATTTTGTGGAGCCTGATGAAGATTATTCGGAGCCTGTGGAAGATTTTGTGCAGTCTTTTGAAGATTTGTCTACTCCAAAATTAAATTTGCACGAAAATTTATATTTACTTTAATGAAATTTATAAAAAAAAAGTTTATTAATAAAATATCTAATTTAACAAAATAAATGCACCTGTTTAATCTTATTTCCTTCCTTGTATGGAAATCAAGTAAAAAGTTCCAAAAGTGTAGACTAAAATTACTTAAATGTACTAGTGAATGTCAACACCTAGTCAATAGTTGTTTAGATTCGCAATGACACGCACATGTTAAATGTCTACAGCAGAAAGCGTTGCACAGTGCTTTGTCCCATAGGCAAAAATCAAAAATTAAGCATTGGCTCAAATTGTTCTCAAAAGTACATTTTTTGAAAGACAAGAAGTTAACTGAAATAAATATGCAAAAAAAAAATTTAGTCTGATTGCTTTCGCCGTCAGTAGAGGGCGCCAAAGTTTGAAAATATTAAGCAAAAATTACTGAACAAAAAATATTGTTTTCAGTTGTTTCACGAAAATAATTCTCAAAAATATATTTTTTTAAAAACTGATTTAAAGTTTTATTTTTTGAATACTTAGATATATTTGTAGTAAACCTTTAATACACTATTTAATATATATTTGAAAACAAATATTTTTTACAACTCCAAAAAATAGGTTTTTTTTTTGGTGAAAATTCGAAAATTTCTTAAGTTTAATGGAGTATAAAAAAAAATTATATAAAATTAAATAATTTTTTATTTCGGTTTTTGTAAGTCTATAATATTATCTAACATATTATTAAAAAAAAGTGCCGATTTTTCACAAAAAATCAAAATATTGGCTTTTGTAAAAATGGCTAAATTTGTGATTTTTGTTTATTTTATGTGATAATATGTAACCAGTTAAACTGTTAATTTTAGTTCAATGCGAATATCTTTTTTAATTTTAGTTGTTAATATCTCAAGGCCTATTAAGTGCAACTTGATTTCTACATACCTTATATTTTGGAATAATGTTAAATAAATAAAAAAAATGTTGATCAAAAATATGAAATTTTTTAATTTATTTTAATTTTTAAATAGAAAATGGTCTATACTATTTTTTTTTTACAAAAATCAGCATAGGTAACCGCATTTATTGGTCGAATAACATGTTTTTAAAGCAAAGAATAGTTTTGACATTTTTTCACACAATCGAAACTTGCAAACATTTTAAAAAAATGTATCAATTCGGACAATGCTTCATGTAGAGTGCATTTCCAAAAAATTATAAAATTGCATTGAAAACGATTGCTATCGTTCTTAAACAAATTTAACATTATTTTGAAGTTATTTTACAAAATTTGAAGGAATAAGTGTAGCCCTTTTTAAAATTATTAATTTTTGACATATTTTCTCTATACATATGTATATACATAATGAAGCCATTTTGTAAAATTTATTTTATAATTGTAAAGTTATATTTTTCGATAATGGTAAATTGTATTTAAAATTGTGTATAGTTGGTTTTTGGATATCTGTGTAAAAAAATAAAATCCCAGAAGTATATATCTGTATTAATAAATGGCAAAATTGGGAAAAACTTAGTTTTTGAGAAAAAGGACATGTGGGAGAAAGTCAAGTACTTGTACCGAATAAAAAAAATCTCCAGAGATCAAAAAAGTATCTTTTTAAAACTTATTATCCGTTTTTAGTGCATTCTGATCATTAATGTAGCTAAAATTCAGTTTTTGAGGAAAAGGATATATGGGAGGTAGTAATGTCCTTGCACCGAATGAAACGAAAATTGTCACAGAGCAAAAAAGTATAATTTCATAAACTATTCCGAATTCTTACTGTATTCTTATCATTAATGTAGCCAAAATGTAGATTTTAAGAAAAAGGATATATGGGAGGTTGTTATGTCCTTGCTTCGAATGAAACAAAATTAAGCACTTAGCTAAATGACATAATTTAACAGAGATTTACTAATTTTTGCTTCATTCTGCTCATAATAGTAGCTGGAATTAAACTTTTAAATTTAAGGATGTATCGGAAGTAGGCGTGTCCTTGGGCCGATTTTTTCGAAACTTCAAATTTTTCTTAATTTAGATATTCTGAGCCAGCATACCAAATTTCAAGTTTCTGCGACAACTCCTCTAATTTTGCCGATTCACTATATGGGGACAAAGCACTGTGCGTTGGCTGGGGCATAATTAGTCAGTAGTACTGGTGACAAAGTCAATAGTGAATCAGTACAGTTTCACTATCGTCATTTCCAACAGGGTATGTATTGAAAAATCGTAGTATGAGTTATTTTTGTAATTGGCTCGGTGGCTTGATGATTGGCTCGATCACTTCAACCCTGTACATCCTGAATATTTGTAGTAGTTTTGCATGAGGTGCCCTAGTATTGCCGTTGTGGGTTACTTAAAAAAAAACACTAACATAAATTGTATAAATCATTAAAATAGTTGGAATTAAAATCTTAAGATTACACAGAATTTTTCCTAAAAATTGGTGAGTTTGTTGAAGACTGGCTATTGCGCCCGAGTCTACCCTATAGTAGAATTTTTGTTTTTTAAACAATAAAATTGTTATAATCACCATATAAGATGATGCATAAGGAATAATGTGAATAAGTAAAAATGTATGTGTGTAAGTCTTACATTTATTTACAAATGACAACAAAACAAATACTACTGAATTTTTGCATATATTTTTGTATGTATTTGTATTGTATTACAGATTTTTACAAATATATTTTTTTAAGTTTTAAAACCAATGTTGTATATAATTTTTCCCTTAAATTAGTTGCTTTTAAATCTACATATTTCTTAACATCTCGGTTATCTATAATGTTATAGAAATTAAAAGCTTTAAACGATATATCTATAAATATAGTAAAATTTAGACATCAAAACACTTATTAGGTTCTAACAGTACCAGAAAAAGTACTTTAGCACCAACTTTATCATCAAAAAAAAAAAATACCTTCTATCAAAACATAATTTAAAATAAAATATATCACAAAATATTTGTGATAAATAAAACATTTGTGAATAAGTAGTACCCAATGAGTCCAGGGAGTACCATAGTACTTTTTAGGTTCTTATAGTACCATACAAAGTACTAGGATACTAACTGTTTGTTACAAATAATATAAAAAAATTAAGATGAAGCTAACATTATGGAGTTAAACAAATTTTTTGGATGCAAATAAATTATATTTTTTATAGTGAAAAAATTTGAAGGAAAACATATTTTTTTCAAAACATTTCCCGAGTGTTGCTTCCCTTAAAAAAAATTGTATGTATTAAATATAGTTCTATCAATGTTCCACGGTTGTATTTATTATTTTTTGTAAAAGTTGTATTTTTTGTATTATTTTTTTTTTGTCTGTACTACAATTTGACAAGCTGCGACATCTACCTAATTATAAATGTGTTACTCAGCACAAATTTGTTAGCAAAAAAAAGTTTGTAAAAAATTATTTCAAAGTTAGTTTATTGCTAAAAAAAAATATAACTAAAACTTTTGCTGAAAACACAATTTCAGCAAAAAAATAAATTGCAGAATACTACTATATACATGATAAACAAACCCTTTTACTAATTTTTCTACTAACTTATTTTTTATTTTTTTGCGTGTAGAATCTGCTGAATATGACAGTTAAAACAAATTCGATAAAGGTATTTTATCTTTATTTATCGTAAAATAACTATTCAATTTTTATTGCAAAATTTTTAAACAACTGGAAAAATTGGTACAAACTACGAGTTTCTACAGTTAATTTTTTTTAATGTTTTGATAAAAAAAAAATTTTATTTCGTTACAAAAAATTTGTAATTCAATCGAAAAACAACTGAAATTAGAATTAAAAATACAACTGCCGATTAGAAACAACAGTCTTTTAAGTAATCGTCACTGGGAAATAACTGGAAATACTGGGGGTAAATAACCGATGGACGGCCGGAACTAGGTATTGGTTCTGAAAATACGGACATGGTACACTTTTCCAACAGGACCAAGATAGATCCTTGGACCATGCCTAGATTGGGTGGTATGAACCTTACTCTGAAACTATACAAGTAAAGTAGAAGAAGGGCGTTTCACCAAAACATTTTTTTTTTGGATTTGTTTTTAACTCTTGAAGCGGAATATGAATGCTTATGGTACAAAACATTTTTGAGAATTTTTTTCACATTTTTTGAAGGGGGGTGCAGGGTCGTGGAAATAGATACTCTCAAAAAAATAAGGTTAATAAAGATACATTTTTTTATTTTTATTTTCTGACGGAAATTCTATTATCCTTTTTAAAAGCGATTGTGGAATTTTGGTGGGGGTTTTGACGGGTCACTGCTGAACTGTAGCTCTTGCCAAGAGAGCTGGGGGGCTGGCGAGTGATAATTGTAGGTTTTTTGGTGTACCGGGAGATAGAAAATTGGCGGATTATATCTTGTGTCAATGTCCGGCTCTTCGAGATCCTTAGGAAATCTCTAGAATCGGTATTATAGTTAATGCTACACACAGAAAACAGATTTGTAGTTGCAACCAAATTTTTGTAGTTCCATCTACTATCACTTTTATAAACTTTTAATACATTTGTAACTAATTACCGAATTTTGTTTACAAATTCCGAATATTGATTGTAATAGTTGATTGCTTTCCTATTTATAGATTATAATATTCTATAGACATCTTATAAGTACATATTCTACTAATAGAAAAGCGATCCACAAAATTTATTTTAAAAATGTATATTTTTTATGCTGCGAACTAGGCTAGAAATGGCGACTTTCTATTTGTCAGGTCACTGCTTTTCTTCTAGGCTGAATTCTATTAAATTTTTTCTAGTTAAATCTCAAACTTGAATATTTTTCACGTTTACACTTTGAATATTTTTGTTTAAAATAACATAGCAGCCACAACAGAAAATAAATTGCGTCTTTTAATTTTAAACAATAAAAAAAATTTTAAATTCCTTAGGGTTTGAACTCAAAACCCTAAGACTAGCAGCCTGTGCCTCTACAAACTGGACCACAGATACTTACATTAAGATGTTGTTTAATTTTGAATATAAATATATATATATGAATAAAAAACAACAATATACTAATAACAATTCGGGCTGCTTATCTTAATATTTTATTATAATTTTTAAAATTGTGAAAATTTATAAACAATTTTATATTACACAAAAATTAATTTGAAATAGTTTGTAAGTTAAAATAACAGAAAATGCCATTTACAAGAAATGATATTTCATTTAAAAATCGGTTTACTTAATTTTCATTTAAATCAAATGGTTTTTGTTATTTATTTTTAAATGTTGTTTAAACAACTGATACATCCGTAAGAAACAAAAGATATAGTCAGTTAAAATAAATGTTAAAATTTTACCTACCAATTCCTTAAAAAATAAATGATTTTATAATTTATTTGAAATTGTTTCGTTTTTTGTATTTTTTTTAATCTACAAAAGACTTTTTTGTAGAATGTGTATGTATGTGTGTTTACCAAGTTCTTGTAATTTGAACTGAAATAATTTTGTATATAATCAACCAATCTAAATAAAAACAAATTGGAATATTTTTGAATTTTTTTTTGAAACAAATACAATTTAAATTTGTAATAACTGTAACGGACACAAATAAACCACAAGTTTCCGTTTTGTGGGTAAATTTTTATTAAATTTCAAAAAAATTAAAAAAATAAATGAAACTGAAAAAATACGATAAATGATAAAAAATCATTTCAAAAAAATGTTTAAAAAATTAATATAAATATTTCTTTGAAAAATTAATGGGTGTTCCTTTATTTTTAAATGGAACGGAAAATTTCTTTTATATTAAACTACAAACAGTAACTATATAATAATCTGAGTGAAAAGCTAATATTATAGTTAGAGCAATAGTTTTTATGGAAACAGAACTAATTTGATTTTTGCAGCAAATATACTGTTCAAATGAAAAAATCTTGGATAAATTAATGGTTTTGGGTACAAAATAATGTGTAAAGTAATGTGTAGCCATAGGGGATCATGGATAACTTTACACCTTACTTGACCGATGAATTTTACAGGCGAAGAGCCTTAAAGTAATCTATATATCCATTACTTTAGAGGTGATGAAGAAAGGGGTTACTTATATGGTTACGAGAATGGAAAAAGTAATGTGTCTAAAAATATATTTTTAAACAAGAGGAATTTTTTAAAAAAAAAATTATTACAAATATTTTAAACGTTATGATAGGAATCGAACCAGTGAATTCTGGTTGAAAATGGTAACGAGCTATCATTACAAGGTAACACATGAGAATATCGCACCCATTAGCAAAGTTTTGCTGGGATGTGTAGTTAAAAATTCGATTAAGGTATTTTATGTTTATTTTACTTATCAACGTCGTAAAATAACTGTCCAATGTTTATTACAAAATTCTAAAATAACTGGAAAAATCTGTAGAAACTTCGAGTTTCTACAGTTAATAATTTTTTGTTTTAATAAAAAAAATATTGTTGTCTTTCCTAACAAAAAAATTTGTAATTCAATAGAAAAACAACTGAAATTAGAGTTAAAAATACAACTACCGATTACAAACAACTGTCTTGTAGAAATATAAAGTAATCATCACTGGGAAATACCTGGACACCATTAGCTCTGTGATGGAGGCTACAACGAGTAGAACTAGATATTGATTCTGAAAAGACGGACATGGTACTTTTTACCAATAAGACCAAGATAGATGATTGAACCACGCCTAGATTGGATGGTATGAACCTTACTCTAAAACTATACAAAGTAGAGTAGGAGTAGGGCGTTTCCCAAAACTTTTTTTTTTGATTTTTTTAACTTTTAAAGCGGAATATGAATGCTTATGGTCCAAAACATTTTTGAGGTACGGGATCGCATAAATGCACTTAAAAAAGTTTGTAAGTTAAAATAACTGAAAATATCATTTAAAAGAAATGATATTTCATTTAAAAACCGGTCTACTTAACTTTTATTTAAATTAAATGCCATTTGTTTTTTATTTTTAAATGTTGATTAATCAACCGACACATCCGTAAGAAACAAATGATATAATCAGTTAAAACAAATGTCAAAATTTTACCTACCAATCCTTAAAAATTAAATGTTTTTTTTTTCATTTATTTGAAATTGTTTCCGTTTTTGTATTTTTTGTTTTTTTTTAAATGTACTCGTACAATACAAAATGTATGTATGCATATGAAGCTTTAAACACTTTTTGTGTGAATGTGCTTGTAAATGTATGTGTTTTTATGAATTTCTTCTAATTTGTATTGAAAAATTTTGTATATATACAACCAATTTAAATAAAAAAACAAATTAAAATTTTTTGAATATTTTTTTTGAAACAGACAGCAAACAAAATTTAAATTTGTAATAACTGTTACGGACACAAATAAACCACAAATTTCTGTTTTCGGTAAAGGATAGAAAATTATTTCAAATAAATGTATAAAAAAGTTAATATAGATATTTCTTTGAAAAATAAATGTATGTTCCTTTATTTTTAAATGGAACGGAAAACTTTTTTATTAAACTACAAACAGTTAACTACATAATATTCTGAGTGTGGATATTGTCCAAATTATGAAACACAATTTTTTTTATTTTTATTTTTTATGTGAAAATCATACGATCCAAAGCGACGGAAATTCTATAATCATTTTTAAAAGCGATTGTAGAATTCTGGTGGGAGTTTTGACGTGCCACTGCTGGACTGTAGTTCTTGCCAAGAGAGCTGGGGATTGGCGAGTGACAATTGTAGATTATTTCGTGTACCGAGGGATGGGAAATTGTTGTATCATATCTTGTGCCAATGTCAGACTTTTGCGCACTCTAGGGCAAGTTGTTTGGAAGATTATCTATTTCGAGACCTGGAGAAAATCTATAGAATCGAAATTTTATGACTCTTGGTTTTTGCTAAGAGAGTGTGGGTAGACTGGTTTCAATCGCAAATATCTGGTGACGGTACGGACCCAATTGGTCTTTGTGAGGTCCTTGATCAGTGAGCTACATCTATCCTAACTGTCAAACTCTTCTTAATTGTACGAAAATCTAAATTTCAGATTAATAATATTTAACATATTAGATTATAAAGTTAATTGATTTTTTTAAAGGCGGATACCTCCACTACTCCCTATCCAATAATATAAGTGAAGCATTTAAAGATTTGTACAGGCCATTGCAGACTCTTTGTTTCTATATAATCTTAATATTTTTTTGGAATATAATTGATCATAACTTTGAAATTTCTTTATGAATTTTGTCAAATTATATCTATTGTTATTCAATGTTGCCACATGTACGGAAACTACTAGTAGTAGTGTCATTCAGTATCAGCACTACCAAAAATTCGTTTAAATAGAAATATCACATCTGACTGTGGGATATGCCATATTTAAATTTATCCCAATTGAAAAAGTAATTAAAATATTTTTCAATGCAAATCTTAATTAGCAACTAAACTTTAGGTCAGACATAACATGTGAATTATTTTCTGTTACCATAAATGGCATAATGAAATTCATTCTCTAGCCCTAACATTGTTCTTTACTGTTATTTTATAATAATAGTAAATAAATAAATAGTAAAATATTTTAGAAAATTTTACAAAAACCAAAATGTTTACTTAACCATACGTTTGTAATTCCTCAAAAAATACCATGTGTGATAGCAGTGGTGTACATTCTCTCAACACTTGTTTGTTTGTTTGTTTGTGAGCTTGCTTTGGGTATTGTTAAGTTAAATTCTGATAGTAAATATCAGCAGAAAAACCAACAAATACAACAACAACAACTATGACAATAATAAATAATAAAAAAAACCTAAATACAATACAACAAATAAATACAAAATACTGTAAATAAAATATTAGCATTGTACGAATCGAGGTAGAGTAAATGAAAAAAAAAAAACAAAAAAAAATGTTCAATGTTAGTAAAGTAACGATATAATAAAACAACGTGGCGTATGATGAATGTTTAAAAAAAAAATAAGTTATTAAAAACCAACGAATTGTAGTTAGTTTGGCCCTCAAACTAATGAAAACAAATAATTTAACACCTTTTCTGACATATAGAATATTTTAAAGGAATTTAAAACGGTGGATTAGGGACATTTTTACGATTTCTTCTATTATGGCCTTGATAAACTTAAAAATCGAATTAAACATATTTTTATAGATAATATTTTTTATTATTCCATGTGAAAATGGCAACTGAAAATTTTGCTGTTATTACGGGAAATTCTGCTAATTTGAGCCCAGCGGTATTTTTTGCTAATCTTAGCAACACATGTCTGCTGACGTGTAGTACAATGAAATTAGTAGAAAAATTAGTAGCCGCTACTAAATTTTAGTAGACTTTTTGTAAAGTGGAATTTAAAATCTGTTTGCTAAAATCAGCAAAAAAAAATTACTAAATATTATTAATATTAGTAAAAAGCTTTGAACTTATTTGTCTTATCGAGCATCAAAAATTTTGATTATATTTTTTAAAAAACTAATTAATCATTTTTTTTTTATTTGGTTATTTCTGTTTTAAAAAATAATTTAGTCAATTTTTTTTTATTTTTAAAGATTTTTAGAACTAAAAAACCTTTTTAGTGCTATTAAGTGAATGACCTATTTTCAGTCATAAGTTGATATATTCACTTCCGATCCCTTTATTTAATCTGTGTAACATTTTGAGGCAATTTAAGCTTGTAGGTGTAAGTTTTAATTAGAAATAACATTTCCTTCAATAACCACTTTTTTAAAATTAGGAAAATTTTTTGCTAATTTTAGCAAATCGGTTTTCAAAAATTTGTAAAATGATTTCTGAAATTAGCAACAAAAATTTGTAAATATTCTGTAAAAATTCTGTAATTTGTAAAATGTAAATAGCAAAAAGATTTGCTAAATAATAATTTTTTACTAAAAATCAGTACAAAAGTAGTAGAGTGGGATTGAAAACCGTTTACAAATTTTTCTACTAACTTTTTTTTCTGAGTGTACAGTGTACAGCAAAAGTCATGTTGCCCTTGGAAAATATAATAAAACTTTGTTAAAATTTTGTGATACTTAGTGAAATATGCTTTAAGTCAAAGAACTTTAATCAACCATTTCGGCATTAAGGGCACAAACTTTTTTGTGTAGCTTTCGTATAATTCACCCTATTCAGTCAAAAGTATTTTCTTTAGCTGGCCTTTACTAGAAATAGTGTGATTTCGTACACTTAAAATAGAAACTAAGTTAAAATAACAGAAAATGTCATTTACAAGAAATGATATTTCATTTAAAAACCGGTCTACTTAATTTTCATTTAAATTAAATGCCATTTGTTATTTATTTTTAAATGTTGATTAATCAACTGGCAAATCCGTAAGAAACAAATGATATAATCAGTTAAAATAAGTGTCAAAATTTTACCTACCAATTCTTAAAAAATAAATGTTTTTCTTTATTTATTTGAAATTGTTTCCCTTTTTGTATTTTTTGTTTTTTTTTTTCTTAATATACGCGTACAATACAAAATGTATGTATGCATAGCTATAGACACTTTTTGTGTGAGTGTGTTTGTGTATAAATGTGTGTTTATGAATTTCTTATAATTTGTATTGAAAAATTTTGTACTCTCACAATATATTATCCGTTACCGATTGTAGTTTATTTGAAAAGTAATACGTGAAGTTTGTTTTTAAATGAAGAATCAATTAAAATACATAGAAATATATTTTTTAACTATTTGAATCAGTCATTCAAAAAACAAACTATAAAAATTTATAGACATTCAGTAGGAGTTGATATTTTCAGTTAAATGTAAAATTTTCTGTTTTCTGTTTCTAAAAATATAAATTCATATAATTCATTTTTGTTTTTTTACCAAAATAGTTTGTATATATACAAAATTATTTCAATAAAAATTACAAGAAATTATTTAAATATACATACACACAAAGCCAAAAAAAATATATACATCTGCATGTGTTATGTTCTGTTTTGTAATTTCATAGAAATAAAAAAACATTAAATTTGAAAAACAAACCACAAAAGTAGTTTTTTCTAACTTTTTGTCAGTAAAAATTTGATGGTTATTTTTTTTGTTGTTTTTACTTTTGTCGGTTATTAAACAGTGATTACAAATAAACAACAAAATGGGCTGAATATAATGGAAAATCAGTAGTACTCATTTTGATTGTATTTTCGATTAATTTAATATGTATTTTAAGTTATTTTTAACGAAATAATATTGTGAGTGTATATATACAAACAATTTAAATAAAAAAACAAATTGAAATTTTTTCAATATTTTTTTTTTGAAACAGACAGCAAACAAAATTTAAATTGGTAATAACTGTTACGGACACAAATAAACCACAAATTTCTGTTTTGTGGATAAATTTTTATTTAATTTCAAACAAATGAAAAAAATAAATGAAACTGAAAAAAAATCGGTAAATGATAGTAAATTATTTCGAATAAATGTATATAAAAATTTTATATAGATATTTCTTTGAAAAATAAATGTATTTTCCTTTATTTGCTGAACTAACCCACAAGTGATCAATAGAATTCAAATTTGGACTTTGAGGAGGGGTTTTTAGCATATGTGGTGTGTTATTTGCTATCCAGGGACCCGAAATAACTATTATTACTTTTTAAATATGCAATAGGTTATGGAAAAAATAAATGAAAAAATTGGTCCTGTAATAATAATTATAAATTAACCAGAAAGTTGTAGTTCTGCCAGTAACCATTATGAAAGATTTTTATGCATATTTTCCCGATTTTTTTTTTAAATACACGAAATTTCGCACTAAAATTCTATTTATATACCATTGAATAGTGAGTGCTGTTGGTGTAGTAGCTAAGATGTGGACTCTGAAACCAGTAAGACCCGGAATCGATTCCTGGCTCGAGCGACCAAAAAAATAAAAAAACATTTTTCAAAAAGAAATAATTATTTCTTAACATCCTCAACTTACAGTTGGCCTGAACTGTAGGTGGAAGCGCAATGGTATCCCAACGGATACTCAGTGTCTATGTAAGCTGGCGAATAAAGTCGTCTGCCACCTCTACCTAATCGAAAATACCATTTAGTAGGTTTGTTAGACTATTTTGAACAAAAGTCGACTTCGAAACCATACAAATTTCGGACCCAAATGGGTGCAGGATATTATGTGTAAATTATCAACAACAATTTTACACTATTGTAAAGTAATAATTTAAGCTTTTGTTCTACCGAGTTAAGATTCAGTTCGAACTCTTAAGCGAATATTGGTGTGGATATAAGACTTTTAGTAATTTTTATTCTTTTTGTTATCCCACTTTGACCAGATTTCAAAATGTTTGCTATTGAAGATATATTAAAACAAATTTCAAGGTCAAGAGCGCCAAACAGCAAAAAATGAATGTTAAAATGTCAAAAAACCTTCAAGAAACAGGGAAAAACAAAAAATCACAGGAAAAATAGGAGCAAATCCCAAGAAAAGCGCTCTTAAAGTGCTGGCAGAAATTGAAAAAGAGACTGGAAAACCCTGTAACTCACAAACCATTCGTCAGGGCTGCATTATTCCGGTTACCATGGTCGTAAAACACGCTTAAAATCATTTGCGAATAGCACCAATAAAATAAAACGGTTGAACTTTCTAAAGGAGTACAAAAATAAAGATGAAAATTTTTTCGAAATTAGTTATTTTTTTCCGACGAGAGAAATATAATATTTTTAGCTCAGATGGTTATCAAAAAGTGTGGAGAAAAGTGAAAACTGAGAACGATCCAAAAGAATATGGCTGCGACAGTAAAACATGGTGGAGGATCGATTATGGTATGGGGGTGTATGACAGCATCTGGTGCTGGAAATCTGGTGACAATCGAAGAAACAATGGATTAGACGGTTTATTTGAACATTTTAAAAAATAACTTACATCAAAGTGCAGCTAAATTGGGACAAACAGGATCATTTGTATTCCAACAAGACAATGATCTTAAATATACAGTAGGGTGGGTTGAAATATCCGATTTTTTAGAATTTTGATTAGTAATAGCAAAATTATTGTTCTTTGTAAAAAAAAAATTTTTTGGTAAAAAAAAAATTTTAGGTTGATATCTCAGAGCCTGAGATATCATATGGGCGAGCAGCCCACCCCGGTTTAAGATAAAAATTTTCTAAAAATTTTTTTCAACTATGTTGATTGGTAATTTAATTCCCTACAAAAAAAGTAAAATGGTAAATTTTTTATTTAAAGTTGATAGTTACTAAGATAATAACAATTTCGGTCATTAAAATATTTATTATTAGAGCGCCCCGGTAGGCTAGTTGGTAGCGTGCTAGCTTATCAGTGCGGGGGTCGTGGGTTCGATTCCCACCAGAGGCTCTGGACTGTTTTCGCTACAACGAGCAGATTGCCTTCGTTGCTAGTGCTCGGTTAGGGTATTAGGGTATAATTTGTAATTATATGCTTAATAAAAAAAAAAAAATAATAATAATAAATAAATATTTATTATTATTATGTTATCACTCTTTGAGGATAAAAATGATTTTGAACATATTAATTTAATAGTAAATTCAATTTTCTAAAATATGGTCGTAATTCCCAATGTTATGTGTTTTCAAAACTGGACTTATTTTCTCAACCTTTTTAACCGTATCAAAACTTACAATTTGTTCTCATAAAGCCCGTATGATGTTCTTTTTTTAACTTTATCGAGAGTTTTTATTTGTTTTTATTTACACGGATGAATTAAGTAACATATAATCAAGTAATTATAATAAACCAATTAATGTGTGGGAGTTTGAAAATTTTCCTTGTCACACACAAGCAGTAGAACGTACGGTGAAACTTGTAACAGAAGCAGCAAGTACTGTAGATATGGATTTATTCGGTCAACTTTGGAATCTCGTCAGAAAAATTCCATCTTTGATTGTAATTTTCAATATATAAATTTTAAAATTTAAAAATTAACATGATTTAATTATTCGATATTTTTTACTAACAAATCTTATTTTTAAATGTTGGATATATTACTTTATTAAATTTAAAACAATTATCAGCATAATATACTATTGTGGTAAGTATTGAAAAATTTACCTTTTCACTTTTTTTGTAGAGAATTAAATTTTCAATCAACATAGTTGAAAAAAAAAAAATTTTTTTTTAAAAGAACAATAATTTTGCTATTACCAAGCAAAATTCTAAAAAAGTGGATTTTCGGCCCAACCTAATATACAGCCCATTTTGTTAGAGAATGGCTTTTGTAAAAAGCGCCAAAAACAATTAAAAACTACCCCCCAATCGCCTGAATTAAACCCAATTGAACATCTGTAGAATTATCTTGAAAAAAAAACATCAGAACTCATAACATTACAAGCAAAGATATCATTAAAGCTGCACTACTGAGGAGTGGAATTAAATTCTACCTTCGGTTACTCAAAATCTTATGGCATCTATGCCATCAAGGCTGCAATCAGTTTAAAAGGCCAAGGGCTATCCAACAAAATATTAAATATTCGCCTGACTTTATAGATTCAATTATAGTGCAGATATTTGTGAATTGCAAACTTACTTTTGTGAGATGAATTCGAGCCAATTTTTTGTTTTTTTTATTATTTTTCTTAAGCTAACATATAAAATAAGTGAAAAAATATAATTCTTGTGTATTTATTTCAAATCTTAAGCCAATTTTAAAATCATTTCAATTTAAAATATTGCTACATACAGTGCGGCAGGAATTGTTGTCATAAGCTAGCTGAAAAGAAAAAAATATATACTTCCTTTGTCGATTTTAAGGCGGCATTTGATAAGGTAGCGAGAAAGACCTTGATATACAAACTGTACTCAATCGGCATTTCATATAAATTTGTAAAAATATTGGAAGCTATTTATGCTAATACTAAATCAGCTGTGTGGAACGGTGAAGAATTATCAGAGTACTTTCAAACTAAAACAGGCGTGAAACAAGGCTGTTTGTTATCTCCGCTTTTATTCTCACTATACTTCAATGATTTACATGAATCTCTAGATGGTGGTTTAAATGTTGAAAATTTAAATATCCGTTTACTGATGTATGCGGATGATATAGTCATTTTATCAGATAATATGGATACACTTCAACAAATGATAGTTAACTTGGAAGCCTATTGTGATTTATAGAATCTTGAGGTGAACTTAAATAAGTCAGAGATTTTAATATTTTAAAATGGAGGCAGACTAAAGAAAATAGAAAAATGGAAATTTAAAGGCAATTATATAAAAATAAGTCCTTCTAACGCCAAAAATGAAATTTACAAAACACGTACAAAAAAGGAATAGTCAGGCTAAAACGGCCATCAACGCTACCTGGAAAACCTTTATCTCGAATTCACAAATTCATCTCAGATAAAAATGGAACCTTTTTCTAGCCGTTTGTAGATTGATACAATCATATTGATAAAAATATCAATCTTGTTGATTACCAGTCCAGATTACGAAGATACTAATACAAAAAGAATTATTCTGGGTAAAAGAATTGAAAACAATTGCAACAAATGTTAATACTCTATGGTCTAGTACACAGCCGGATAAATATCAATGAATGGCTCAAAGTAATCAACTATTATACAGCATACGGGAACAGCAACATAACCAACAACTTCAAAGTCAGTCACTTTGCTCAAGGGTATACAAACACTTGGATCATAATAAAGATCAAAGTTACATAACGGATCAAAGAAATCAGGCTTATATAACTTAGATTTTTAAAGCGAGGTGTGCCTTGATAAGATTAAATTATAACGCTTTTGGTACCAACAAGCCAATATAAGTTATGCAAACTTTGCAATCTTCCTGTGATGGAGACACTTGATCATTTCCTGTTTTAAGAAAGTTTCGTCTAATAAGCTTTGGGAAGGTCATCTTAACAGAATCGGAAATGATACAAATACTGAACGGTGCTAAAACAACGGACTGAGATGGATTGATCCAATATCTGAAAACAACTATACAGTATAGGATCTTTTTATTACAAGAATTTATTTAAATCCTTTGTTGAAACATTGTTAAATATTTTGATTTAATTGGCAGACGTTTTTTGTAAAATATTGTCGATATTCCCTTTTTCTTAATGGAACATTTATATTATAATTGTAAAAATTTAATTAATTTAAAATACTTACTTTTGTGATACACTGTATATGGAATGTGGCCAAAAATTATTAATTCAGTTTTTGTACAATACATTTAATTTACTTTAAAATAGTTTTAAACAAAATGAATTAACGTGATACGTATATGCATTATTTTGTTTTTATTTTATTCGAAATTCGAAACTTGTTCGTTAAAAATTCCTAAATTTCTTCCTTGCAAAATAAAAAAAAAATTAATTTTGAACATTCATATATGAGCATATACCGGATCCGGCCATATACCGGATCCGAGCATATATGGAATAATATACGAACCCATATATTAGCATATATGAACATTATCACCAGGGATTTTTGTATTTTGTTTACACTTTACCAATTATTGAGTTCACCTATGCGTATGAGTGATTTTTTATTACTCATACTTAGTGTTGTCCTATAATCACCCTTATTCTAGTTGTCGTCATCGACACAAGACAATGTCGTCTTGGGATTTTTTTTTGAAATTGGTATTCCCGTTGTCGTTTTCGAAAATGATTGATAACTGTCGACAAGTATTTGGTATTCTGTAAGAAAAAGTAATGACTGAAAAAAAAAAACGGAAAAAATTGGAAGAAATATCAAATTTGTTAAATGCACTTGGCCCACCGGGAATAATGTGAGATGGATGGCAGAAGGTAAAGAAAGCATGATCATATAAAGTGAATTATAAAAATATAACAAAATTTATTTATAGGTTTGGCGAGACTTAAAAGCCGAGTGTAATGCTACAGGTGGCGGAAGATTCAAGCAATTTATATTGAGCCCGCTGGAGGAAGCTGTGGCAAATCTTCTACAGTTTCAGAAACAGCTGAACCCTAAGTTAAAGTCGTTTCCAACACTGAGCTGGTACGACCCCTGGGCTAAAAATCTTAATATAGCTGTCAACTTTATTGTTTTGGAAATAAATGTGGACTTGATTCCAGTTTTCAAATTAGGTGCTATTGTTTCCAGCACATCTTTGAAGGATATTTTATTCAGCCGAAAGTAACTTTCAAACCTTTTAAAAAAATTAGAAGATTAACATTCTTTAAAGTAACATACTTTGATTTTGCTACTCACTTGTTATCCGGCAGATTAAAGTTATTGGATTTCTGTATGAGAAGTCTTCTTTCCAATACTAGATTTTCTTCATCACTGGTATCAGAATTTAAATTACACATAAAAAACATTTTTTTTGCAAAAACAATAAACAAAATAAATCTGCCGACTCAATTTTTAGAGATGTGTTTTTGTTTAAATCGATAAACTGTCAACGTCGTTACAACACTGTTTTAGAATACCAATTTGGTGTCGAAGTGATGTCGACGTCGAAGCAAAGTGATGTTGACTCAAAAACGACGACGACATTGATAACGACAACTAGAATAAGGGTGAATATTTGCTTATATTTTCAAGCCCTTCATATTTCACTATATTTCATCTCTTCTCTAAACCATTTTCAGTGAAAGACAAGCATAATTAATAAAAAGAATTTTCTCTTAAAAAAAAAAAAAAAATAAAATAAATATTTTCGGGCCACACTCCCATCTCTAGCTCAAATTTAGGTTAGTTAATGATTGTTGTATCCAATTCAATTTCATTAAAATATTTTCTAAATAAATATTTTTGACAACCCTAAAAATTTAAATTTAAAATTACAAAATATGTTTATATCCTATTTAATTTTTAGTATTTTTATTTTGGATGAAAAAAAAAAGGATTTTTTTCTAATTTCAATCATTCATTTTAAAATTTCACCCACTTGCTAAGGTTATTTACTTAGTTTCAGTTTTTTTTTTTTAATTTTTTTATTTTATTTTATAAATTGTGAAATTTGTTGTTGCCATGAAACATCATACAAAACAATACAATTTTACAAATAAATGTGTTGTTGTATGAAGGGATGTAGTTGTAGTGGGTACGATGGTTGGTTGGTTGTTTGGTTTGGTTGGTTCGTTGGTTGGATGTATAAAGGAATGAATAGATGGATGGATGGATGGATGAATGTACATATGTATGGATGTTGTTGATGATGAAGGCAAACAAAAACAAACAAGCAAAAAATGTTGAAACAAAACAGTAACAAAAACAATGAATTTTTAGAAATAACAAATAAATAAATGCAAAAATAAGAAGAAAAAAAAATATGAAAAAGAACCTGTAGGAATACTATGGCAAAAATAGAATTTTTAGAAAAAATTCTAGCTTTTAGCTATTTTGCACACAGAATGTCAGTATGTTTTTTTTTTTTTTAATATTTTTGTACCAATTCGTTAGTTTGTTAATTTCCTGCCGAAGGGCAGCTAAAGAAGCTTTTTTTGTATTTAATGTAGAGTCACATCATGAAAACAAGGTATATTTCAAGAAAATCCTGGCATAAATTTCAAAGTTATGGCTAATTATGTGACAAAACCTACACGATATTTACGCTTCATATTTACACTCAAAAAAAAAAAAAAAAACACACAAGTTAGTAGAAAAATTATTAAAAGCATAATTTACTTTTACTTTTCAGCAATTTTGTGTTTTCAGCAATAAACTTTAGTTATATTTTATTTAGCATTAAACTATCTTTTAACTAATTTATTTTTTTTCTAACAAAATTGTGCTGATCAACACATTTATAATGAGGACAACAATCAGATATGAAAAAGGTAGATGTCGCAGCTGACTGTAGTACAGACAAAAAAATAACACTAATAGCCTTTTTCCACTGAGCTACATCTAACATTTTTCATTAATTTGTAAAGATGTTAACATCTTCCCATAAAAATTATACAAGCTAAAAATTCTACAAAAGATGATCCTTTCTCATTTTGTTCCATCTTAAATCTTTCGTTATTTTAAGTGTCATTACTAAAAAAATTAAAAAAAAAAAAAATTTATTCAACAATGGAAAATGAGCGGCACATGTAAGAATTTCATTCTAATGTCTTCTTCATCATCATCTTTCAGAATGACCTTTAATATTTCAATGTGCTGCATTAAAATTCGGGGTTGTTCTAGCAAAAAAACATTTTTTATTTTTAACAAAAATTATACGTCTTTTTCATTTATTATTTTGACAGCTGAATAAATAACAGATGAAAGATGAAAGATGTTGCCAATGTAAACACTTGTTTCACATTTTCAACATCTTCCATGCATTTCACAAAGATGTTGTTTATTATAAAAAGCCTATAAAAACAACCCTTCTCAGATGTGAAAAATACAATTGTGGAAGATTAATGTAGTTTACTGTTTGTAGTTTAATAAAAATTTGTTAAGTTCAGTTAAAAGTAAAGGAACAAACACACACAATATATTTTCCGTTACTGATTGTAGTAATACAATCCAACAAATTAAGACTTTTTGAATGGAACAGAATAGCGACCCCATAATTCTGAAAGGGTATGTTGAGTAGATCATTTTTTTAGAACAAACTTATGGTCCAGCACGTCTTAGTTTTTTTTTACAGTGGGTCAAAGTTTTCATTTTTTGGTCAAAGGGAGCATTATACTATATGAAAAAAATGCTGTAAGTTAATGTCTGAGAGAATTATTATGGTCAGAGTTGTATTGTGGAATTGTATGAGGATTATTTTTGTGGAAGATCTTAACCCTCTAACTGGTCTCTTTATGGGTCAATTTGACCCTTTTTTTAGAGAAAATCAAAAATATCCCTTAAAAAAGGACATTTAATTTCAGTGGGGGTCACCAAAGACACCAATGTTGTAAATAAAGCTCCCAACGCTTAATTAGTAAAATTATACACCAACATATGCAAAACAGGTAAAAACGGCGTCAAGTTCGGCCGGGTCAAACACTGAGTTCTCGCGTCTAGTCAGCTGTGACTTACAAATCGGATGTGATATTTATTAAAATTAATAATAAAAAATAAATGAAAAAATTCAAGCATAATTGACCTACTAAGCAGTACATATCGGGTGTGATTTTTACTAAAATTAATATAAAAAAAGAAAAATTAAAGCTTAAAGCATGCCGGATTCTGTTTGCAAATTAAGAGATTGGTTTTGTTTTATTTGTGGACATTTTACGCACCATCAAAGCAGAAGAAATATATTCCCTACAATTGAAGAACCATATTTTCTTTTCTTTGAAATACGATTTTTATCTGAAGCTTGGATACCAAAAACCGTGCGAAAGTGGTCTTTTGACCTGGTACAAAGGCGGTACTAAGGCGCTGCCATTTTCTGCGCCTATTACATGGATTGAACCTGAAGATCACAAATCAGATACATGCTATTTCTGCGTAAATTACAAATTTGGTAGAAGACAAAGGAACTACGCGATAATGACATACGAAGCAACAAATAATATCATTTTACCAGAAGTGCGCTGTGAAGGTGTTCCGGTGCCTCAACCGCCTACACATACATTTTCGGCCAATATGACAGTCGCCAATACAGAAATTACAGCGGCGGTTGAAAACATATCAGATATAAGTTACTTGCCTGGTTTAAACATATGTCCTAATTTGATAGACCAAGCTTATTTTGAAGATCTTGTAAGAGATTAAGAACTAACAAAAGAGAAAGCTGAAATATTATGTTTCAGATTAAAAAACAGGAATTCGATAAAAGCCGATGTAAAAGTTACATTTCCAAGAAAAAGACACGCCGATCTGGAAAGTTTTGAAGCAAAAAAATAAATATGTACATACTATAATAAACCACTATTAAAACAAAATTATAATTTTTTTTATAGAAGTTGGTGTGTAATTTTGCCAATTAATCGTAAAGAGCTTTATTTACAACAATGGTGTCTGTGGTGACCCCCACTGAAATTTTCCGGCAAACATTTTCGTAGAATATTTTAATCCTTAAATGTCCTTTTTTAAAGGATATTTTTTGATTTTATCAATAAAAGGGTCAAATTGACCCATAAAGAGACCAGTTAGAGGGTTAAGATCTTCCACAAAAATAATCCTCATACAATTCTACAATACAACTCTGACCATAAGAATTCTCTCAGACATTAACTTACAGCATTTTTTCATATAGTATAATGCTCCCTTCGACCAAAAAATTAAAACTTTGATCCACTGTATAAAAAAAAACTCAGACGTGCTGGACCATAAGTTTGTTCTACAAAAATGATCTACTCAACATACCCTTTCAGAATTATAGGGTCGCTATTCTGTTCCAAAAATGCTGTTGGACAGTGAAATTTACAGACATTTAGTAGGAGTTGATATTTTCTGTTAAATGTAAAATTTTATGTTTTCATATAATTCCTTTTTTTACCAAAATAGTTTGTTTATATACAAAATTATTTCAATAGAAATTACAAGAAATTATTCAAATATACATACGCACAAAGCCAATAAAAATGTATACATCTGTGTGTGTTGTGTTTTGTAAAATAAAAAATAAATAAAAAAAAATTTCAATTTGAAAAACAAACCACAAAAGTAGTTTTTTCTACGTTTTGTCAGTTAGAAATTTATGGTTATTTTAAACGACTTTATATATTTTTTACTACTTTTGTCGATTATTAAACAATAACTGAAAGTAAACAACAAAATGGGCTGAATGTGATGTAAAATCAGTAGTCCTCTTTTCTATTGTATTTTCGATTAATTTATTATGTATTTTAGATTATTTTTAACGCAATAATATTGTAAATGTAAGTTTATTATTCAAAGAAATATTTATTTTAACTTTTTTATACATTTGTTCAAAATGATTTAATTTTTTTTATTTGTTTGAAGTTTAATAAAAATTTATCCTCAAAACGGAAAGTTGTGGTTTATTTGTTTCTGTTACAGTTATTACAAATTTGAATTTTGTTTGCTGTCTGTTAAAAAAAATATTCAAAAAATTTCAATTTTGTTTTTTTATTTAAATTTTTTGTTTATAGACAAAATTATTTCAATTCAAATTAGAAATACCTCATAAGCACACATTCACATATGGCCATTCACACAAAATGTGTCTATACACTGTGTAAAATACAATTTGTAGATTAAAAAACACACAAAAATAGAAAAAACGGAAAGTAATGCAAATAAATGAATAAATCAGTTATTTTTTTACGGAATTGGTAGGTAAAATTTTAACATTTAACTGATTAACTATTTTTAACTGATTAACCATTTGTTTTTTTTTAATGTGTCGGTTGTTTAAGAAAAATAAATAACAAAAACCATTTGATTTAAATGAAAAGGAAGTAGACCGGTTTTCAAAAGAAATACCATTTCTTTTAAGTCTATTAATTCTATTAATTTATCTTACAAAATATTTTGAGTGTATCTTTTATACATACATAAAACAAAAGGGCAGCAAAAGTGTGGGTATCTTGAAAATGTGAATATAGAAAATTAAAATATTGTATTAACTCCGACTTGTTTAGGCGGTTGTTTATGATTTAAATTATAAAAAAAAAACTGATAAAGATAAAGTCTAAATGTGTATTTCTAAACAAAATATTTATAGTGATCCTTTAATGGAATTTAGTAAAGTGAAAACAAATATTCATCATGAAATTTAATTTAAGATAATTTAGTTTCAATTTTATTTAAAATTATTTTTAGATTTTCAATTAAATTACTGGATATTTTTGTATTTGTACAATAAAAAAAACAATTTTTGGATCTAAATTTTTTAGTAAATAAATTAACTTAAATATAAGTTTTAAAATTTTTTTTTAAGTTTTGTTTTCCAGTTTATTAATAATAAACAAAAAATTTTATTGGTTTTAACAAAGATTTTTTTATTTACAATTGACTAAGTGTTAGCACACCTTTTGCTAAATTTTTACTTTTTTTGCTTAAAATCAGCTGGTTGACTTTCCCCAAAACGATTATGCTGATATTAGCACTTTTTTTTGCAAGCACCCTCCGACTGAAATTTTTCTTAGTCAGCAACATTTTTTGCCATCTTAACTAACTTTTATTTTTGAGTGTAAATATTGACACGTTTGATTTTCAAAATACATTGATTGCAGTAATAGCTTCCCTTTAAGCTAAGAAAGTTTTGTAAAATTCTTCAAAAATTAAAAAAAAAAATTCCCACAGTGTCCTTTGAAAAATTCCAACTAGATTTAAGAACTTCTGGATCTGTAACTCAAGATATTGAAATTTTCACGTCGTTTCTTATTAAATATTTTAAATATCATTTTTTTATAATTTATTATCTATCATTATTTGCACTTACAATAAGTCACTGAAAATATGTTGTTAATAATGTTTGTAACTATTAAAGCTTTAATTGCATTATGTTACAATTAAAGCAATTAAAACATTATACTGTTAAATGAATTTAATTTTATAATATAATAATTTCATCGATATATTTTACTCTTTATTAAATTTCAAAAGGATAACTTTTCCAATTGGCAGTTTTCTGTTAGCAAACAATAACACACACTCCTACAAATTCCCAGTAATAATACAAACAAAACAAAAATAATAACAAATAAATACTATAGTCCCAACAACAACAACAACACTAACAACACCGTCAGAGTTTTGTCGAATTTATGCAGTTTGAGTATAGAATACGAGTTTTTGTTTGTATACTTCACATAGAATATAAATATATGTATGTATGGAAGTGTGTATGTGTATTAGTTGTCAGTATGAGTGTGCATGTTTGTATGTATATATATATATATATGTTTTAGTAAATATATACAAGTATAGTAGTTATTTTGTTGTTTAAACATTTCAAGTTTTATTTTCATTTCTGTTATTTTTGTTATTTTGAGTTTATACGCCATACATTTATAAATACACAAACCCTGAGTTGTGTTTTATTGTATTCGTATTTGTATTTGTAGTTAAGTATTTTAAAAGAGTTTATTCTTACTTTAAACAAACACAAAAAAAAGTTTTACAAAACTTTAAGTTATTTAAAATATTTGTTAAAATTAAAATTCGATTTCTAACAATTTTTTGTTTGAAATGTTTGTATATAAGTTTTTTTGAAAATAAAAATTAAAGTTACAAAATAAAATAATAAAAACTTTCTTGGTGCCTTTTTAAAAAAAAATATTTTGTTTTGTATTTACAAAACCATTCTATGAAAGATGTTTAATATTACAAACATAATTTTGTAATTTTTTTTTCTGTGTAGTTTAGAGCTATTTAATGTTTATATTTCACGCAGAGAAAAAAATGGTTGTAATATGATCACTGCTACTATATTGTGCTTGCTGCAATCCGGTATGGTTGTCACAACCAAGTTATTGGTTTTCTAACCATCAACATGGTCGATACCATCATTATTTAGTAAATATTTTACTATTTTATGATTGGCACCTTTTATTTTATATCATGATTGGCTGTTACTATACTGTGGTAACAAAAATTCTGACTATGAAAAAAATATGATAATTATGCAATGATAAAATGCTCGCAACAATCACTAAATAATTATACATCAAGTAAAACATGACTTTGATATTTGCAGTCATAATATTGTCTTGTTTTCATAAAAACCAAAATTGTATCAGTTTAGTCAGTTTGTTTGTACTACAAAATTTCTTAAAAAATAATCATATATTGTTTACCAAAACTGGACAAATATCAGATGGGTAGAAAATAGCTTTCACATTTCATTTAAACATTTCATCAATTGACCCATTAAAATCCAGTTAATATTTTTAAGCTTTATAAGATTTTTTTAAATGGGTTTTTCGAGAATTCCTTATACGTATAATATTATTTACACTAATTCCTTGTCAAAAAGATTCTATTAAAAGATTTTATATTTTTTAATTCTTTTTAATAATAACAATTAATTTTTTTAAATATGTTTATTAATTCAATTCTTGTAAAAAGTTCTCAAATTATCAATAAAATATTTTTTATAAGAAAAAGTCTGTAGAACCCATGATTTTTTTTTTTGTACGAAAATGTTTCTTACACAAATTAATAGATATTTATAAATTTATCTCTTAAAAACATTTTTAGATTCTATGGACTTTTCCTTAAACTAAAATTCTCAGATTCTCTAAACTGTTTCTTAGATAAAAGTTCATAATCATAATTTAACTGTAGGATCCATATTATGGTTAAAATATGGTTATTTTATTATCATAATATTATTACCATATTATAGTACGACTGTGGTTGGCACAACCATAAACCCAAAAATATATGATGCTCTTTGAAAATGATTGCCCCAACCATGTTTTTTCTTTGCGTGTTCTTTATTTACGTGATAAATGACTTTAAAAATTAAGCAAAATAATTTTGAAATTAAATTATTGAGAATTCTTTATGGTGATTTCTTATATACAAAACATTTATGATTTAAAAAAAAAAATCAAACAAAAATCTATTTTTGCCTAAAAAACCCTTTTTTGTGCTAAAAATTTATATAATTAATGACTTTAAAGAGTAAACAAAATTTAAATAATAAAAAAAATTTTAGGAAAATATTTTAAAAAGTTTATGTTTTCTAAAACAATATTGTCGGTTAAATGCAATTTTCCCTCTGTCTTAATTTATAGAAAAACTGATTTTTATAACAAAAATCTTACAAATATTGCTTCTAACAAAAATTAAATAAAAAGCCAATTTTATTTAAAAATGTTAGTAATTCAAAATTTACTAGAAGTTGGGGCATTTAGTATCATTCTACTGGAAAGTGCTGCTGACATCTTATGTCAGTTTGGTTGTGGTATTCGTGAAGTAGGCACATGCGAAAATGATAGTGAATAATAATGTATTGCTTTACGTCTAAGCCATCCTCTAGGAAATGTCGATAGTGATACTGTACTGATTCACTATTGACTTTGTCACCAGTACTACTGACTTATTATGCCCCAGCCAACGTTTTCTGCTGTAGACATTTAACATGTGCGTGTCATTGCGAATCTACACAACTATTGACTAGGTGTTGACATTGGAACCAGAGATTCACTAGTACATTTTAATAATTCTAGTCTACACTTTTGGAACTTTTTACTTAATTTCCACACAAAGAAGGAAATAAGATTAAACAGGTGCATTTATTTTGTTAAATTAGATATTTTATTCATAAATTTTTTTTTATTAATTTCATTAAAGTAAAAAAAATTTTCGTGCAAATTTAATTTTGGAGTAGACAAATATTCAAAAGACTGCACAAAATCATTAACAGGCTCCGAAAAATCATCATCAGGCTCCACAAAATCTCTAGAGTTGCAATTTTCACTAAAAATTGTTGTCTCTTTCTTGTTATTTTTATACAAAATTTATTGTTTTTTTCACAAGTTTTTTGTAGTTTCTTTTGCTCATTATATATTTTGTTCAAATTTGTATATTTAACTTTTAAATTTATTTTAAATTATATTTTTATTAAAAACTTTTTTGCACATGTATTTTCAACAAAATAAAACAATAAAAAATCAAGAACAAGCACAGCTTTGCAGCTGCAAAAAATGAATGTAAAAAGTAAAGACGCTTTGTGGACATGTCACCAAAAAGTCTCCCAAAATAGTCGACAAAAGTGGTGACTTGTAGCCAGGGCAGTGTCGACAAAAAATTGCCCTGGGGCACGAACAACAATCGACTTTCACACGTACACAATCCGAGCGTCAAAAAATTCATAGCAGAGAGCGTAAAAGAAACAAAAAACTTGATTTAGTTATATCAAAAAGTATATAATTCTCAAGAGTATGTTTGTCTCTCACGAACTTTTTAGTACTCTTTTAAAACACGAACATAGTTTGGCGGCAACAAAGGTGAATTTTTGACGGCAACTTTTAGTAGTGTTTAGCGGTGCTGCCATATAACCAATTTTAACTATTATTTTGCCGTTTTTTGGGATGCTAGAGATTTTTCAGATTATTTCATAAAAAATTATGATTTTTTATTTTATTCATGTATAGTTACGAATTCAAACATAACATTGTGACGTGAAAAGTATTAAAGTGTGTACACACACATTGACCAACAATGTCTATTCATATCCATTATTTCCCATTTCTATGGTAAAAATTTACAATAAAGGGAATAAATATGCTATTAATTGTTGCAACATATAACTAAAAAACCATAAAAAATTTAATAATTTGAAAAAAAAAACAAATTGTTTTCATGAAAAAACTGGTAAACAGTTAAGAATCCCAAAAACTTGGATAAAAAATTACACTGTTTATGTGGCAGCACTGCATACACCAAATTTAATGTTTTTCAACACTTTAGCAACTTTGAAAATGTTGCCCTCTCATTTGTAAATGTTGCCGCTGAACTCTGTACCATGTTGAATTTCTGGTAGAGCGGGAAAAATACTCTATAGAAAATTATATACTTTTTGGTTTTATGTCAACCATGAATGAAGCAAGATCACGGTAATCTGTTTCATAATTTGAAAATAACCACAAACATTTTTATGTAGGCAAACATATTTGACATGTGGAATATAAAGTACGAAAACCAATTTTTATTCAGTTTAAAATTTAAAAAATGTATTTATAATTCATATTTAAAAAAATCATTCATATTAAAAAAAAAGTCCTTAATATTTAAAAAAAAAATTCATTCATTCATAAAATCATGTATTCATTTCTTCGTTCAATCATTCTTAAAATTTAACTAACACAAGAGATTTTTTTTTCAGTGCGATAGCACCAATACACTTTAATTTTTAGTGACATATCACCAATACATTCTCATTTAAGAATTTTCTCTGTTTTGTCACCACTGACCTAAGCCCTTAGATTTTGCAACACAACGATAAAGTGCATGATTGTTCTTCAAATCATTTTTATCTCAGCGGCCACTTTAATAAACAAAATTCTCAGTTCTGGGTGACGGAAAATCCATGGATGCATAAAACACTATTACATCCTCTCAAAGTCACTTTGACTATTACGGTAAACAGCGACCGCCATAAAGTTATGCTGACGAAATTTTGTTTCTTTTATACTTGAAAACTAATTAATTTTGAAAAATAGTAGTTTTTTGTTTTTTGCTAAACGTAGTATTACCGAAAACCGCAAGGTTTTAGTAACCAACCATGTTTTTTATTAAAAATATTGGTGATTCAAATTTTAAAACCTTTTTGCTCCATCTGCTAGATTAATGAAATAAACTGTTTTAAAATTTAAATTATTTTTAATATTGGTTATTTCAAATAAAATCCATTTTTACTTTGTTTGTTTTAGTTTATGAAGTAAATAATTTTAAACATTAATAATACCAAATCAAGATCCTTAGCTATAGTAAATTCATTGAAATAATTTTTCCTTATTTAAAGCTCTGCTTGTAGTTTTGCTTTTGTGTGTGTGTGTGTGTGTGTGTGTGTGTATGCTTGCATGTGTATGTATGTTTAGATGGAAGAACTCTGTGAATGAAGGCAAATGTTTGTTTAGCTTCGTTTATTCGTTTGTTTTTGTTTGTTTGGTTTATATTTGTTTTGTTTCTTTGTAAAAATAAAACTAAAAAAATATAAAATAATTCTAAACAAGAGAATTTCGTACGATAGATGGATGAATGGATGGATGGATGACGAATATTCTACTTACTATTTTACTCTATGCGAATACAATGCCATTGTATAGTAAATTCTTCTTTCCAAAACTCTTGTGGTAAGTTTTACTCTACGTACTAAAATATTTTGTAAAAATGAAATAAATTTTAACAATAAAACAAAATACAAATACATACACATTTAATATACAGTGGGTTAACAGAGAAATTGAATATACATGATCTTGAGCACAATTTTTGTTGTCTTAAAAAGTTGAATAAATTTTTAATATTTTTTCTTTGGAGCTTAAAATATATTAACAAAAATATTTGAAAAATTCTTCTGACAACAATTTCGCCATTTTTGCCATATTTGAAGCCCTTTATCTTCCACCACCTTTCAGTTCTTCACTATCTCGTTTCCAAAGAAAGCAACACATTAATAAGTAAAACAAATTTCTTGAGTGTTGCTTCTCTTAAAAAAACGTAACGGTTGCTAACGGTATTAAGTATTGTTCATTTTTTTTTGTAATATTTTTAAGGCTCAAAAATTTTTTTTTTAAATTTTTTCAACTTTTTCGGATCAATTATTTGATCGGTATTTTGTAGAATTAGGAAAAAATTGTGTTTAAGGACAAATGTTTACTAGGCTGATTGTTTGCGATTTTAAAGGCTCGTTTACAATTACGGGGTGACTGTACGCTAAGGTTGAAATGTTAACTGTTCGAAATGTAGAGTGGAAGCTCTTCACAATATTTTTGACATTTTAATACTCCATATTTTCGTGATATTTTGACTTATTTTTTGGTGATTTTAGTTTTAATTTTTTTATTTTAAATAATACTGAAAAAGCAACAATTTTTGTATTTTTGAAAAACTAATAAAAGACTGAGTCAAAAAATTGGATTAAAAAAAGTGCTCTGGGGGCAAATTTTTAAACAAAACGTTTCGTTTTCGTACCGTTTTCGGTCCGTCATAAACGAAATCAAACTCCATTTACGTACCGTTTTCTGGATCTGTATACGGACCAGAAAACGGATTTTAAGAAAGATCATAACTGATTCAAATCCATTTATATATCGTCAACGACGGATCGATTACGGACCGATATATCGGATGAAAGTCAACGACGGACCGTTTTCGAATCCGTATTCGTACCGTTTTTTTTTTAAAAAAAACCGATTTATGTAATTGCTTAAATTTTTTAATTTTGAATAACAAATTATAGTTTTTTTCTTTAAATTTACTCGTATTTATAAAGATATGTAATAAAATAAAATAACAAAAAAAAAAAAGCTTTTACAAATTTAATAAGATTAAATATTCATCTCCAGCATAACTAGCATCTCTATCCATCACAACGGTTATGGCCTATTGAATACCATGAAAAAATAAAACAAAATTTTAATTTAGGTTTAATTGGTGGCGTTTACGAAATGATGTAGCATACAACGCAAATTTAATCATTTTTTAACAAAATCTATTATAAATTGGCAGACAATATTTTTATTTGCAAAAATAAGAGCATCTGTTTTTCTAAGCTTTAGCGCGCAACCCGTACAATGATTACATAAATGTTTTTATTATTCATTTTTAACACCAAAACGAATTCAAAAGCAGTGGAAAAAAAACTAATGAAATCCGAGGAAGTCCGTATATACGATAGAGAAACGGATGCAACAAAACGGGGTCAAAACGTATTGTTTTCGAAAATTCAATAATACGGTCCGTTAATGTTCCATTTACGTACACTCTTTGACGGATACGTATTTACGGTTCGTTAGCGTGCAGTTGAAGCCGGATTCATGAATTCGTACGTGTCGGAGTCCGTAAAAATGTTTCTTGAATAATTTTTAATTAATTTTCTTTAAAATTGTACAAAAATGTGTGCACATAAAAATCGGACTGATTTATATTTATATAAGATCAACTGTGTCCTGCATTTTTTTTGAGCCACTGTACAGGAAAAGATTTTACAAAACTGTTAAATTTCATTATAAAATTATATAAATAATGTTAAAGTTTTGTGTGTCTGGCATTTTTTTTGAGACACTGTACATATAAAAGGAATGATATTTCTTTTATTTGTTAAAAAATATACATTTTAGTTAAATGAAAATTAGTTGTAAGAGAAAAGTGTGTAGAAGGTGAGTTACAGCAGTTGAGATTTAAACAAAAAAAGGTAAAGTAATGAAATGAAATGCAACAAAAAGTTCTGAAAAAGACACTTTAAATTAAAAATGTTGAAATTACGTTTTTGACAATTAAGTCAGATCAAGAGCTAAAAAGATGACTGAGCTATATATTTCCTGTGTTGTCCTAAATGATAGTCTAACAGGATATTTGTATAGGGTCCGCCAAATAACTTTTTTTTTTTTGAAAATGCTATAAAAAACTACTGAATATTTTTTCAAATTTCTTTTTTTATTTGATAGTACAATCCTTCCGGTTAATAATGGAAAATAATTTCATTCAAATGGCTGCCTCGGCTGGCCATGCAGTAGCCTACACGATCGGTCCAATTTTTAAGCACATTATCGATTGTGTGCAGCTGTATTTCACCAATGGCTTCACGAATATTGTCCTTTAAAGCGTCAATTGTCTCTGTCTTGTCGGCGTAACACTTATCTTTGACGGCACTCCACAAATAATAGTCCAACGGTGTCAAATCGCAGCTTCGAGGTGGCCGAACGACATCAGCTCTGCGGCTGATAATGCGATCTTCAAAAACAGGGCGCAAAACATCGAGTGTAGCTTCGGCTGTGTGGCACGTAGCGCCGTCCTGTTGAAACCAAATGTTGCCAATATCCTCCTCTTCAATTTTTGTGAACAAAAACTCGCTCAACATGGC
Source organism: Eustalomyia histrio (assembly GCA_949748255.1). Lineage (NCBI taxonomy): Eukaryota > Metazoa > Arthropoda > Insecta > Diptera > Anthomyiidae > Eustalomyia > Eustalomyia histrio. The sequence goes on from OX456526.1 coordinate 37,348,783, forward strand.
CCGATACCGATCGCCATTGACTGTAACGGCCACTCCTTGCTCATTTTCGAAGAAAAATTGCCCAATTATGCCATATTCCAACCATATTCGTTCAGCGGAAGGATAAAACTAATTATCTGTCAAATCAGACATGAGCTAAGTGTTACCATTCACGAAATAAGCACTAGTTGAAAAAAAAAAAAAACGTTAGATGGCGGACCCTTTATAATAAGTGAGTTTTCTTCTTAAATAACTTTGTCTTAGGTATCCTTCACTTGTACATATTATAAAATATTTGAGTCATTCTATAATTTTGAGTTATTTTAATATTATTTCAGTTGTTTATAAAAAAAATTTAAAGTAGAAATTGATACAATAAAAAACAAAAAATAAATTCTAAAAACTATAAAAATTACATAAAATATGATCTCTGCAAAATATGAATGGTCGAAATCATATTTGTTACGACCACATGACAATATCATATCACATGTTCATCTACGTAAACCAAGAATATTTAAGCCATCCTATGAATTGGAAGTAAGTAGTATAAAAAAGACTTTCTTATAAATAAATGCTCACACATTTTTCTCTCTCTTCCTCTCTTAGGATTGTCCAATTCATATGAGTTGGCTTATGGGTTGGGAATATGCCCGCATTTGGTTAAAAGAAAGAGATTCATTTGTGCAACTTCGTGTTAAAAAGACTAAACCGAAATTTATTAAAAATAATTATGAAAAATGGATTGAAAAACGTAAACCGAAAGCGTATAAAACTTGTCCACCACAAGGCAATATACAAATTTCATCGCCGAAATCTAAATAATCAATAAAATTCAAAATATTTTAAAATACCCCATGAACGATAAATATTGCTAACATAATTTTTCAAAATCATTTAATCGGATAAAATTTTGATTGATCGATTTTCAAGAATATTGTTAGATATATTGTTCGTTTGAGTGGTTTTTTATAGTAAGAAAATTATTTTTGCAAAATAAATGCAAAGTTTGTACTTGTATGTAATACTTTTGTTTATATAAAATGGACAGTTTTCATTGGAAACAATATTGTGACTAAGATATAACTATAAAAATATTGAATATATTAAGCTTCATTCACAATGCTGAAGTAATCCACGCTGAAGAGTGGTGTGTACTAATGCGAGAGGAATAAAATATACTCTGCGGGGTGGAGTGCTTCAGAATTATGAATCTGACTTAACTTGGTCGGTTCCTCAGGAGCAGACCTTCCTTCTAAATTGTTAAATTTAATCAAATCTTAATGAGGAACAAAACGTGCTATTTGTATTTTTTGAGATATTAATTTTTTTTTAATTTTGTATTATTTGGGTTAAAATCTGCTAGAACAAATCTTATTATCGTAGCATAATTTTGTTTATTTTTTCAACAACAATCACGACTTTTAAAAAATGGTGCATAACAAAGCGTTATTTTTCATAATTTTAGATTATGCAACGCGGCCAAAGGTTGTTGATCTTTTGTGCAGCTTAATTCTCTGCTTGAGGCTTCCAATGAATGCAGTCACCTTACTAGGCACAATTTTCTAAATATCCACCAAGGAATTGTAGTCTCCTGCCGCGAAGCTTAGGACACACGCAGTATATATGCGTCGCTGTTTCAGCGTCCAACTTACAGAATTTACAAGGATCAGAGTCAGACAGACCTCTGATCCTCAAATGGTATCTGATTTTACAGTGTCCGGTGAAAAATCGTGTCAAAGCCCTTAAGGACTCCTGTTCGGAGAAATAAGTCTTCTGGATTTTCCACTAGATGGGACGATGAATCTCTTAGCTTGGTAGCACTCAATGGCCTTCGATTCCCTCCAAATCCTAAAGTTTTCTCTGATATATCCCATTCATACACCACAGAAAGGTTCAGGACCAAAGAAATGATGAAGAGAGCCGCAGTTGGCCAACCTGTCGGCCCGTTCGTTGCCCGCATGCCCCTCGTGCTCAGGAAAACAGGTAAGAATCAATTTATTGGATCCACCAAGTATATTGATATACTCAATGAAGTCCAGGACAAGCTTAGACGACACGTTATAGGATAACAATGCCCTGAGTGCCGCTTGAATGTCGAAAGAATATAAATAAATGCCCTTCTTGTAGCCCTCTGATGCTCATAGAAAGTTGGCAAAGATTTCCGCCTGGAATATGGGTGGATACTTGCTCATAGGAAGGGCAAGATGAAAATTGGGTCTATAGACGCCCGCACCCGTATCTCCATTGATCTGTTTCGAGCCATTAGTGAACCAAAACTGTGATCCCTGTTCGGGCTCCCAAGATTTATTGACCCAAATGCGTCTCTCGAAGATGATCACATGATAATTATTTTCACTTGTTTTTTTTTTTTTTGGAAATTTGCAGTAAAAACTGGCATCAAAAGACATACAAAATTTATTTATGAAAATAGAAGTATTTTTGTTGTGTTTTTGATCTATAATTTTTACCAAACAAATGGGTGTATTTTAGGATGAATTGAGATAGTTTAAAAAATATTACCGTTAAATTCGCACACCACAACGTTTTCTTTTTTTTTAATCAACGAGATGTTATTTTTAAATTTTTATTTTTTTGAACAAAACATGCTTTTTCGCATTTCAAATTCCTTCGATCTTGTACATCCATAGCATTTATTGTGGTGACTTCTTGTGGTTTGGTGCATTTTATGATAAAAAAAACACTTCTTACTATTTACAGGTTCATGCTGTTTTACAAGGGGATGAAAAAAGTAACCCTCAATTTCACAAAAATTGTAAATGAGCAAAAAAGCACGTTTTGTTCTGCGACTCCTCAAATATACTAAAACAGAGATGACATGATACAAAAAAACTCTTAACGAATTTGGTACTGTATGAATACAGCTAAATTTTATGGTCGTATAAAATTTTAATTTTTTGCTGCATAAAATAAGACTAAAAAAGACTGTAATAAATTCAATTCTCTGGTATCTATGTTACAATAAAATTTTTTAGTATTAATGCATAGCGAATTTTGTTTCCTTCTCCTTTGCACTTACATCTTTTTTGTATCATGCCATCTATATTTTAGTATACTTCACTCTACAGCTTAGAATACTCCATAATTGTGAATAGGCCTTTTATTATCACATTTTATTTCTTAGCATTATTGCCAAATTTTCAAGGAATTTTAAAATTGTAGCATTATTTTATGGACTGAAATAATGCAATACGTAAGCTCTTATTGTTTACCCATTATGCTACTAAAAATCGACTTTATTTGCACAGATTTCTACCAAAATTTATTTTTAAGAATTTTGGCCTCATTAACACAAATTTAAAGGAAAAAAAAAAATCCTCCAATGGCGCAGGCAAAAATAATTAATGGCTCAATACTGGGAAGAAATTGTTTGAAAATTTTGAAATATTTATTTTTTACGAATTTAAAAATACAATTTAATGACTTCGATCTCAAAAATTAAGTTTTTTTTTTATATGGCATTAGCACATTAATATTTGCTGAAATCTTTTAACGCATTATCACCAGTGCGGAAAAGTGGTCAACTTTACATGTCCATTGAGTAAATATAGAAAAATTAAAAAAAATAGATAAAACTAATTTAACCAAATGTGAAATGCTATTAAACATTTCCCTACATGATTATACTCAAATGAAAGATAATTTTATCTAAAGAGTGGATAATTTTATCTAAAGGGTGAATCTTTTTAAAAATAAATTAAACTTAATTCCCTTTGGTATATTATGACTTTAGTACATTCACAATATTATTTCGTTAAATACATAATTAATTAATCGAAAATACAAGGTGAATTCCATACAAAAGTACACAACAAAGTCAAATTTTCATATTATTATTTTTTTATAACTGGAAAGAATATTGAAGATGACGAGGATAACTCATTTTAATGTAACTGCACATCTTCAAAAAAGAGTTGAAGCGCTAAAATAAATTTATTTGTAATTCCAAAAATTAAATTAATCACTCTTCATATTATTTAGTGTCGTGTAAGTCACAATTTGTATGTCGTGTAAGTCACGCGAAAAAAACTATTTTTTTGTGAAAAATAAAATAAATTTCACTAAGTTGAAGCCATTTTGTCGTTGTTTGTATTTCTCAAATACTTTTGGTGCAGTTTAAAAGGAATCGGACTACACAATTAACAGAATTTTTAAACTATCTTTGATTACCCTGAAATCAATGGATTTGATGTCGTGTAAGTCACAACTAATTAATTATATTAAAATTAAAAATATGTAATCGCAAATCAAAAATCAAAGTGCATGAATTAATACGTTTGTTCGCGTAGATGTTATTTCTTAAAACGAAAAAATTAAAAAAATTATGATTGTACCAGAAATTTTATCAAAAATGACAAAAGTTTTGCCTCGTGTCGTGTAAGTCACACGTGGAATTCACCACAATCAAAAAGTTGACTGCTGATTTTTCATTATATTCAGGCCATTTTGTTGTTTATTTTCAATCATTGTTTAATAATAGACAAAAGTAGTAAAAGCAATGAAAGTCGTTTAAAATAACCATACATTTTTAACGGACAAAACATAGAAAAAGAAACAATTTTTTGTGTTTTTTTTATTTGTAAGTAAATTTACATAACACAACACACACAGATGTATATATTTTCATTTTCTATGTGTGGATTTATATTTTAATAATTTTTTGTAATTTTTATTGAAATAATTTTGTATATAAACAAACTATTTTGGTAAAAAAACAAAAAGGAATTTTATGACTTTCTATTTTGAGAAACAGAAAAAATAAAATATTATATTTTGCAGAAAATATAAATTCCAACTGAATGCCTGTAAATTTTTATCTTTTGTTTTTTGAATGATTTATTCAATTAGTAAAAAAATATATTTCTATGAATTTCAATTGGTTCTTCATTTAAAAACAAACTACGCATTACTTTTTTTTTTTTTGGCGTATTACTTTTTTGGCGCCCTATGCTCCAGTGGGATTTAGAGGAATATAATAATAATACCGTTTGTGGTTAAAAATAAAAGAACATACATTTATTTTACAAAGAAATATTTATTTTAACTTTTTTATATATTTGTTCAAAATGATTTACTGTCCTTTTCAGTTTTATATATTTTTCTCATTTATTTGAAATTTAATAAAAATTTACCCACAGAACGGAAATTTGTGTTTTATTTGTTTCCGTTACAGTTATGACAAATTTAAATTTTGTTTGCTGTCTACTCAAAAAAAAAATATATATATTTATTTAAATTGGTTGTTAGTATACAATATTATTTCAATTCAAATTACTAGTACTTCGTATACATACACAAATACACACATATGGTCATTCACACAAAATATATCTACATATAGACAGTGTATTTTGTAATTTTGTAATTAAGGGTGGGTGCGAACTGGCTAAATAAAATCGCACAGAGCATAAAAATAGATTAAAAAACAATTTTGTAGATTAAAAAAAAAAAAAAAAAAACAAAAATTTCAAATATAGGGTCCGCCAAATAACTTTATTTTTTGAAAATGCTATAAAAAAAACTATTGAATATTTTCTCAAATTTCTTATTTTATTTGAAAGTACAATCCTTCCTGTTAATAATGGAAAATAATTTCATTCAAATGGCTGCCTCGGCTGGCCGTTACAGTCAATGGCGATCGTTATCGATAAATGTTGAACGAATTTTTGTTTACAAAAATTGAAGAGGTGGATATTGGCAACATTTGGTTTCAACAGGACAACCCTACGTGCCACACAGCCGAAGCTACACTCGATGTTTTGCGCCCTATTTTGGAAGATCGCATTATCAGCCGCAGAGTTGATGTCGTTTGGCCACCTCGGAGCTGCGATTCGACACCGTTGGACTATTATTTGTGGGGTGCCGTCAAAGATAAGTGTTACGCCGACAAGACAGAGACAATTGACGCTTTAAAGGACAATATTCGTGAAGCCATTGGTGAAATACAGCTGCACACAATCGATAATGTGCTTAAAATTGGGCCGATCGTGTAGGCTACTGCATGGCCAGCCGAGGCAGCCATTTGAATGAAATTATTTTCCATTATTAACCGGAAGGATTGTATTTTTAAATAAAAAAAGAAATTTGAGAAAATATTCAGTAGTTTTTTTTATAGCATTTTCAAAAAAAAAAAAGTTATTTGGCGGACCCTATATTTATCATAGAAATAAATTTTTATGGTAGTCTCGTAACTAATTACACTGTAAGTAAAATTTCAACTTTCGAAGACTATTGTACGTATACTCCGTTTTTAAAGATCAGGTTAAAATCAAGAGATATTGCATTTTTAATTTTGTATTGTCTTTCAAAATATTTTTTGGTGTTTTAAGGCAAATACATCAAAATCTCTTTTGAAATTAATTTATTTATTGATTTTTTTACTTATTTACTAATATTTTTTTTTTCGTTTGCAATAAAAAAAATTAAATTTTGTTTAAAAAATAAAACGGCATACAGTCATAAAAATGTGTTACAATAATATTACGTATACGTATTGATGTACTTTATGTAACTCGAATTAAACACATCCCAGTGCAGAATTAATATTGGGGTATCATTATATTTTAAACTACAAATAATTATAACTCCTTATCTTCTAGATTAATTTAAATATAATAGTAATAAACAGGGACCGTAATCATTATGAGTTTTATAGTAAAAAATACGCAATAATGATTATATTATGAGTTTTAAGGATTTTCTTCAATGGTAATGATTATTTTTGAGTAATATTAATAAAAATCAGCCATAATCATTACTTTTCAGCAAAAAAAATAAAACTCCAAAATAATCATTATATATGATTTTTACTTTTTCGCTCAAAATAAAACTCACTTTCAATTTATGACTTTTTTGTAAGGTTTTTAACCAACATAGTTGCATATCCTCATAAAACAAATCCAGAGAAACCAACCAAACAAAAATTAATATATATCAAAACAAATGCAATTATAACAAATGATTCAAAACAAGCGTTTAGTAACAATATTATTAAGTACAAATTATATTATGGGTATTCATGTAGATGTAAATATATATACATATGCATAAAAATATGTAAGTACATCATATATATGTAAAGTCGTAAACTGAAAGTGAGTTTTATTTTGAGCGAAAAAAATAAAAATCATAAATAATGATTATTTTTGAGTTTTATTTCTTTTGCTCAAAAATAATGATTATGGCTGATTTTTTTTATTATTATTATTCAAAAATAATCATTACCATTGAAGAAAACTTTAAAAATCAAAAATTTAAAAATCATGACGGATATGCAAAGATTGTCAAAAATAATAATGGTGCAATAATTTTTTTTATGTCTGTTCTTAGTGATTGATTTTTTGATTTAAAAAAAACGACAATAATCCTTATTTACGGTCCCTGGTAATAAATAGTAAATAAGTAAAAAAAAAAAAAATAAATTAAGTCATTGGAAATCAATTTTTAAAGTCTTTTCGTTAAATTATAATCAAAAAATTCTTTGAGTCAATACAAACTTAAAATCTAAATATCTTGTTAAAATGACCCGACTCTTCAAAACGTGGTTCGCCACTGAATTCTACGATTTAAAATTGAGTTTATGTATCCCAGGGTGTCCCAAGAAGTGTCATTGTTTGACATTTGAGCAATTGTTATTGTTTGCTAGTAGAAGGTACGAGGTTAGTAAAAATGGAGCGCCACACGAATGAACAACGCATTCTCATTGTGAAATTGTTTTACCAAAATGGTGAAAGTTTTGCGGCTACAGTTCGCAAATTGCGATCAATTTGGGGTCACAATAATGCTCCAAAAGAGTCAACTGTAAAGAGATTAATGGATAAATTTGCCGAAACTGGGTCTGTTAGTGATGTAAAGACAACAACGCGCAATCGACCAGGTCGATCGACCGAAAATGTCGGAGCTGTACGTGATGATGTCGCTCAAACTCCATCCACCTCAATTCGACACCGAGCTCAGCAAATTGGTGTCTCCAAATCCACTTTGCAGCGAATTTTGACGAAAGATTTGCATCTTCATGCATACAAAGTTCAATTGACTCAGGAACTGAAGCCAGCTGACCATGGACAGCGAAGGGAGTTCGTTAATTGGGTATAGGAGAGGCAACATGAAAATGCTGATTTTGCCGATAAAATCATCTTCAGTGACGAGGCCCATTTTCATCTTGATGGCTTCGTCAATAGGTAGAATTGTCGCATTTGGGGTGAGGAAAATCCTCGAGTGATTCACGAGAAGCAAATGCATCCTCAACGTGTCACTGTGTGGTGTGGTTTTTGGGCTGGAGGAATCATTGGACCTTTTTTTTATGAAAATGAGGCAGGTCAAGCGCAAACAGTCAATGGTATTCGCTATCGTGAAATGATAACCAGTTTTTTCTTGCCTAGAATTGAAGAAATGAATGTGGAGGGCATGTGGTTCCAACAAGACGGCGCCACATGTCATACAGCCAGAGAAACAATTCAATTGCTGCATCAGTCATTTCCCGGTCGTGTTATTTCGCGTTTTGGAGATCAGAATTGGCCGCCTAGATCGTGCGATTTAACACCATTAGATTTTTTTCTTTGGGGTTTTTTGAAGTCGATAGTTTACGCGAATAAGCCGACGACGACTCAAGCCTTAAAAGAGGAAATTGGACGCTGCATTAATGGAATACCGCAGCATTCATGCAAAACGGTCATTGAAAATTTCATTAAAAGATCGCGTGCATGCCAGCAAAGCCGCGGCGGCCATCTGCACGATATATTGTTCCATACATAACCTCATTCTGTCTACTTTACGATATAATAAAGTTTCACGATTTTTTTTTTAAATATCTGTGTTTTATTTAAAATTTAAAAATTGCGTTCTTCTTGGAGACCCTTTATTTTTGACGTACTTACTGTATTATTAGTACCTCATTATAATTTAAAGTAATGCAGAAAGTAAGTTGGTAAGTTGATAGTAAGTCAAAAAATAATAATAGCCCATTACAGTTTCATTACACTGGATAAATTTAGGGTCTATTCCACGTCGATTCACTCGCTAACCATTCCTGTGCATCGATATCTACTATTTCTCAGTATCGAGGGTATGAAATGTCATTTTGAAGAAAAAAAAAATAAATATAGTAGACATAAATGTATAGTAGGATGTCCCAACATGGGGTGTCTTTACGAATTCACTCAAGTAATAGCACTCACAGGATGCGTGTATATGCTGAATATGGTTAATAAAACCAAGTTGTGTTTGGAGAGTAATTTTAGGTTCCTATTCGCGATAGAAGATGTCAAAAATGGTAGGTTTTGTTAACAAAAAAATTGCTTTAATTTTTTAAAAGTTTCGTTATGCAAAGCTTATTATGGGAAAAATATTTATACATATGTTTTTTTTTGTAAATAGTTTCCGTCCACCGCAAAACTATTAAGCCCAAAATTGTTGTTGATTTTTTAACAATTTGTGTTTTGAAAATTTAAAAAAAAACAAGAAATTTCTAAAAGTGAATGGAATATTTATTTCGGACGATAAATGTATGCCTGCCATTTACTTTTAAAAGATTATTTCATGTAAATGTTGCCCGGGGCTACGCTATAGATGGTCCATCCGTGAGCTTCAATTTTGGCCTACTTTTTAAAGCATTTCCTGGGCTGGAATTGTGGCTAGATTGTCCCTGTACACGAGAGTCTAGTGGGGTCAAATCACATGTTCTTGGGCAATCGACTGCTCCATAACATAAGATTAGTTGCTCGCCAAACGCGCCTCCCAAAAGGTTCATGGTATCGCGTGCCGTGTGCCATGTGCCAGCCTCTTGTTCAAAACACATGTCAACGAAGTACAATTCTTTTTTTTTGGGCAAAAACAAGTCGGTAACCATCGCACGGTACCTTGCTCCATTGACTACAACGTTGCAATTTTTATAGTTCATGAAGAAGGACGGTCCAATGAAGCCGCACCAAAAAGTGAATACTTCAGGGTGCATTGGCAGCTCTTGAACTGCCTATGGCTGCTTTTCACACCAAAATGAGCCAAATTTGTCGCTGAAGACAATTTTTTAATAGAAAAATGGATCTCCATCCAACTTTTCTAAGGCCCATTAACCAAATAAACGACATTGTGGAACGTCACCTGGCCTTAGTTCTTGAAGAAGCTGTATTTTGTATGGTTTCATACCAAGGTCCTTACGTAAAATCTTCCAGATGGTTGAATTAACATTTCGCGATCTTCATTGACACTGACCGATACAGCAGCAATATTCTCCTCGGTACGCACTCTTCGCATACAGGTTGATGGATTAATATCCAATAAAGTGAAACTGGTGCGAAATTTGGTCACAAATTCATTGATTTGCAAGCTTTGTTCGTTTGTTAGCCTATTCATGGTGAAATGGCAAACCTTACTGCGATTTTTGACATTGCCGCATGCAACGAATCTTTTTTTTACACTGAACAAATTTACACTGAAAAACCAAATAGCAAAAATCACCCTTTATTTCACAAAAATCGGATTAAAAATTCTATTATTTTTTTTTTGTGAAATAATACGATATTTCAGTGTTTTTATGAAAAATTAAAAAAAAAATAATTATAATTATGAAAATGTTCATATTCTATCAGGTTCAAGATCATAATTAGGGAATGGTAAACACTAATTTTTTAAATGGAAAAAATTGTGAGGATCAGCGCAAGAGGGAGTGCACACTTTCGACCTGAGGGACCAAGTCATCGCCATCCTCCTTTATGAACACCCCAACCCACAAATAACTCATGGTTTTGAATAGGCTTATACCTTGGTGTTCAAAACATTTGCAACTGAAATCACATTTTGCCGTCATGTGGCCGTGATTTTAATCCAGTGAATTGGGCCAATACCATTTCCTGAAAAACACCCCCTCACCCTAATGTTTCTACCTCCGTGCTTTACTGTGGTGGTTCTGTATATAGGATTAAACTATTCGTCGTTGTCGAATGTAGGCTCTTTCATCTGAACCCCGAAGGTTAAATTTGGACTCATCGGACTCCATTGCTGTTGAGTACAATTTAAATGGTTGCGGGCAAAGTTAAAACGAACTTTTCTATTTTTTTCTGACACAAAGGGTTTTTTGTGCATGTAAGACTTCTAAGGCCATATTCTCGGGTTCTTCTTTTAATGTTGGAGAGACTGGCATGTACAGAAAGTTCAGTTTTAACTTCTCTAGGAATTGCTTTAGGAGATTTCATGAAAAAATTCTTAATTTTTCTGTCTTCTCTTACAGTAGTAGTACGGAGTCTTCTTCCTTTGTGAGTTGTACGGCTGTTACCACTATTAACAATGCGACAAATTGTTGATTTTGTAACGGAATATTTTAAGGAAATGTCTTTTAGGGAAAGTCCATTTTTTAAGGCATTTAAAACTTTGACCTTAAAATCCGAATTGTATTTGTTTCCTGCCATTTTTCACAAAAGTAATTCTTACGGTGTTAATGCTTCCAATATCTTATTAAAATTCTTATAGCAAAATAATTATGATGAGTTTTTTATTTGAAAAAAAGCAAAGATCTAAATCACGAATTAATAAAAGGAGTGTGATTACCGCTATTTCCTAGCATTCCTTAGTGTTAAAAGTAAAGTTAAGAGTAATTAGAATTCCAAATGTTTTGAACAGCTGCATTTTGAATACATCTTTTAAAATTAATTTTTTTTTGTTTTACTTTAAGGGAATTTGTTTTTTTTATATTTAATAAAAACAATGTATGATGACATGAAAAAAAAAATTAATTTTAGTAACGAAATGTGATTTGAAGAAAATTAATCAATGAAAAGTTAAAATGCGATCTCAGTTCCAAATGTTTTGACCACTACTGTATATTAAACACTCCAAAGAAAAATTACTATGCGAAATTCCTTTTCACATCTAGTGAATGTTTACCCCATCTATTTATAGATTTACCCTTGGCAATCATCTTCGATTCCAACTGTTAATGTTTGCATTTCTGAGAACGTATTGGGAATCTGGCTTCAGCAACATTAGCACCAATTTCAAAATAAATCTTCGGGCCGGTATTGGGTGAAATCAATTGTTGGCACCTAAAAGTACCTACCAAAAGTATTTGCATTATATTTTCCGTATTCAGCTCTTTTTTTACATCCACTGGTCTTTTTTATTTTTATCGGGACACCATAATGTGTAATCAGTCTGTTTTTTTATTAATTCTTTACGTATCAAGATTTTTTTTTATATATGTTATATCAAAATTTTCTATTAAATTAATAAAAAAAAAATAATACAAAAATATTGAAAAAAAAAATATACAATAAAAATGGAAAAAATTAAACAGGATTGGTCCAAATCGTATATAGTGCAACCACGAAATCATCTTGTATCTCACATTTTTATAAACGAAAAGCATCGTTTTAAGCCCTCCTATGAAAATGACGTAAGAATTTTTAATCGAACGTTAAATATTATATAAGTGTTTGCTCTCCTATCTTTGTAGGTTCGTCCCGCTTCTATGAACTCTTTGATTGGTTGGGAATATTCCCGTAAATGGTTAGAGGAGAGAAATGCATTTATTGAAGACCGCTTAAGGAAAGTAAAACCGAAACGCATAAACAATGACTATCAAAAATGGTTGGATAAACGTAAACCAAAAGCGTATACAAGTTGTGCGCCACAAGGCATTCGTAATATAAAAAAAAAATGTAGTAAAAACAAATAAATAAAACAAAATGAAATTGTAGCTGAATTATGAATTCATATTAGCGATTTGTGTTTTATCAAGAGTTTTGAAAGAAATTTTAAATTACATTTTCAATATTTTTCAATTTTAACGGAAACAAGTTTAAAATAAAGCTCTTAAAGCAAGCTTTCAGTTAAAATTGACTTACATGACTGTGGTGAAAAGTTTTATCTAGGACAGGGTGTTTCATATTCCCCCTGATTATGTAATGCGTTGCCGTATTTAGTAAATATGTATCCATACAAAAATAATTTTTTAAACCCTTATATAGGATCCCGAAGGATCCAATTTAGAATAAATTAAATTTTAATAATTTTGATGTTTTTTTTTTATAGAATAAAGGAAATCTGAATGAATTAATTTTTTTGTTAAACAATATTTCAAAAAGAAAAAATTAAAGGATATAATCCCTACACCTTAATTATTAAAAACTAAAATTTTCTTTACAAATCAGGGGAACTATATCGAGATAGGGGTATCCTACATTAACTGCTGGTTTATTTGATACGAATTTATTTTGTGCTATGAAAAATTAAAAAAAATATTTACTTTAATATATATTTTTGGTACTTTTCTTCTACCGAATAAGCCAATCGGTTTCGTTACGACATTACCTAGAATTTATTTATTATGATCTACAATAGTCACTTCCTTTTCCAGAAACTACACTCAGAAAAAAAATTAGTAAATAAATTTGCAAACAGTTTTCAATCCCAATTTACTATTTTTCTACTGATTTTTAGTAAAAAATTATTATTTAGTAATTTTTTTTTTGCTATTTAAATTTTACAAATTACAGAATTTTCACAGAATATTTACAAATTTTTGTTGCTAATTTCAGAAATTATTTTACAAATTTTTGAAAACCGATTTGCTAAAATTAGCAAAAAAATATTAATTTTAAAAAAGTGGATATTGAAGGAAATTTTATCTCTACCCAGCAAAAAAAAAAAGAACTTGCCATATAATGGGTTTAAGTGCGAGCAGTAACTGGTTAAAGTTTGCCTGCTAAGCTAACATAGATATGTCATTGGAGGTAGCTAGTTACCTACAACCTTACGAGTAGGGAGTAAAAGAACTAGTTAATGGTAAGGTTAAAATAACTAGTAGTAGTTAACGCAAAAATAACTGGTTGCAATTTATATAATAAAAACTGGTGGCTTGAAGGTAGTTAATAACTGGTTGCTTATAAACGGGATAATAATACGTTACATGAGGGGTGAAAATAATGCATTATCAATAGGTACTGAAAGAGTATCTATATATAATGAGTTTGTAAGGAAGAAGCTGAATAACTACTATAAATAAATATTAGATTTTTATTTATATTTTATATATAAAATTGATTTGATTTATTTTATCAGAAATAATTTTTTTGACAATTAAAACGTGTACATTATCAAAAAGTTAAAACGTGAATGATATTAAAATTCAAAATTGATATAGATATTTTATAGAAGAATATTTGACATTTCTGAAATGAAATTAATAACTTCTGAAAGTAATTTGTTATTTTCTAAAACTAAATTGATAATTTTTGCAAATAATTAATAATTTCTGATATTAAATTGGAAATGGTGTATAATGAAATAATATATTATATATTTTTTTTTATAAAATTTATTTTATATTTATAATGATAAAAAATTTAAATACAACATATGTTCATATTTAATAAAAATTCATATTTGATAAAAATTCACAAAAAAAGTTTACTTTTAGATCAATTCATTCAAAATTCCAATTCAAACTGGTATTGAAAAGTCCCATTTTCAAATCAAAATCAATGTTTTCAAATCTTTTTCTATTAATTTTTTATTTGCTTTTAAACTGAATTGATTTTTGATAACAATTGATTTTTGATAACCAAAAATAGATTAGTTAAAACACATTAAAAAATAAGTAGTTAAAACACATTATTAGTAACTCATTATTTTCACATTGAAAGTAATGTACTATGCAAGGAGCTGACATATCAATGGCTGTATTTCACTTTAGAAGTAATGCAGTGGCCAAGGGTAGGTGATTATTGGTAATGCAAAAAGCAATGATCTGCTATTACTAAATTTCCTGGGTAATAATTAAAACTTATACTTACAAACTTAAATTGACTTAAAACATTACGTAGGTTGAAAGACGGTATCGGAATGGAAAATAGGGATCGGAAGTGATACATAATTCTAAAAATCAGCCATTAAAACAATTAAAATTTGACCATAAAATCCAAAAATTTAACTCTAAAAATATATTTCAATACAAAAATTACCAAATTAAAACATAATGATAAATTCGTTTGTTTTAACCAGGGACCCGATATTAATATTTTTAAAACGTTTTATTTTGTTTTTTGATTAATAAAAAACAAACACTGGTGTTCAAAATAATTTATTTTTCAATATGGATTTTTTATTTTAATAAAAATTCAAAATATTTTTTTTGTTCGTTTTCGAAAACAAAAATTTAAAAATCTTTACTGATATTTTCAACAAAGTTGAAAATTATATTCATCATGGATGAAAAAAGTACAAAATATAAAACAAACAAAATTAATTATAATATTAAATAAAAAAAAAAAATATAAAAAAAGTTGATGCATTAATAAAATTGAGATAAAAAATTAAAAATCCATTAAGCGCGTTTGTTGTTTTTAAACACATAAATTTTTTGATTAAAAAAAAAAAAACGTTTTTTTGTCAACTTTTTTTTGAACTTTAATATTTATCATAGTGGATATATTAAAATATTCATAATGAGCAATATTTTTGTTTGAAAACATATTTTTGATTTTGTTTTTGGAATTGTTATAAAAAAACTTTTGAAATGAAAAGATATTTATTTTTGATGAAAACAAAAAATAAAACGTTTTTGGGTGCCTGGTTTTAACTATTTTTAATTTTGTCTAAAATATTTTTTGAAAAAAATAAATAAAATAAAAAAAATAATGTTGCTCGAAAAAAAAATCGTGATTTTTTTAAAGTGTAACAAGTGTTTTAAAAATAATTCTATTAATTTGTGCATTTTTAATAATTTTTTTTGTTAATTAAAATATTTCTATATTTTACAATACATTGAGTTTAGTTCATAATAAAATTTTCAAAAATTTGTGTTAACTAGAGCTTATTTATTTTAATAAGCTTTCTACAGAATTTAAGCAATGTTTAGTAGCGGTTATTAACTTTCCTCCTATTTCTATTTAACTAATATTTAGTAAAATTTGTTACTGATTTTAACAGGTCGATTTTAAATTGCACTTTACTGCAATTTACTAAAATTTAGTAGTGCTTACTAATTTTTTATACAAATTTCTTTTTAATAATATTTAATACATTTTTTTTTGCGGATTTTATCAAATCGATTTTAAATTCCACTTTACATAAAGTTTATTAAAATTTAGTAGCGGCTACTAATTTTTTCTACTAATTTCATTGTACTACACGTCAGCACACGTGTGTTTCTAAGATTAGCAAAAAATACCGCTTAGCTTAAAATAGCAAAATTTCTCGTAATAAAAACAAACTTTTCAGTTGTCATTGTTTGGAGAGTGTATAACATGTTTTACTTTACAAATATTTTTGCCGAATATAATTGTCATTTCTATCGTTTAGACTATTTTCCTAACAGATAATCAGACCATGAATTCTGCTTTTGTGCCAAAACTACATTACTCATACGTACAGTGGTCCTTTTATTATTTTCTTTTAAAAAATAAAAAATAATGAAGACGTTTTTTTTTGTTAAAACAAATACATATTAATATTTAATTTTAACGGTAATTTTTCTTAACTTAAACGAAGCTTTAAGAAAAGCTTTTGTTATTAAAAAGCTTTCATTAGATAAACTCACCACACTATTAAATTTTCTATTGAATGCACTTGTTTTTATAACTTCCTACTACTCCACACGCTTTAACATGCCATTTTTCCATGCATTATGCAATAAATGAAAAACTTGTTTTGCTATATTTTTTATTTTTGCAAGTTTTCTTACACTCTTTCTGTCTCTCTAATTCTCTCTCTACTTTGGCAGTCTCTTTTTTTGTACTCTTTTAAAAGAAATACCTATGTATGCCACTAATAGAGGATTAGAGAACACCCACCATAAAAGAACAAAAAAAAAAAAATATTTTTATATGGAAAAAAAAAAGAAAAACAAGTTGAGGCAGTGTTGAATTGTTTACGTCAACAAATTGTTGCTTTTTTTTAATTCCACTTCTTTTTGCAATTTATCCAGTGAGTTTTGTTTTCTGATGGAGACTATGAATTATGTGACCAACTAATATTAGTGATAAAATGTGGGGAAAACGAAATTTCGCGAGAAGGGTAGATTAACGTTTCCTGATATATAATTAAAAACTTTAAATTTATTTTATTTTCTATTCACTGCAACCTCTCCGATTTCAGTAAACATTATTATTTGGATTAGAAAGTTAATGGATTTAAAATCGTACATAAATATTTAATAGAAAAATATACATTTAATTTCTTAAAATTACTCGATATTAAAACATAATTTAAAAGATATGAGATGTTTCATGAAGAATATCCAGAAAAAGTTATTAAACCGATTATTCGATTGAAAGGCATATTCTGATCAGCTACGGCCTTCATAAATATTCTGCGTGTGTTATATTGCTACTTTAAAATAACTTTTGTTGAACTCTCAATTTAAATGGAAAATGGTATATGAGAAATTATCTACATTGATTCATTAAGTTATGATGAAATTCACTTACGCACTCTAGCTGTGCTTAATAGCCTTTTTCCACAGAGCTACATCTTTCATCAATTTGCAAAGATGTTAACATCATCCCATAAGAATTTTACAGGCCAAAAATTCTACATCTTTCTACATCTACAAAAGATGATCCTTTCTCATTTTGTTCCATCTTACATCTTTCGTTATTTTAAGTGTCATCACTAAAAAAATGACAAAAAAATCGATTTCTTTGTGCCGTCACTAGCAAACTGACATTGCAGAAAATAAACAAAAAAAAATATTTAACAAAGCAAAATGAGCGGCATATGTAAGAATTTCATTCTTTTGTCTACCAAAAATTCTTCTTCATCATCATCTTCTTCTAGAATGACCTTTAATATTTCAATGTACTGCATTAAAATTCGGGTTTGTTCTTGCAAAGCAACAACTACTCCAATGATTAATGCTTTCTCTAAATCCATTTTTTATTTTTAACAAAAAATATGCGTCCTTTTCTTTTATTTTTTGACAGCTGAATAAATGGCAGATGAAAGATGTTGCCAATGTAAACACTTGTTTCACATTTTCAACATCTTCCAAGCATTTCACAAAGATGTTGTTCAGTGTAAAAACCCTATAATAGTCTTAATTATTATTTTACCTCTCATGTTTATCTACTAAACATGAGAGTAAGCCGTACATTGCTTTTTGTATTTTGTAAGTAAGAAGATAATGACTTATCATTACTTTTGGAAAACATCGCGAACAAAAATAATGTGATATTGCCAAAAAAATATATGAGTAAACCTTTTTATTTACAAACCTATAACCACTTATTGTATAACTGCTTTACAGCACATGAATAACTTTTTATTTTGTTAACTACTTATTTTTAATATTCTTGTAATGCAGTCGGTAAGCAGTTGCACAAATTTTATGTGGTTTTTTTTCGCAGCGAATATGTACAACTACTTACAAAAGTTACCTTGTCGTATCAAAATAAGGAGTTTTATTATTATACAATACAATTAGCCCTTAATAGGTTTCACATACGATCCACAACGATTTATGGGTCCCCTATAGGAGCAACTGCCTTAGTTGCAAGGATCAAAAGAAGCGAACAAAAGACTGACCGGACCGGTCCACAAATAAGCCCTTTTACCGCGTTGGGTATTAATAAATTTGAGTAAGATCCACAACGATTTGTGGATTCCCTATTGGAGCTACTTCTTTGGTTCCTATGGAAGAAAGGAGCGTATTCAGTAGCCACTCAATTTGCGCCCACTCGAATCGGCTTACAATTAACCCTTAATAGGTTCCACAACGATTTGTGGGTTCCCAAGCCGTGGACCGACCGGTTCGGTCTTAGCTCCAAAAATTAAAAAAAGTGCTATTTAGATATTAGTATTAGCTCTTATTATTGAAATTTTGCTGAGCCCATACCAAATCTCATGTTCCTAGCTCTAGCACATTGAACTGACTGATTAAGGGGACAGTTTTGTCGTTTTAACACTAGTTTTACCATGATCTTATTAAATAATCCAAAAAGAGCTTTAACAGTAAATTAGTTCACATCCTAGGGAGAGAACATATTTTAGTTAAGAAGGTTTAAGATTTCTAGCAAAATTGATTTAAGCGGCAACTGTCCACTAATAACTAATTTAAAGATTTTAGTTTCAACAGTGTGGGTTGATTTACTTAAGCGTCACGTTTGCTCTTTTTATTCCAAAATTTCCAGTTGGTTATTGAAAATTTCTAGAAATATATTTTTACTGAAGAAGACATATTTTAAATTTATGGTTCCTAGATAAAGCGGTTTAGGCAGGTGGGCCCTTTTCTCCTTTTTTATCACGTTCCTGACAAATATTCTAAATAATTCAAGGAATACATCTGTTAAATATTAGGTCTGTGACAAAAGCGGTGGGAGAAAGCAGTTACAAGGGAAATTTTTCACTTTAAACCCGGTTTTTTGCTACGTTCTTTAGCAGAAATAAATTTTTTACCCAGTTCCAGGCGGATATGCACAGTTCTTAAAACAGGCCGTTAAGGTTAGGTAGGATTAAAAATTCGTATTTGTCACAGGCAAGAGCAAAAGAATGCATACAGGGCATCCAGGGCCAATGCTGTTGGTTCTTAACTTAATGGTGCCGGAATCGATGATTCTATGTAAGTTTCAAAAAAAAAAATAATTTTTTCAGTCACGTTTTTCTCAAAACCCTATTTTTGAAGTTCTCAAAATGTTATGAACCGATATTGTTAAAATTTTGCAGACTTCTTTAAACTAACTTATATATAGTGCTTGAACGAAAGATTTTTTTATCAGAACTTATTTTATGAGGCAATAGGTTGTAAAAATTGTACCAAAAAATGGGACATTTTGTTCACTACTCCACTACGCCGAGAGAACTTTTTTTCCGAGGTCAGATAAAAATTTCGCAAACTACTTGCTAAATAAACATCATTGACATGCTAAATTGTTTTAATAAAATATTTTATTTGATATACGAGGGCGCATCAATAAGTCCGTGACTTTTTGAATGAAACACAGTTTTTTTTTTTGCAAAAAAAAAAAAAATATTTTTTAACATAATTTTCCTTAAGCTCAATACACTTAGTTCAACGTTTCTCCAATTTTTGTATCCCTTCCAACAAATAGGATTTTTCGAGGTCCATAAATAGGCATTTATTTGATCAATAATTTCATCGTTGGAGCTAAATCTCTTTCCTCCGAGCCATTTCTTTAAGTTTGGAAATAGGAAATAGTCACTGGGGGCTAAATCCGGAGAGTATGGCGGATGAGGTACCAATTCGTAGCCGAATTCATCGAATTTTGCTATTGAGACGACACACGTCACACGATTAGGTTTATGGTCAATTGAGAGCAAACACGGCACCCATCTTGCAGTCAGCTTTCTTAAATCCAACTGATCATTTATGTATAGTCGAAATCACACTGCCATATGAAATGCTTATGGCATCAACAATCTCACGCACTTTTACTCTTCGATCGGCCAACACCATATCGTGGATTTTTTCGACATTTTCGGGTGTATTGACCTCAATTGGCCGTCCAGAACGTTTAGCGTGATTTGTGTTTGTGCGATCACAATGCAAGTCAGTAAACCACTTTTTTACCATTGAAATCAACGGTGCAGAGTCCCCATAATATTTATAAAGCTTTTCCTTGGTTTGATTGACCGTTTTTATTTCGCAAAAAATAATGTTAAAGAAGCACTCAAAATTTACTTTTTTCCATTTTTAAAAAAATCCACGAGGTTGTATGTTTTGAACAGCTGTTAAACGCAAAGTAGATGACGGAACATGTCAAAATTTGACAGTAGTCTATTAACAGGTAGTGTTGCATTTCATATAACTACATGGGAAGTTCGAAAAGTCACGGACTTATTAATCCGCCCTCGTATTTAAAAAAATCTATATAAATACGCTTTTTGAGCCTTTGAAATCCACTTCACCCCTTAAGAGGGAGACTTTTAACCCCATTTTTACCATGTTCGTGGTGGAAATTCCAAAAGCACCTCATCCATAAATAAACCCATACTCAAGCAAACAGATTTATTATATTTCAGACTAGCTGACCTGGTCCACGTTGTTGAACCTTATAAAGGCTTTTGTGTTGTATTGTCTCTCCATTCAAATAGAGATCTTTATAAATTTATTTTCTCCATATTCACTTGGAAAAATAAATTGGAATGTAAATAAAATAACGAAATTTTTGGACAAATCGCGAAACGATTCGAAAATAAAAATAAATGAGTTATTTCCATTCCGAGAGTATAATGAACAACATAGAAAAGAATCGAATCAAAAATATCATGATCTTGGCAAAATGTCCGAATATAAAATTCTTCAGGACCATAACGAATAACACAAAAAAAGATACGCAAATTCATCGTCCGAATCATAAGTTATGTTTTTGAGTTCATAGGCAAAAAGTTATTCTCCATGATTACTACAAAAAAAAAATTCTATGATCTGGAACCAGACTAAAAATACATTTTCATACATAGGTAAACAGTTACTTCAGATGTGTTAGAAAAAGTGAGCCAGGAAGTAGGCGTTAGCAATTTTTCTTTAACTAAAAACCTTATTCGGTGTATTAGAGTAATTTAAAAAGAAATTTGCCAAATCGGTTCAGCCGTTCTGAAGTTATGCTCTTATCAATGAACAGCATTTCATTTTTATTTATATAGATTTCTAAGGGAGAGAATTTCTCCCCTTTTGTATCCCAATTTTTAACACGTTTCCGCCTAAAATTTGGCAAAAATAACATGTGAAAGAACAACAAATTTGTACATCGACTTATGATATTCTTCCATTCTGAAAAATTCAATTCCTTTTATTAAAACTTGTTATACAGATCTTAAAGTCAACAGTTTCTAAATTTAGCCGGGTAAGTTAGAAGGCTCATTACGTTTCGACGTATATATGAAAATTTTTCTAAGAAAGCTGTCTTCTAATTTTAAGGTACTTTTACCAAAAATTAGAAATACAATTTAAATAGGTATAAAATTAATATAATCCCGCAAAATTATACACAGTTGGTCATTTTAATCATATAAAACAGGGAATTTTTGTTTTTGCATTATGGCGCGCAATAGAGAGTTTTGCTTTAATGAAAAGCTACAAGTGGAGAAATAAAATGTGAAAAACAAAAGATGAAAAGTAACAACAACAACAACATTTAAAAACAACATTCAACAATCCAATATTGTTGTACGTACTGTAAACATATATTATAAAACGTAGTTAAAGTAGAAGGAGGACATACGTATATATATATTTTTCTTCTCGAATATGAGATATATGTGTACGACTATGGTCGGTCTGGGATTGGGTCGGTTGAATGGTCGGTCTGGTTTATAGTTAAAATTCTCTGTACTATGCTGTGCTTTATGTGTGTGTTATAATGTTACGTTAAAGAGTTTAAGTTTTAATAGACCTATTCTCATACAGTCAGTCAGTCGTTCGCGGTGTGTGGTGCATTCAGATACGTACATACATATGTATGTATGTATGTATGTAGGCAGCAAGTAGGTACCTCAGATACGGTGATTAAAATGAAAACCATATAGACAGACGGCGGACGACGGTGTATAAAGTGTGTTAGTAGAAGAAAAATTTATATGTGAATAAAAAATATAAAAAAAGCTTTTTTCCTCTATGTGCATTTTTACCGATGTTTTAGTTTAGTTACCGCTGTCATTTCCAACAAAACGGTATTGAAAACAAAACGAACGCTTTAAATAAAACAACAATTATAAACAAGTTGAATTAAAGAAGACAAAAAAAAAAAGAAAATATTAAAACAAAACTATTTTTAATAAATTAAGGAAATTTAAAAATTTGTAAAAAATTTAAAATTGACAATTTTGAAAAGTTCGATAAAAAGTTAAGAAAAAAATAGTGAAAACAAATTTTAATAATGTAAGTTACAGGTTTAAAGTAAAAATATGTAATTTGTTTTTAAGACTTTTTTAAAAAAACTTCTTAAACTTAATCATATTTTTTTTTTCAATTATAAGTTAATTTGTTTAATATTAATAAAAAGGTAAGTGAAAATTGTTAAATTATTACGTTTTCTATTAAAATTTTGAAAACATATGTGTGTTTTTTCTTTATAATTTTCTTAAACTTTAACAGTTTTTTATAATTATTTTCAAATTCATTAGATTTCTTTAACATTTATGGTTTTCCTGAAGATATTATTATTAATTTTATGTAAATTAAAATTTTTTTCTTACAATATGCTACAAATTGTGCACTTGTTAGCTTGTTTTTCTTGTCTTTATGTATTTTCCTAATGGCCAATCGAAAATAAAAAAATAATAAATGGCAAGAAAACAAGAAAAACACGCAAATAGTAGAAATTCACCATGTTACATAGAGAGTGTTGCCAGAAAATGTTTTAATCTCTTTTCCTATTTGGAAAATGCAATTTCCAAGAAAGAAAACAGCTGCTTGTCTTGTCTATTAACAACTTTTTTTGCACTGCTTCATTTCAAGTCTTTGGCGATCGAACTTAAACTGCCGGGAAATTTATTTATTCAGATGTGCGCAACAATTCTTAAGAAAAATATTTTTTTTAATTCCTTCTATAAAAAAATTCACTGGACATATATTTATGTCTCACTGATGGATATAGGGAATATAATATAAATAAATTATAAATTAATTAGTTTTGGTAAGCTAACCACGAATGACAACATTTTTAAAATAACTTGGAGCGAAAATCGAGTTACAAAGTTAAAGATATATCTTTTTTACAATTTTTCAAAAATTGTGAATGGGTTAAAAAATGGAAGACCAGATTCGAAATCAGACGATAAAAATGTATAAAAAGCAAATAAAAATTATTGAGGTTCCTAAGCCAACAAAAAATATCAAATCCTAATTTTTTAATGTTTCTCAAAACTTGAAGTATTAGACCAAGTCCTATCTGCATTTTGATCACCTATATCCAGTAGTATTCGAGAAAAAAAAAAAATATTTTTTTTTAAATTTTCGATTCAAACCACATTAAGAAAAATCGGTTAGAAAATGTGATAAATACAGGAAAAACTTAAAATGGGTCATATATCAACAATTGTTGTTCAACAGGTGCAGTGAAAGAATTTAGATATGAATTTGAGGGGAAAAGATTAGGATTTGTTTAAATATTTAGAACTAGCTTAAAAGCTTGATACTTCGTTATCGGTAGTTTGAAATATCGAAATATGTTGAGAAGAAAATATTATTCTATTTTCTAAAGATTTTACTACTTAAATAAATTTGTTTCACCTTTTGAAGTGGATGTTTAAATTTAAACTTTTGAATTTCTTCTTTATAAGTCATTTAAGGGGAAAGTGCCCAGTGTTAACTATTTTAATATTACTTGTATTAATATTACAGTGTTAACTATACTAATATTACCCTTTCCATCGCATTTCGTTCTCCTTATCTAATGATTCATTTACACTCGTTCCCATTCCATTTGTTTCCCCTCGTCTAATATTTCAATTACACTCATTCCTCATTCCATTTTATTTTTTACCCTATCAAGTGCATCGGTTTCACTCGTTCCTCATTTCATTCCATTTCAATCCCCTTGTCAAGTGTTTAAATTCCACTCGTACCCTGTTTTATTCCATTTCTTATCCCTTGTCTAGTGTTTCAATTTTACTCGTACCCCTTTCATTCCATTTCTGTCCCCTTCCAATTTTAACTTGCAAATATTTCCCTATATACACCATAGCAGGCAAAGCTCATTACGTTGTTAGCGTTAAGAATGGTTGTCCGGGCTAACATCTGAGGGTATACGGAGTTACCAGAAAATTACCCGGAGTCCTTAATTTTTACCATGTCCCATACCAAAATTCTAAGATGAGTTAGTCCATACTCTAGGCAACACATATTTAAAATTTCAGCTTTATGGGGGGCAGCCCTTTAAGGTGGAGACTTTTCGTCTTTTTGACCCTACGCGTACACACTGGATATGGTGCCTGCAAACTAAATTTCAATATCCCTAGGTTTAACGGCTTGTACAGGCTGTTAAGGTGGAGACTTCATCGATGTAGCACATACTCCAAAAAAAGCATATTTCAAATTTCAGGTTTCTAGCTATAAAAGTTCGGGCAGACCGTGAAAGGGGTTTTCTCCGTTTTGGTTTTCCCCAAAGGAATTTCCAAGGACCTCGTATTAGCGAATGTCTACGTCGCAGGGAGAACCTACATACTAAATTTCAACGTCCTACCTCCTGCGGTTTGGGTTGAGTGATGTTGAATGAAATAAATAAATAAATATTTATACATTTACACATTTTTACATTTACAAATTAGCACACTTTCACTTTTACGAATTCGCACATTTGCACTTTTGCGAATTTGCACATTTGCGCTTGTGAAAATTTTAGCATTTTCACAATTGCACATATGCACATTTGAACATTTACATTGGAGGAGGAATCTATGTACCAAATTTTAACTTCCCAGCTCAAGCGGTTGTGGCAGGCCGTCAATGGGGAGAATTTTACGCTTTCTTGCCCCTCCGCGTTAGATTTCCCAAAAGTCACGTGTTATCTGTTATATACACTGAAAAAGAACCTGCATACCAAATTTTAACTTTCTAGTTTCAGCGGTTTGTTCAGGCCGTTCGGGGGGAGAATTTTTCCCTTATTGCACCTCCCAGTAGGAATTTTCAAAAATCCAACTTGGGTGGAAGTCTACGGCGGTTTTGGCAAGTCGCCAAGGGTGAGAATTTTCTCTTTTTTGCCCTCCACGTTGAATTTTCTTAAATTGACATCTTAGCTGTTATCTACACTGGAGAAGGAGCCTGCATATCAAATTTTATCTTTCTAGGTCCATCCTAACCCCCATTTTTACCACGTCCCTGGCTAAAATTCTAAAATGTATCTTATCAGTGAGTTTGTCCATACTCCAGGTACTCCATGTTTAAAATTTCAAAAATCTTGCTATTTCGCAGGCCGTTATGGGGGAGATTTTTCTCCTTTTCGCCCCTCCCCGTAGAAATTTACAAAAATCCTACCTCAGTAGATGTCTACACCACAGGTGGAACTAAATTTCAGCTTTCCAGTTCTAGCGGCTTTGGCAGGCCATCACGGGGGAAAATGTTCACCCTTTTAAGCCCCTCCTAATTGGATTTTTCAAAAATCACATCTTTGCTGTTATCTATATAAAATTATATTATATTGCTATTATAAAATAGTTTGTGAGTTAAAATAACATAAACTACCATTTAAAAGAAATGTTATTACATTTAAAAATCTGTCTACTTACTTTTCATTTAAATCAAATGGTTTTTGTTATTTATTTTAAAATGTTGTTTTAACAACTGACACATCAGTAAGAAACAAATGATTAATCACCCATCTAAAAATCGAAATATATATGAGCATACATGATCATACATGGGCCTGTATATGATCATACATGGGCATACATGGTCATATACGTCCATACATTGTTCAATATATGACCATACATGATCTCATATATGATCATATATCTTCTGATCTGAAATTTGAGGGTATATGGACGTATATGATCATATACGAGCATACATGAATAATATATGAGCATGTATGATAATATATGCACATATATCACCATATACCCTCAAATTTCGGATCCGAAGATATATGGTCATATATGAGATCATTTATGGACGTATATGACGTGTATGCCCATGTATGATTATATACAAGCCCATGTATGATCATGTATGTTCATATATATTTCGATTTTTAAATGGGCAGTTAAAAAGAAATGTAGAAATTTTACAACCAATTCCATAAAAATAACTGATTTATTCATTTATTTGAAATTGTTTCCGTATTTGTATTTTTTGTCTGTTTTATAATTTTCAAAATCACATTTTTGTGTGTTATGTGTTTATGAGGTTCTTGTAATTTTTTTAATATTTTTTTTTTTTTTTGAAAAAGACGACCAAAATTTAAATTTGTAATAACAGTAACGGCAACAAATAAACCACAAATTTCCGTTTTGTGGGTACGTTTTTATTAAATTTCAAACAAAAAATTTATAAAAAAGTTAATAAAAATATTTTTCTGAAAATAAAAAATATATGTTCCTTTAGTTTTAACTGAACTGAAAACTTTTTTAAAAATATACAAAAAGTAAACTACATAATATCCTAAGTGATATTATCGATATTCGAAATTGCTTTTTAATTATGGTTTCAGTAAAACCAACCGAACTGTGGATTACAAAAAAAAGTTATTTAAAGTACCATATCTTCAGCTTATTATTGGTTTGACCTATATGCCAAAGAGTTGGTATCGAGAAAAACGATAAAGATGGTAGGTAAATTTTTCTTAAAATCTATATTATAAATATTTTTTGTTTATTTGAAACATCGATGGCGGCATGTATTTTGCATAAAACTGTACATTTTCATTCATTTTTTTTATTTTTTATTTTGTTTTTAATTTTTTACAAACAAATTTGCTGTTTTGTGCTGAATATAGATTTTTGTTTTGTCTTTCTTTGCTGCATATCCATACTTTTTTATGTACCTAAAAGTTGTTCAGTCTCACGATTTGATCTACGTTCAATTTTATGGCAATGCAGCAAAATAATTATTATTATTATATTTCTCTTACTCCCACTTCAGTATAGGGCGCCAAATTTCTGTATGAAAATTTTCTGCATATGCCAAAAAATGCAGCAAAATAATAATTAAGTTTATTTATTTTTGTATGCAAAATTTGCTGTATATGCCAAACAGTAATGAACCAATGTTCATTAAATGTTACAATTACGGATGTAAAGCAAATTTTATGCTGGATATCTTTGATATGATACAAGATATAAAGAAACGAGTTTCAGAATTGGAAAGAGGATGTATACATTATATATAATCCATTCTTAACTAAAGAAATATGAAAGAAAATAAAATGTCGGTTTAGTGTAATGAATGAGAGTGTGAACTGTGAATCTGAATGTATTGGTTTAATATCAGAAAAATCTAAAAAATTAATTCAAATAAAATTTTGTCGAATGCAATAAAAATTTTGTGGAAAATAATATTAAATTATTTAACTGAATATTGTTTTTTAAGACTAGAAATATAATTTATCGTCCCAAAATATTTTTCACTACAAAAAGATTTACACCACGACAATGTTTTTTCAATTTCAAATATTATTTATAGCAAAAACAGATTTAATGCGGCAACCGAATTTATTGTCAACCGAATGCTTTGGTTAAAGATACTGATATATTTTTTTGTGGCGACCGAAATTCGGTTAGTACAACATAATTTCGTTAAAACCATATATTTAAATTGCCTCAGGAATATATTTGATTGCGACAGCTAAATAATTCGGTTGCTGCAACCAAAATATTCAGTTGAATTTCGGATGAATCTGTTTTCTTTGTGTATATAAAAATTTGGTAAAGCAAAATTTCATGATTTTAATTTTTATATAGTTTGATACTGACAAAAAATAAAAAATTTCTAAACAAAAACTAAAATAATTTAAGAAAAATAATGAGAACTTCAATTTTTTGGGTGTAATATCTTTTCGAGCATAAGAGATACGTTCTTCCTCATTGTTATTCGGAGACTATCTCAGTAAATTTTGCCAATTCTAATAGTCGAGGTGGTCAATTTTGGTGTCGTGTTATTAAGTTTGTGTTTCAACGACTATACAGATTAAACAGATTAAATACTTTCCGTTCCACGAAATTTTACAGTGGTGCGTATGATTTATTTTAAAATCAATATCACGTATACGTAAAAAAATATGTTACTACATAAATGTTGTTAAAAATTAATTTGAATTTTCCTTAACTTTAAAGCAGGGGTCGGCAGAAAGAGAGAATATGAATGTATTGGTGTTTTACACCGTAAGAAATCATTTTATTTTTCTAGATAAATGAATGAATTAATAAATTAATCGATAAGAGAATATCCGTATTCATTGAATTAAAATAGTTCATGTTTTTGTTTTCTCTATTATAAAAAATCAAAATAATTCATAATAATAATAATTTGATTGCATACAGGGCACTCTGCCTCATTTTCCACATTTTTAATTTGAAATGTAAACGAAAAATTAAATAAATACCTGCAATAAAACAAGACTATAATAAAAAAAATTTTTTTAGAGTGTACTTTATTTCTTCAACAAAGCGGCATATACTTGCTCTGTTGAAAGTTAGCGTACTACTGAATGAAACAATTGTATTTTTTGTGCTCTTAGCTGTGAGATTTGTTGACATTCGTGTAGTGTAAGTGTAAATTGCCGATTGTGTTCGGCCCCTGAGTGCTATGAGTGCCGATGACTGCTTTAAAGTGTTCTTTGCCTTAACTTTAAAGAAGTTCAGGAGTTAAATTTCTAATATTAATATACATACACTCACAATATTATTTCGTTAAAAACAATGTAAAATACATATTAAATTAATCGCAAATACAATCAAAAAGAGGACTTCTGATTTTTCATTATATCCCAGCAAAAACATGGTATCAACTACTTACCAGGCTATTTACTCGCTTAATTAATTTTGTACGCTATGTCCAAAAAGTAATGGGTACTCATTATTTTTTGGCTGTTCGTAAGCGAGAGGGTAATGACCACCTATTACTTTGTGTTTTTTGTGAGCGAGAAGATAATTACTTTTGGGACATTGCGAACAAAAGTAATTAAGCGAGTAAATAGCCTGGTAAGTATTTGATGCCATGTTTTTGCTTGGATTCAGCCCATTTTGTTGTTTATTTTCAGTTATTCTTTAATAATCGACAAAAATAGTAAAAATAAAAGAAAGTCGTTTAAAATAACCATCAATTTTTAACTGACAAAACGTTAGAAAAAACTACATTTGTGGTTTGATTTTCAAATTAAAAGTTTTTTTTATTTGTATGTAATTACAAAACACAACACACACAGATGTATATATTTTTATTGGTTATGTGTGTATGTATATTTGAATAATTACTTGTAATTTTTATTGAAATAATTTTGTATATAAACAAACTATTTTGGTAAAAAAACTAAATACAATTATTTAAATTCCTATTTTTAGAAACAGAAAACAAAAAATTTTACATTTAACAGAAAATATCAACTCCTACTGAATGTGTGAAAATTTTTATAGATTGTTTTTTGAATGACTGATACAAATAGTTAAAAAATATATTTCTATGAATTTCAATTGATTCTTCATTTAAAAGCAAACCCTACGTATTACTTTTTAAATATACTACAGTCGGTAACGGAAAATATATTGTGAGTGTATTAACAACTAATAATGAATTGATTAAAATCTTACATTTATTAAAATTATGGAAAATTTTCTATAGATAATTATACTTCTTATCCCCAAATCATAGTAAGCATCCTCTTGTCTGGCAACACTGATAGTGCAAAAATAAATTCGCCATGATTTAAAATTTTCCATAGAGTTTCCAAACAAAGAAAATTAAAAGCATTTTTAAAAAATAATAATATGATCATCAAATTAAAATATTGGAAATTTTGAATTTTTTCGATTTTTTTTGCAAATATTAATATAAAAAATAAGTTATTAACCATTTTGCGAAAACATATGTTTACTTATTTTTTCGTGCTCTCTGATAAACTTTAACACTCTTTTTTTGGAAATATTTTGCAAACCACCCTCAAAAAGATATTTTAGCTAAACCACCCACACATTTTATCATCATCATCATCATAACATTAAATACAATTCTTATCACTTTGTAGTAATAAAGAGAAATAAAATTGGCAGATAGTCCCATTATAACTAAGCTTTTAAGCTTTATGTCAATTTAACTTTAATTCTTGTTCTCTGCTCATCTTTTGGTCTTTAACTTTGCTTTTATATTTCATCAGTTGTTGTTTTTGTTATTGTTTTGGAAATTATTGCATTGCATTTCTTTTTGCTTACATTTTTAAGGTGCTTTTAATTTTTTTTTCATTGTTATTATATGGAAGCTTTACAGCAGAGGTCACCAACCTTTGTGACCGGTGTACCATCAAATGGTTGAAATCTGTAACGATGTTAAATATTCATTTTTACTTGCAATAATATGTTTTTAAAAATATTGGTGAAATAGGTTATCAAAAATTTTGTGTAAATTTTACAAAAATTTGGGAAAAATATACCAATTGTTTAGATAAAAGAAGTGAAGTTTTGCAAAAATTTTCCCAATTTCTTTATACAAAACGAATTATCAATTTTTGGCAAATTAAAAAGTCATATGATAAATTAAATTTCAACATTAAAATATTTTTAATATGGTTAAAATTATATCATTCAATTTACTGGCTTAAAAAAATTAATTAAAAATTTCCAGTCAAAAGTTTAGCATATAATTTAAGTTTAATACAATTTTTAAAAACTTCCATAAATTGTTTATACCACCTAGAAAATATTCGCGTACCACTGTTTGAATACCCCTGCTTTATAGTATATGTAGTATTTTCAACCGCCTATTCTTTTATTTTTTTTTTAACTAATTTTAAGTTAAGACTCAAGAAGCGGTCACTGAGGTGTGGTGAATATTGATATATTAGTACAAACGGGTACTATGTACTTTTAATCTTTTGTTTTCCTATGTTGTTTTATTTGTTGTACTCGTATTCTTCTGCGTATTTGTAAATGTCAAATGTAAATGTCTGTTCTTGTTTAGAATATGAATAAGTAGGAATGTATGGAAATTTTGTGTGTTCTTTTTTCATGCAAAAGAATTTAAAGTACATAATTTGCAAGAATGTGGGTTGTTAGATTTATTGCATGAATTTTGTAAAGATTAAAAAAAGTTGGTCTTATTTTGTACATTCTTTACAGTTTAAACAGAATTTTTTGTTTCTCCAATTTAACAAGAAATATACAATAAAATAATTAATATTATTAATTTTCCCCATATTACTATTTAAATAGCGGTCATTTTTTACGTATAAGTGCTAATGAATGTTGAAGTAAATTATATTAATCATACGCACCGTTATGCAAATAATATTTTAAAAATATAGTATTAAAGTGTCTTTTGTAATCAATTGGTTTTTGTGTGGAATTTTAAAAAATGAATAAATCATACGCTTCGAAATGCTAGTAAAGTTGAACCTTTTCACATTTTTTATTAATGTGAAAAATGAACGTGACATATCTTTTAATTTTTATTATTTTTTTTTTTTTTGAAAAAAATTAGTTGAAAGAGAACATATTTTTCTATCGATACAGGAAAAATTCAAAGAGTTGTTATTTTTTGTTTCTAAGAAAATCCACTTAATGTTTGAATACCACATCAATTTACATATTAAACATATATGTTAATATTACACTGAGCGCCCCGGTAGGCTAGTTGGTAGCGTGCTAGCTTATCAGTGCGGGGGTCGTGGGTTCGATTTCCACCAGAGGCTCTGGTCTGTTTTCGCTATAACGAGCCGAAGGCCTTCGTTGCTAGTGCTCGGTTAGGGAATTAAGATATAATTTGTAATTATATGTTTAATAAAATAAAAATATTACACTGACAGATTTATCTAAATGGTCTTAATAAATTTTTAGATTAAATCATTGAAGTTTCGCTGGAACTCGTCCATTAAATTTTTTCATTAAATAAATGCAGTTTCCCTGTTTTTTTTTTTTAGAAAAATTTCATTTTATTTATTTAAGATTTCATACATTTAATCAAGAATAGAGCCCCCCATTAGCAGGATTTCGTTCTACGCGGTCTTACGGTGTACCCGTCTTTCGGTCTGACCGGCTAGACCGAAAACTCGGGTAGACTGGTCTACCCGTAAAAACTAGTCAGTGAGTAGTTTTTAAAAATACAATTTTTTTAAAAAAAAAAACTTATTAAATGTTTTTTTTCCCAAAATTAAAGTACTTCTTCAAAAATAGTACCGTTTTAAAATTTTATTTCGAAAAACAAGTACATTTTAAAAAAAGAGTATTTTTTCCAAAAATAAGTACTTTTTGCAAAAAAGTACTACTTGTTAAAAAAAAGTATTTTTTAAAACAAGTACTTTTTAAAAAGTACTCAAAAAAGTACTTTTTGAAAAAAGTACTTTTCTCCAAACCAAGTACTTTTTGAATTTTTTAAGTACCATTTTAAAAATTTCTAATACAAAAAAAAAAAAAAAACTATTATATTATTCCTTAAAATCGAGTTCAAGATCTTTTTATAAAAAATAATAATAATGATTATTTGTTATTTCTTTCCTTCCAATATTTCGTCACCACATTGGGTGACTTCTTCAGGGAAATTATATAATTTTTTTCAACAATAAAAAACTTATATACGAAATATTGGTAGGAAAGAAATAATAAATAATCATTATTATTATTTTTTATAAAAGGATCTTGAACTCGATTTTAAGGAATAATATAGTATAATATTGAAGATCGAATAAAGGAAGATAAATATAAAAAAAAACTACAACAACATAAGTTAAAATTTCGTTTGAAAATCTCACTGTCTTTTTCGGGTGGTAGTACGGCTGGTCGTGGAACAAAAATGTTCTGAAAAACACAATATAATTTAGAAGGCACTGCATTTTTCTTATATTTACATGAAATGTTACGTAGCTTTTTTGAAAAAATCATTTTTTTTTACAAGAATTACTTTTTTGTAATAAGTATTTCAGACCGAAAGACCGGGTAGACCATAAGACTGGGTAGACCAGGTAGATTGTAAGACCGGGTATGATAAGCAAATCGTAGGCCCTAATCAACAAGTTTCATTAAAAGATAGATTTATTAATATTATTAAGCTTTTTCTTTAAATTTAAGAAATTTTTATTTAATCTCCAAAGAAAATTTCATAAGTTGATTGAAAAATTTCATTAAAACTCATTTAAGAAAGTTCTGTTTGTGTTGCTTAAAATGCTGATAGTTTTAAATGTCGGAATATATTTATAAGCAAATTCAATACTTTTATCTTTGGATTTCCTTTTTTAGTAAATTTGTTAAACTTTTTTAGGATGCTTTCATTTCAAATTTCACTTTACCAGCAAAACCACACATTACCAAATAATGTGTAAAGTAATGTGTAGCCATAGGTGCTCATGGATTACTTTACACCTTACTTCACTGATGAATTTTACAGGCGATGAGCCTCAAAGTAATGTATAGACCCATTACTTTAGAGGTGATAATGTAAGGGGTTACTTATACACTCACCAAAAAAAGTCTGTAATGGCAACTGAAAATTTTGCTGTTATTACGGGAAATTCTGCTAATTTGAGCCCAGCGGTATTTTTTGCTAATCTTAGCAACACATGTCTGCTGACGTGTAGTACAATGAAATTAGTAGAAAAATTAGAAGCCGCTACTAAATTTTAGTAGACTTTTTGTAAAGTGGAATTTAAAATCTGTTTGCTAAATCAGCAAAAAAAATACTAAATACTATTAATATTAGTACAAAGTTTTAGATTTATTTTTTTTATCGAGCATCAAAAATTTTAATCATATTTTTTAAAAGATGTTTTATACAAAATGAAAAAAAAAATCAAAGGCTTAAAAATCTTAAAAATTGTTAAAACATAAACGATTTTATCTATTTGTTTTTATTTTGTAATTTCTGTTTTGAAAAATATTTTAGTCAATTTCTTTTTTTTTACTTTTAAGGTGAAATTTAAATTATTGTTAGGGCTGATTTTTAGAAATAAAAAAACTTTTTAGTGCTATTTTAAGTGGATGTCCTTTTTTTAGACATGAGTCGGTATCTTTACTTCCGATCTTTTTTTTAATCCTATGTAACATTTTAGGGCAATTTAAGTTTGTATGTATAAGTTTAAATTATTAGAAATAACATTTCCATCAATATCGACCTTTTTAAAATTAGTAATTTTTTTTTGCTAATTTTAGCAAATCGGTTTTCAAAAATTTGTAAAATGATTTCTGAAATTAGCAACGAAAATTTGTAGATATTCTGTAAAAACTCTGTAATTTGTAAAATGTAAATAGCAAAAAGATTTGCTAAATAATAATTTTTTTACAAAAATAGTAAAGTGGGATTGAAAACCGTTTACAAATTTTTCTACTAACTTTTTTTTCTGAGTGTATGGTTACGAGAATGGAAAAAGCAATGTGTCTAAAAATAGATTTTCAAAAAAGAGGAATTTTTATTAAAAAAAATTATTACAAGTATTTTAAACGTTATTGAAAATAATATGGTCATAATGGTAATCGAAACTGGGAACTCTGGTTGCCAGCCAAGAACTGAACCCACTAATCTATCGCTGCATATAACTTTTGATTGTTTTTAACCTAAAAGCTTCAAACCTAAAAGCTTCATTTTTTGCTTACAAAAAAACACAAAGTAAGGTATCTAAAAATAGATTTTCAAAAATATTTCAATTATTACTTTACATTTATAAATCATATATTACGTAATCAATAATCAGCAACTTATTACTTAATGCTTGCAAATAATGAAAAAGGTAACGAGCTATCACTACAAGGTAACGCATAAGTATATCGCACCCATTATCAAAGTTTTGCTGGGTTTCTAGCATAAAAGCTTTGTACAGGTCATGAAATGAAGCACATTTTCCCTTTTAATATCTCAAGACGATAGGGCAAGACGTAAGGGTTATTACCTAACCAGAGGAAGTAAAATTAACCAAAAATCCCATTTTAGTTGTTTTTTACGCCCAAAAAGCTTCAGCGGTTGGATGCTTTTTTCATTTTGAACCTTGTTTTTATTACATTTTAATTGGTAATTCCAAAAAGGATTTCTGGAGTTAATTTACCTATACCCCATGGGATACATAGTTATTTTAAATTTAAAATTTTTAGCCGAAGGGGTTTGGGTAGTTTATTAGGGAAAACTTTCCCCTTTTATGGCCTCCCGTTAACATTTGCAATAATCGCATGTTAGCGAAGGTTTAAGCCGCACGAAGAACCTACAATGAAAAAAATTTGTAGTGTTTAGCTCCACACTCATAATAATCCATGCATAAAAATACGAAATTTATGCCAAAACAACAAAAAATTTCGTACAATAAACAAATTTTCGTTTATTTTACTAAAGTTTTTTTTATTATTTTTTCCTATTTTTATGCATCAGTCCGGTATTTGAGCTGGGCGATTAATAGCGGCCTTTGGCACTTTGGTTTTAACCTTGTTTTGCTTTGAAATTTGACATTTTTTTCTAGAATTAATTAGTCTTTGTCCTAGGGGATATAAAGGGTGGTTAAATTTAAAGGGCCGATGTTGAATGTTAACCACACCTAAAAGTCAAGTTTTTTTCTGCATTTGATTTGAAATTTCTCAATTTCAGACTAACTCAATTTGAACCATGGAAAGATATACAATCGAGTAACGCGTTAAAGTTATTCAGGCTTATTATGGAAATGGGCGTTCAAATCAAAATGCATTTCGTGCACTTCGTGATTTCATAGGTCAATTTAATCGTCCAAATGTGCATACAATCGGAAAAATCGTGCAAAAATTTGAGCAAACCAGGAGATGTAAAAACACCAGTCCATGCTCGTACAGCTCGTACTACAGAAAATGTTGCTACTGTTCGCGATAGTGTGGCTGAAGAGCCGTCTACCTCAACTCGTCGTCGTGCCCAACAATTTCACCTCGAATTGCCCGAATTGGAAGATATGGATGTGCACGATATGTGCCACACAGCTAATGAAACAATGGCTCTTTTGCGCAACAAATTCAATGGCCGTGTTATCTCACGTGGTGGCGATGTCAATTGGCCGCCAAGATCATGTTATTTGACACCGTTGGTCTTCTTTCTTTGGGGTTATTTGAAAGAAAAGGTGTACGTCGATAAGCCAGCAACAATTCAAGAGCTAAATAATGAGATAATTCGGTACATTAACGGAAGCCGTCGAGGTCGCGCCTTTTTATTATTACCATAATAAAAAGAAATGACAATAATTTCCTAAATTATTTGTGTTTTATTCAAAATCAACATCGGCCCTTAAAATTTTTACCACCCTTTACACATATATTAAATTTCAAATTTCTACCCGAGGAGGTTTGGGAAGGAGGTTACGGGGGAGACTTTTACCTTTTTGCCCCTCTCGGTAAAAATTTCCAAAAACTCCCTTCTTGATGGATGTTAATGGAGGAGGATACACTTACATGTCAAATTACAGTTTCTTTGGTTTGAGCTGGGTGATTAAGGGGACACTTCCTCCCATTTTAAACCGACCTTTACCACGTTCCTATTAAAAATTCCAGAAAATAATTTTTCAGTTAATTAGCTCATAGCATAAGAAACACATTCTTTATATTTCTAGGCAAAAAGGTTTAGGCAAGCCGTTAAAGGGACGCATTTGAACCCCTTAAACAAACCCCCAATTTTACCATGTTCCTGTCTAAAATTAATAAAGTTACCTTATTGGTGACAGCCGAAGATCCAAAAAACACAAATTTTAAGTTTAAGATTTCTGGCTAAAGTGGTTAGGGCAGGCCTACATGGGGGATACTTCTGCTTTTAAATCCTGATTTTACCACGTTCCTGGGAAAAATCCCGAAAAATGCTTTATCAGTGAATTAGCCCATAAAGGAAGGAGCTGCAAAAAGCGATTTAAACAGCGCATTAAGAGCAAGTATCTCCACCATTGAATCCCAATTTTTAATACCTCCCTGTTCGAAACAGTAACATCCTTAGAGAGCAAGTTTGTGCAGGCCCTTGAGGTAGGTATCTGTGCTATTTGAATCCCTAAGTTCCTCGTGAAAGTTCCAAAAGCAACCATGTCATATCCCAGGGAATGTATATTTTATGTTTCTGATTTTTAGCACATTCAAAATAGTAAAAATTTTAGTGTAAAAAACTGTTGTTATTGTGCCCATGGCATACCCCCAAAACCGCATATTACCAAATAATGTGTACAGTAATGTGTAGCTATAGGGGCTCATGGATAACTTTACACCTTACTTCACTGATGAATTTTACAGGCGATGAGCCTTAAAGTAATGTATATACCCATTACTTCAGAGGTGATAATGTAAGGGGTTACTTATATGGTTACGAGAATGGAAAAAGTAATGTGTCTAAAAAAAAGATTTAAAAAAAGGAGGAATTTTTATTAAAAAAAATTATTACAAATATTTAAAACGTTATAAAAAATAATGTGGTCATGATGGGAATGGAATCAGGGAACTCTGGTTTCCAGCCAAGAACTCTACCCACTGAGCTATCGACGCATATAGTATTAAATGAATTGTTGCGCTTCGTTTTTTCTCTAGTGTTGTCAAAACAAACATACACTAACCTTTTGCTTACAAAAAATAAAGGTTTTTAGCTTTCAGGTATTCTATGCATTAGTTTAGTGTGTAGAGCTCTCGTGGCGGCCTGGGTTTGAATTCTGACATGACCAAAAAAAAAAATTTCAAATATATTTTTTTTTTAATTTATTTTGGAAAAACTATTTTGAGACCACCTAATTTTTGATTTAGCGAAGGTTTTTCCAATATTGAAAAATTTGTTTTCGGAATTAGAAAACACTTTTTGCCGGCACTTATACACTCAAAATAGTACTTACTTACTTAGATGCGTCTGTCATGGCCATAAACAACCGTTTAGGTCAGTAGCCAAATTCAGTATAGCTTTCGATGAGGGTCGATATAATGCGCTTCTCCTCCAGTTTCTAGCACCAAGTTTAGCAAGATATTCCTCAGCTTGATCCTTTCGTCGGAATTCGGGTCTTCCCCTTCTACGTCTTCCTTCGGGACCGAAATCGAATGCCCTAGCCAGCGCAACCGTTGTACTTTGAAGCGCCTAAAATAGTTGTAGTTCAAATTAACTTAAATAAAAAATTAAATGCAAAATCACTTAAAACCCGGTCTAATAATTTTGCATTTAAATCAATAGAACTATTAATTTATTTTAAAATGTTATTTTTTTAAATTTTTCATTTATTTTAACTGTGAATAAACTAACCACAAATACCTAAAACAATTAACATTTCCTTTATTTATTTCTTTTAACTGTCGTTGTTTTAACCATAAACAAATTAACTTCAAAATCAGTAAATATTAATGATATTTTATATATTTCATTTTTTTAAATGCAAGTAAAAATAAACGACTCTTTATTTATTTTGTTAACTACAGTAAAAAAAATTAAAACCAATTTTTTTTTTAAATTATTTTAACTGAAAATATTAATTGTAACAGAATGACTGTATTTATATGTAATTTATTCTTTACATAAATTTAAAAAAGGGTTGAAAAATATATTTCTTTGTATTTTAACTACTATTTAATAAACAGGCAGTTACTGTAAAAATATTTTGCGTACCTTTCCCGTTTGCATTTTTCTTATCGGGTGTATATTTTTTGTAGAAAGAAATTAATTTTGAAAAAAAAATTTTGTGTTTTTCCATATAAATATTCCATACAAATTTAAGTATTTATAAAACTTTTAAGTAGGTATAACTTTATTTATTTATTTATTTATTTATTTATTTATTTATTAATGTCATATCCTGCACAACAAGATTTAATCTTATAATTACAGTACAGGAATTACCAAGCAAAAATAATAATGACAATTGTTAAAACATATTTAGAAATAGGTTGCAATTAGGTAAAATATTTTGAAAGCTAAAATTTAAATTACACAAGATTAAAAAAAAAATAATATTAATATTAAGAAGTTATAAAAATGCTACCAAGTCTTGAAAATTCTCGGTTTTTTTCTTTTAAATGTCAACAAAATTATAATTGCTCTATTTCGCATTCTGGCAAAGTCCCAAATATTCAAACTGTATTTGTTTACAAAAATTACAAAAAAGTCAAGTAGTTATATATAAAATTTGAATAAATGGTAATGAAAGTTTTTCATTTGAATTAGTGTCAACTAATAGTAATACGAAATTCCCAAGTTTAGTGTCTTGTCTTAGAAATAGTGTTTTTCCATTTGTTATAAAGAGTTAATTATATAGACCAATATGAATTAAAGCATACAACTATTTTTTCCTTAAATTTTCATTCTCCTTAAACATATTTTGCATAAATTATAAATACTTAAATACATAAACCGCACACTGAATAAAATAGTTATGTGCTTGTTTATACACTTGAAAGAAACTGTTAATAAAATTCTGTGAAAATTTAATAAATTCAAGGGAATTCTAATTTAAATAAAATATTATTTTTAAAAAAATTCTACTTCAGCATACAAGAAAATTTTTATCAATTCCCAACTGAAATTGGGTGAGTTAAATAATAATAATAGAATACTGTTTTTCAAAAGAAATTACGTTTCAAACTAATTGAAAGCAATTAAAATTAACAAGGAAATTATTTCAAGCTTGATTATTCGTTTAGGATATTATTTAAATTTGTTACATACGATATTATTTTTTGTGAGTGTATGACAGATGTAGCTAATACCGCTACATATGCTACCAAAAACTAAACTACATTTACACGCACACATAAAAAATAAAATACTGTAAACAAAAATCACAGAATTTTAAATGCAAGAGTTGTAAACCGCAAGTTAAATACTTTAGTGGTTTTAAGTTAGTTGCAAAACAGACGACGAGAAAAGGATCTAAACAGCAGTGGCAGTAATGCTAACATGGAATTTGTAAATAAAAACATACATACTGCTTGCAGTTTGTAAAAACATGTCTAAAATGAGCAATTTAACCTTTTCTTTTTCGCACTGAAAAAAAAACATTTAAACTTTTGAGGCAGATGTGAATTTTTAAGGCAAAAAACAAGAAAAAAAACTGAACCTAATAGAAATCATTATAAAGTATATACAAACTAAGTCTACGAACATCATAATATAAAAGGTTTACTTTTTTTAATTTTATCTCTAACTCTAACTAACTGACTACCCGTTTTTCCTGATTTTTCTTTATTTTTTGTAAACAACTAAGATTGGTACACTTGGGGTCGCCTTTGCACGAACGCTGTTTTCGTATATGGACTTCACTGTTAGGCAAAATATTATGTTCCCGGCTCTACCTTTACTAACAAACACATCATTAATTTGTAAGCTTTTGTTTTTAATATTTTATCCAATTAAAAATAGCAAAACTTTAAATATTTTTATGTGAGGGAGGGAGGGTGGTAGGGAGGGAGGGATAAGATAATTTTTAAAAACATTGTGAATTACTTAATAGGAAATTATTGTTAGTTGTAAGCTTAGTCTGTAAGGATTTTTGTATATCCATAGACGTAAATAAACGAAAATGAAAAAAAAGCCAAGAATTTTCAGGACTTGGCAGCATTTTTATAAATTCTTAATTTTTAAGCAGCAGGTAAAAGCCAAGAATTTCCAAGACCTGGCAGCATTTGTATCAATTATTAATTTTTTTAAGCAGCTTAAAATTAAGAATTTATAAAAATGCTGCCAAGTCCTGGAAATTCTTGGCTTTTACCTTTTAAATGTCTACAAAAATATTTGTCATACAAATATTTGCACCTGCTTATCAAGTCTATATCTAACTAAATTCGTGTTGAATATTTATTGTACATAAAATTCGAAGAAAACAAACCTGATGACAAAATGAGAGCGCGTTATATTTTTATGTTTTAATTTTTATTTTTTCAAGATAACTTCAAATTTATTAAGTTTTTATGTTTTCAAAAATAACGACAAAAACAAAACTTAAGATGTAAACGTAGTAATACATGTTGTTGTAATTAGATATTCTATTAAATTACAATATGTTGTTGTTATTGTTGTTGCTTAAGTTTACGTGCTTAAGTCCGTTAGTATACCAACAAACAAAGGTAGCAAGGATAACATATATAATACCATGGAGCATACAAGCACATTATCCTTGAAGCTCTGTAATCTATGACATGTCTTATGAACTGGTTATTATCTTTATCCTTTTTAACGATTCAACATTTTACACATACACACACACATACACACATATACATTTCAACTACCAACACAACCACCAACAACGATGACTATTTCCTTTTCCTG
The DNA here is from genome assembly GCA_949748255.1 of Eustalomyia histrio. NCBI lineage: Eukaryota > Metazoa > Arthropoda > Insecta > Diptera > Anthomyiidae > Eustalomyia > Eustalomyia histrio. The sequence continues at coordinate 37,390,583 of OX456526.1, forward strand.
ATTGCTTCATAGTCAGTACATAGTAAAGAGTGGTCGTGTATAAGATCGACCAAATACATACTAACTTAAGTTAAAATTGCAATGTTTTCAAAACTGTTCATTATTTTTACAAATGATTGCACACATTTGCACCTACACTTTTCATATCAAATCGTTATGCCATTACTTCCGTACAGTACACACTACTGTCACAATCTAATACTTTGATTCCTTTTTCGCTCTTATATCTAAGGACAAATAAATTACACTTGATTCTTCGTATTGAGATAATTTTTTTTCCGTTCTTACACTTTATTCTTCATTTGTCCGGTTGTAGTTGTATTAGGCACAACCAAAGGCCCTAAGGGCGTCTAATGCGAAAGGTTGTCTTTAGGTACTGTTAACCTCTTAATTTTATTTTATGTTGTTATAAATTTAGAATTGAAATAAATTTTTTGTAACTACAATTTGTCAATGCAATTATTTTTTATCGATATTTGAAATACAAAGACAGTAATTTGTATTTCTCAATTAAAAAAAAATTGCCAGTTTATTTGAATTACAATTGTTTTCAAATTATTACACTTTTGTGTGTCTCAGCTATTAGTCAGTTTCACATACACAGAATAAAATTACAAACATCTTTCATAGGAATATTTTTGTAAATACAAAAAAAGAGTTTTTTAAAAGGCACCAACAATGGAATTTGTAAATACAAAAAACTTTTTGTTATTTTTTTGTAACTTCAATTTTTACTTTCAAAGAATTTTAATATGAAAAGTAACAATTTACAAACATTTCAAACAAAAAATTGTTAGAAATCGAATTTAAATTTATACAAATATTTTTAATTTCTTAAAATTTTTTGATATTTTTTTCTGTGTATAGACATCTTTATTTTTCCGTAATTTTTTATTGTGTAATCATAAAATAGTTAATATCTCGGGAACAAAGCGAGAAATATCAAAATTGTAAAAATATGGGCATTTCTCGGTGCAAATCCGCAGAGTCCAAAAACCCAAATAGGAAAATTTAATACAAATGTTTACCCTGTAGGAAAAGTCGATAGTGAGACTGTACTGATTGACTGTTGACTTTGTCACCGGTACTACTGACTAATTATGCCCCAGCCAACGCTTTGTGCTGTAGACATTTAACATGTGTGTGTCACCAAAAAGTCACCCAAAATAGTTGACAAAAGTGGTGACTTGCAGACACTTGACCCCAGGCTTCCTACAGGGTAGTTTTAGCAGAAAAATTATGTTTTATTTCCCTGTGTTTAGCGTTGCAATTCCAATTGCTCCCCATTCCGTTCCATTTTGTTGTCCCCGTATAGTGCTGCATTTACACTCGTTCCCCGCATTCCCCTCATTCCTCGTTACATTACATTTCTTTCCCCCTGTCCAGAGTTTCAATTACATTCGTTTCCCGTTCCATTATATTTCATTCCTCTTCTCTTGTTTCAATTCCACTCGTTATCCATTCTATCTCGTTTCCAATGCTCATGCTGCATTCTACTCACTCAATAAATTTCAAGCCGTTAAGGGGAAACTTTTTCCTTTTTGAACCTCCATTTTTCTGTAAAAATTCTGGAAATAGTTTTTGAAATCTGATACTTTTTTAACAGCATCCGCCATATTGGATTCGCCATTTTTAATTTCAAAAACATGTAAAAATTTAGGGATAAGTTATTTACAATGAAATCGATTAGTTTTTAAAAAAATAATCCGCCGTTCTGAATTAAAACAAAAAAATACATATAATATTTTTATTAAGACAACCCAGGGAATTTACGATAAGTTGAGAAATCATCGGTCATATTGGTGCCGCCATTTTGAATGAAAATCTAAAACTAGATTTGTTTTCAGTAACCCAAGCAACCATTAATTATCAAATTTAGCGCAAAATACAATACATTTAAATATCATCCGCTATATTTATGTAAGTCTTTGTAAACCCCTCTAATGCCTGTGAACATAATTTCTCGTTAAAATTTAACTACGGATTAAATTAAATGTATATGGTAAACAACAACAAATGTGTCAGTTAAATTATCAGTTAGTAGCTAACTGAATACTCATGAAACTTTCATGTCATTAAAAAAATTCGCCAAAATAAATCAGGATAAGTTCTAATGTGCTAAAATCAATAAAAATTTTTAAAATTGCTAAAACGGAAAAAATTGTAAAAATGTAAAATGTCCAAAAATAAAACGAAGCAAAATTAATAAGAAAACGATAGAACGATGAAAACCGCTGGAACTAAGAAACCGTTGAAATTAGAAAAAAAAACTTTTAAATTGAAAAAAAAAAACGCCAAAACTAAAAAAAAATCGTTAAAAGTAAAAAATATTAAAAAAGGAAAAAAAGTTAAAATTTAAAAGTTTTTGTAAATGAAAACAAGTCGCTAAAAAACGCCAAAATTAAAAAAAAATCGCTAAAAAATACCAAATTTGAAGTTTGAAATTGTCAATATAGAAACAAATCGCTAAATTAAAAAATATACGAAATTGAAAAAAATTGCTGAAATTAAAAAACCACTAACATGTGTAAATATCGCAAAAGTTGAAAATCTCTTACATTGAAAAACCGCTGATATAGGAAAAAAATTAATTAAACGACTAAAATAAAAAACAAATCACCTAAATTTAAAAAAATCGCCAAAATAAAGAAATTTCTAAAAGCAAAAAAAAAATCACTAAAACTGAAAAATAGCCTAAAATTAAAAAAAAGAAAAACGCTTATAAACGACATATTGTTAAAAATTAAAAAAAAATAATAGGAATTAAAAAATGCCAAATTTGAGAAAAAACTCTAGAATCAATTTTTGAAAATTTAAGAAATCACTAAATTTAAAAAATTCTTACAACATTTATATAAATTGTTACAAATTGATAAAATCGCTTACGCAAACAAGTAACTACAAATGAAAAAAGTCGCTTAAATAAGGCAAAAATCGATTAAATTTTATCAAATCCACAAAATTTGAAAAAAAAAATCGCCAAAATTAAAATGTTTTTAAGCGATTTCTGTATTTATTAACATATCTCTAGATGCGAGCGATATTCCCAATACAAGCCCCTTTCTTTCTACGATGTTTAATTTTCGAGAAGATCGTACACGGAGTTGTGGTGGCTTCTGGCCATTAATACAAAAAAAAATCCAATATAAAATTTTATTCTTTCATATGTCAGAAAAAACCCAGCTGCAATACTCTAATACCGACCATAATTTCGACTTACTGCGCTGGATTTTTAGAATGCATTTATTTCGAAAACTAAGTATCGAAGATTATCGCCTGTAGCTTAAAAACTACAGGAGACAACATTTTAATTAGCTTTTTGTTAATTCTAGCGATTTTTTTTATTAAGGTTTTTGTTTTTAGGAGATTTTTTTTTTTTTCAATTCTGTAGATTTTTATTTTCTACTTTGGGGAAAATAAAATTTTCAATTTCTGCCTCTAACACCTACACATCAACATGATTTAAAGATTTAATTGTTCAAAATTGGCGATTATTTTTTTCATTTTTGAGACGATTTTTTATTGCTGGCGATTTTTTATAATTCTACAATTTTTTTTTCTTATCGTAGCGATTTTTTAATTTTCTGCATTTTTTTAATTTCGTCGATTTATTCAATATTTAGAATTTCAACTATTTTTATAATTGTAAGCAATTTTTTCATGTATTTAACACATTTTGTAGATTTCTTCCATTTTAACATTTTAGAAAACATATATGTCTCCCTTTGAGACCCAGACTCACAATTGTGAGCTTTGATGTTTCTTCAGATAAATTCAAATATTTTCAAAACTATTTGGTCAAATTGTATAAATTAGTTTCTTAACAAAATTACCTTTCACAGATATAAATTACTTTTTCCGAAACTTATTAATTTTTTAAGAAATTTTAGTATATAGTCAAAAAAATAAAAATAAGTTTTCTGGTGCTTGGATCTCAGAAAGAATTTTATATACAGAAATGATTTTATTAGACGAATTTTCATGAAGATTTTCAATTAACTAATAAAATTTTCTTTACAAGATAAATGGAAAATTTCTTAAATATAATGAAAATTTTCATTTTTTGTATGAAACTAATTTCTTTTATTTACTGATTATAAGAGTTTTTTAATAAATCAAAAAAATCATAAAATGTGATTTATTCAATAGAAAGTTTCAGTTTACGAGTTCCAGCGAAACTTTATTGATTTTATGCAAAAATTGTGTAATTGTGTCTGTGTAACATAAAAATAAAAAAATAAGATATTTTAATTTAAAATTTACTTATGCAGTTCCTGCGGAACAACAAAAAACATAATATAAATTATAAAAATCCGTAATTATATAAATTTATTTTTTTAATAAAAGTAAAAAAAATTGTAGGAACATATATTTCTTTGTATTTGAACTATTTAATAATTTAAAAGAAATATTAGTTACTGTACAAATAATTTGAGTGTAAAGCTAAAGCCTTATTTTCACAATGTTCCCTCAGCTACTTACTGAGACTTTAGCCGAAGTCGATTAGATTTTTTGGGACGATGGGGTTCCCACACCCAGAAATCAGTATCAGTTGCATCCACCGAATTTGTCTTCATATTAAATTATGTCTTCATATTAAATTATATTTTTAGTTGTGAAAGCCAATATTCAGTTAATATTTAATATTTATATTCCACATAAATATTATTATGTTCCACAAAATTAAGTTTTAAGAAATATTTTATTTTTAAATTTTTTCGGTATGGAACCTGGGTAGTCAGACTCATAGTTCACATTATTGCTTACTGCACCACAACTAATTAAAATTTTCTTTGATATATTTGCCATTTAAACATTTGAATATTTTATTTTAATTAAAAAAATATATTTTTTTTAATGTTTGCTTTTTCCGGGATGTGAACTCGAAAATTCTGAGTTTCGAAGGCTAATTTTGAATTTAAATAATTTGTTAGGAAAACAAATATAGTATAAAATTTTTTTATCAATACCAATATCATTAGTGGCGTCTATAAACGTCTATATACTGAAACCCTAATTAAATGATATATTTTATCAGGATAACCGTATTTGTAGTTATCACTTTTGAATATCGACAATTTTTTAATAAATTTAATAGATTGTACCAATTTTCTAATATGTGACCTTTTTTTCGAGAAAAGGGACCTAGTGTGTCAAAAACGGGTTTGGACTTAAGACTGGATTCTGGTACCTACATAAAATGGTGTAGAATAAGATACAATGAGTTAGATTCCTGATAAAAATTTATTTACCCCATAAAAACGTATTTTGAATCTTAAACGAATTTTATTTTGAAAGTTGATTGGAAATCCAATAATTGGATACCACTGTGACACAAATTCGGGGTCATGGATTGGGGGGTGGATGATTTCAGTGCCAGACGATTACATATGTTCCATAAAACAAAACTCCGCAAACAGTTTGTCCCTGTATAGCCTTTTGAAGTTTTAATTTCTGCGGTCAGCACTGTAAAAAAAACAACACAAAGAAATTTGCACAAGGACATATCTGAGGAAAAACTTGTGTTTGGCAACCTATAATAAAATTTTACATGGATTTTTTTTGTAGAACATTTTAACCCTCTGTTGCTCACACAAGTGGGTAATTTTAGACCTTTTTTTTAAAGGGTCAAAAAAGTCCTCAAAAACAAAAAAATTTTATTAGAGATCGGCAAAGACCAAAAAGTCGCCCTAGTAACCCAAATTTCCTCAAAAGTGATTTTCAAATTTATTGATACACACATACACGTAAAGTTTCTAAAAATTGGTATTTTAATTTTTGAATCACACATAAACCTCCGAACCAAAGGTAATTTTTTTAAATTGATTTGACTTACAAGGCAAAAAGCGTTTCGCTTCTAAAAACAAATGTTTTTACAGGTTGGTTGAAAAGTTCCTGCGCTCGAAATGAAAGAATACTATTTTTGTTACGAAATAATCTCCTAGAAGCTCAATACACTTGTTCCAATAATCTTCCAATAATTTTATCCCATCCTTATAATGGTTTTCCGGAAGCTCTGCAAAATAACCGTCTACGGCTGCTATGGCCTCTTCATTCGACGAAAATTGCTTTCCACGAAGGAATTGTTTAAGATTTCTGAAGGGATAGTAGTCACTGGGAGCCAAATTTGGTAAATACGGTAGATGTTCAAGCAATTCGTACTTTAGTTCTTTGAATTTAGCCATCGTCAAAACACCTTTGTGAGCAGGTGCATTATCTTGATGAAATGTGATTTTTTTCTTCTTTAAACCAGGTATTTTCTCACGAATTTTTTCATCCAGCTGATCCAAAAGGCTGAAAGAATATTCAGAGTTGATTGTTTTACCTTTCTAAAGATAATCAATCAACAAAATTCCTTTTGCATCCCAAAAAACTAATGCCATAACCTTCTTTGCTGATCGTTGTAACTTCACCTGCTTTGTAGCTGAACAACCAGCTTCAGTCCACTGTAAACGTTCTTGTTTCAATTTAGGATCATGGTGGTAGATCCAAGTCTCATCCATAGTTATAAAACGTCGCAAGAAGTCGGTTTTATTCGGCTTAAAACGCTCCAATTTACGCTGAGAAATTTGTTTTCGATCCAGTTTTTGTTGAATTGTTAATGTGTGCGGCACTAACTTTCCAAACAGTTTTTTCATACGTAATTCTTCATGTAAAATATGGAGTACTAGTTCGTCTGAGATGCCTATGGCATTAGCAATTTCACGCTTAGCAAACTTTGATCCTCACTAACCTTATTATGTACCTGCTCAATGATTTCTGCTGTGGTTGCAGTTTTTGGTCGTCCTTTGCGTGGATCGTATTTAAGGCTGGTACGACCACGTTAATATTCACCAGCCCAAAATTCAACGGTGCGTTTTGAAGGTGAGGACTCCTTATACACTTCTAACAATTGTTCATAAATTTCCTTTGTTTTAAACCCTTCAAAACAAAGAATCTAATGACTGCACGATATTCAATTTTTTCTATATTAAAAAAAATCAATGACACGTCAACTTCAATTGAATTGACAGAATGACTTGCAACTTTGCATGTGTTCTCAGGACAGTTTTACCTACTTGAGAAACAAACAGTTTGGAGCTAGCAGTGCCATCTCTTGGTGAGCGCAGGAACTTTTCAACCAACCTGTAAATGTTTTTACAATTAAACAGAGGTTTCCTAAGTTTTAGGATCCTAAAAGTTTCCAAAAATTTGCAATAAACATAAAATTCTTAGAAAGTGTTTTTTTAATGTGAAGTGCTACTAAGTTTCCAGTATTGCGCAAATCGGAAAGTAAAATGGAAGTTTGTAAACCAAGCATAAATAGTTTTTGCTACGTTTGTGGCAAAAACGTTAAAAAGTAACAAAGCAAAAGTCATTTTAGTTCCGAGTTTGTTGAAGCATATAAAGAGTATTTCAATCAACAGTTTATTTTAAACCAAAAATGGGCTCCAAATGTGGTATGTAAATATAATTTCAATAATCCCTGAATTTGTACAATACAATAACTTTATTTTAAATATAAATTTAATGAACCCTTTTTAAACATTTTAGGAATGTGATGTTATGCTGGTGCTTTTTTGGTCTTCGCCAACTGCTAGTGAAATTTTGTGCTAAGTATTTCTGCCGAAGGTTTTAACCCTAAAAAGACTAGTTATAGAGGATTAGTTGACCCTTCTCAAAATAAGGTCTTAAATGACCCACTTATGTTAGCGAATTAGGGTTAAAATATTCTACAAAAAAATTCTTGTAAAACTTTATTATAGGTTGCTAAGCACAAGGTTTTGCTCAGATATTTCCTTGTTCAAATTTTTGGTGTTGTTTTTTTACAGTGCTCGCCACAGAAATGAAAACTTCAGAAGGTCATAAAATCGGACTGTAGCAATATCAACGAAAAACGGGTTGCAGAGTTTTACTTTATGGACCATATGTAATCGTTGAAATCATCCACCCCCCTAAAATAGTGTTGCACAGTGTAATAGGATTTATTATAAAAATAAAATTACTAAACTTTTTGCATTTTTTTGCCCAAATTTTAAAAATTATAGTATTATATCCTGTGCCACAATATTTCTGCCACAGCTCTTTGAAACTCAAGCAAGACTCAATAGAAAATTCTGAAAATACCCGCTTTAAAAAATATATGTATATGGCCCGCCTTTAAAATAAATATTGTATGTCACTGTAGGACATTTTTGTATGCATAGTTTGTAATACTTTTTTCGTTATACAAATAACTTTGAATATTGATCTTAAACAGTAGTAGCATCACTTGTGGTTTTATTACATCTGCCTCCAACACCTACACATCTACTCACACACACACATACGCACGCAGTCGTTCGTTTACATCTTTCTTCATGCTTTATTTGCTAACAGCCATTTATGCCAAAGGACCTACAGACAATCCTTAGTTTTGTGTATTTCTGCTACGTATTCCACAAAAATAAAGACCACATAGTACAAGAGCCAAGTTATTTTTATGGTTAAACCAGGAGTCTCAAGGCAATTGACATTTACTGACTTTTATTGTGTTTTTGTGCCGCATTTATAATAAACGAATTGTGGAATTGTTGGTCTGTGTATCTGTCTGTGTGTGAGAGGAAAATGCCTCATCCGGTCTGTTGGAAAACTTTTAATGTTTTACGTTATCACACATACATAACATACATATTTCTTGGGTATTTTACAAGCCTTTTTATTCTCATCGCCATCATCATTTCAACCTTATTTGTTAACTCAAACAACAGAATCATTCTTTATTTGTTCCTGCTGTGCGTTGTTTTCGTGTACTAATTTGTTGCATATCTGTGTTTCTTTTTCATTGTGTGCGTGAGTATGAGTTTGTGTGCGTTGTTTGGCCATGTTGTTGATATGCGTGTGGTATAAAACTCTATCAATTGCTAGATAGTGTATATATCTTTGATGTATGATATGGATTCTGAGAAATGACTTTGTTGTTTATCGATTAAGAAAAAAAAGGGATATATAGATTTGTGGAATATTTTTTTTTTTTTGGGTGTTTGCTCTGCTGCTGGTGCTGCTGTTTTTGATTATGATGATGATGATGATGACAACGATGATGAATTGTAATTTGTACCAGCTGTTGATGTGTATATATTTTATGGGCTTTTTATTTTACACAAAATAAATGATAACATTTTAATAGTTTTTGTTCGATTTATTTTGGGTTTCCAATTTTTTTTCGGGTTGCTATCTAGTTTACAAGTGTTTGTTTTTTGTATCCTTTTGATGTCAAAGAAAACAATTGATTTCATAAAATAAAAAAAAAAACAAATATCTAGAACAAATTGTCAATTTGAAAAAAGCATATGGCGGCATTTGTAGCAGTTTTGTTTCAGTCTTTTTTACATTTATTAATATCTACCACTTAAGGTGGCCAACTTTTTTATGAGTGTTTTTTTTTCTAGGTTTTTTTATACCCTTCACCACAGGTGGAAGGGTATATATAAGTTTGTCATTCCGTTTGTAATTTCTTCAATATTGATCTTAGACCCTATAAAGTATATATATTCTGGGTCCTTATGAAGAGCGAAGTTGATTTAACGATGTCCGTCTGTGTGTTGAAATGGGTTTTCCGAAGAACCCACACATGATGAGGACTTGATTGTTTTTTATTTCTGTTACATGTGATCCATTGCTGTTTGCTATTTAAAATCAGACAGGTTAATAAATGGCTGAGATATTAGCAAAAAACCAGGACTACCTCTAATTTTTTCCGTAAAATCCCTTTGTTTAATATGTATGTAGAATTTTACGCATAACAAACACATCCATGTGTTAAAATTCTTTTCTTTCATCTCCACCTTTTATACACAAATAACACACATACAAAGATTTGTCATTTAAATAAAAACTAAACAAATCTCTAATGAACGAAGACTTTTATATATGTACCTCTATTGACGATAATTTTGTGTGAGCTTCAATAGCTCAGTTGTCTAGACGCTATGTCACAAATACTTTTTTTCTCTAAGGCCGCGGGTTCGAATCCCGGTCAATCAACTTTTTTTGTACATTTTTTTTTATTTTCTTAAGTTTTTTTTTTGTTTATTTTTTGTTTTTTTTTTAACATTTAATAATTAATTTAAATAAAATTTTATATTAATAATTAAATAATCCATAAATAGGCTAAAAACATCAAAATTTTTATAAAAAGCCTCTGATACAAACAAAATACAAACGGTTTTATTTCTATTTTTTGCTCCGATTTAAAAGAATTTATAAAAAGATTTTTAAACCATTTTATTTCTCATATATTAAGAAAATTTTATACATAATTTCCCTTTGAGTGCAACTATTTTAGGTCATAACTTATAATAATTTATAAAAAGAAAATTATAAACTATTTTTCTTAAAATTTTTAAAATTAAGCTAAAGAAATAAAAAATATTTTTTAATAAAAAAGCGAAATAAAATCCCAAATGCAAATTTGCCAGCTAAATGAAACGTATTTGTAGAAATAAAACACATGCAGTTCTAGTGATTTCTTTTAACGATTTGTAAAAAAATATTTTGTTTTTCGAAAAAAGCTTTTTTTAGAACTAAAAAGATTTTTGAAAAAAAATATGACAACACTGATTGGCATTATGATCGTGATTGTTGTTGTTTTTATTTTATTTGTTGAACTTTTTGTCTTTCACCTCTTCACCTTTTACCCACAAACAACAAATCCATACAAAGGTTTGTCATTTAAATAAAACCCAAACAAATCTGTTTTAAACGAAAACTCTTTATTTACTTCTATTACGAAGTTTGCTTATGTCCTTCAATGGCTCAGTGGTCTAAGCGCTTTGTCACAAATACTTTTTTTCTTTTAGTCGCGCGATCGAGCCCCGTCTATTCAACTTTTTTTATTTTTATATTTTTTTACACTTTTTTTTATTTTTTCAAGACTTTTTGTTATTTTTTAATTTTTTTAACAAAACAAATGCGTCCAGCACAGTTGGCTTAACGATGTCGGTCAGCTTTTCTGTATAATTGGAGAAAGGAAAGAGGAAAAGTTTCCAAATAAGGTGCAAGCATCTTGGTTTTCATTACACAACATCTGACCAAATGTGGGCGGGATCCTTGAATTGGGCGTGGCACAAAATAGATTAATTTATATCTTAAGAACGGTAAGATCGTTATTAAATACTCCATAAATGGGATTAAAACATCAGAATTTTTATAAAAACTAAAATTTTAGAGCTGTAATATGACTATGGATACGTCTTATATATCCAAAGATCGAAAATCTTTAATAGAACATATTTGATGAAAGTAGTTATGACCAAAACATACATTTTTTTAAATACCTATTTTCGGGAACCATAAATCTTTTATCACTAAACTAAATGGTGAATTTCCACTTGAAGATGTCCGTATATAAATATGTCCATTCCATATAAGTCCATATATAAACTTCACTATTTTTTCAACCATGGTGAAGGGTATATAAGATTCGGCATAGCCGAATTTAGCCGCTCTTACTTGTTTTTTTTTTTAATTTCCATTATTTTTTTTAAATTCTTAAACAATTTTTTCATAATTAAAATATGTTATTTTCCTTCGAAACACTTATTCATTAAAAAAAAGAAGTCTTAAAAGTGTGTTAGTTATATACTTATTTCATTTAAATCTTCCTTTTATTTAATATATCCTTTCTCATGCATTTACTTTGTGTCATAGTGTCCTACATTTTAGATATATGTCCCAAGTTATAAAAACACTTGTATCATGTACACATTTTTAAAGTAATTTTTCTACTGTAAAAACACTAGTTTACAAAATAATAAATATTATATTTTTATTACAGCTAATATCTATGCATTTCTATAACTGATTTAATACAAATTTATTAATATTGGTTATTACACTCAGAAAAAAAGTTAGTAGAAAAATTTGTAAACGGTTTTCAATTCCACTTTACTGATTTTTAGAAAAAAAATTATTATTTAACAAATCTTTTTGTTATTTACATTTTACAAATTACAGAATTTTTACAGAATATTTACAAAATTTTTGTTACTAATTTCAATCATGTTACAAATTTTTGAAAACTGATTTGCCAGAATTAGCAACAAAATTTACTAATTTTTTTAATTTTGTCTAAAATATTTTTTGAGAAAAAAAAAAAAATAGAAAAACTTTAATGCTCGATAAAAAAAACACTTAAAATTTTGTACTAATATTAATAATATTTAGTAATTTTTTTTTCTGCTGATTTAAGCAAACAGATTTTAAATTCCACTTTAACTACTTTTGCGGGGAGTTTTTTATTACTTTAATATGAAAAAAAGTGCGACTGAGGGTCATCGAATCTTAGTGGTCTATCTGAACAATAGTGTCGAAGGTGATTTGGTCGCCTTTAAAGAAGTGATTTTGAGCTCGAAGAAAAAGAATGGCCGGGTCAACCCAAAAAGTTTGAAGGCGAAGAATTGCAACCACTGTTCTATGTGGACGAATTCTTAATGATTTAGGAGTTATCAGAATCATTAGTAGTGGATGAGTTGAAAGTCAGCAAACGCCTGAATGCCAAGAGATTGATTTAAAAGCAAGGACACTATGTGGCATACGAGCTGAAGCCGCGCCATGTCGAAAGGCGATTTTGCGCCTGTCAACAGCTCCTTGAACGACAAAAGGGAAGGGTTTTTTGCATTGCATTGTGACTGGCGATGAAAATTGGATCCAATACAACAACTTTAAGAGCAATAAGTCATTGGTTTTGCCCGGACTGCCATTAGCATCCTTCGCAAATTCGAATATTCATGGCATGCAGCTTATGCTCTTAATTCGGGGGATCAGCGCGGCGTGATCTTCTACGAGCTGCTCAAACCAAATGAAATAATCAGGAGGGAACACTATCAGACTGAATTAATGCGTTTGAGCCGCGCACTAAGGCAAAAGCGACTGGAATGAGAAAAAAGGCACGACAAAGTGATTTTACAGCATTACAACGCTCAGTCACGTGTTGCAAGACTGGACAAAACCCACTTGGGAACGCTGAAATGAGAAGTCCTTCCCCACCCGTCGTTTCTCCCAGACATCGCTCCTTGCGACTACTCCTTATTCCGGTCGATGATATCTGGCCTATCCTGCAAAAAAAATGAGTCGAGGATTGGATTTCCTCAAAAGATGGATCGTTCTTCCAGAATTGCCAGAAAGATGGGAAAAACTTATGGTCAGCAATGGAAAATACTTTGAATAATATTTTTGTAACCATTTTTGCACAATAAAGGAATATCTCCTCATTATTTTTTTGCAAGGTGTTGTTTGTGGCTTAAATCAATCTTTTAAAATTAATCAATATATTGGTTCATCAAACTTTGTTGAGAAGACATAATTTTTTACATGTTGATTTTCACAGAACTGAATATGCTGTTTGTAGAGAAAATTACGCAGTAAGATTATATTTTGAACTAACTTGAAAATATAATCTTAACTATGTTTTATAACTTTTTGTTTAAACACAGTAGGTATTTGAATTATTCCACAAAAGAGTTTCCAACATATGCTCGTAATGAACCTCTTACCAGATATATGAGACTATTTAATATTCTTTGTTCTAAGTTAGGCTTAAGTATTTCTGGTAATGAATTTTAATTGTTATAATTTATTTAACTTTAAGCTGCTAGTCTGTAAGGATTTCATTGTATCCATACACTGAATAAAGAAATAATCATAACAAAAATTTCAACTTTTGAAATTTCACACAAAAACTCCGAGACAAGTAAATTTAATTTTGGGCCCTGGAACCCAGTGGTATACCATGTTTTAAAAAGTTAGGTGATTTTTAAAAGATATTTAGATTTTAAGTTTGTATGGACTGAGATGATTTTTTATTATATTTTCATGAAAAGACTTCGAAAACTTTTTTGAAATTACTATTGTTTTTGTTTTTACTTATTTACTATTTTTTTATAAAATTTACTATTTTTTAAATTCTTTTTTACTATTTATTAATATTATAATCAAGAATTTTACCCATCTTTCTAATTGTATTAAGTATGTGAAACATTGCGTATAAATAATATTAAATTAAAAAATTACGTATACGCTGTGGTTTCCATTTTATTTTTTTTTAGTGATCCAAATTGAAAATAACTGAATTGTATCCACTTCAAAATAGACGGCTATCATTGTTAGAGTTAAGTTTCGACAAAAAAAAAAAAACAACAAATAATGTTATTTCAAAATAGTTTCAAAACACTTTTTCCATATATAGTATAAAATTAGCTTGCGAGACAATACAAACTTATAAATGTAATATCTCTTGATTTTGACCTGATCTGTTGAAATGGAGTATACCACAGTGTTCCCAAAACAAAGTGTGTCATTCTGATGTACTTACAGTGTATTCATTTATGGTCTCAATATTGTTTATTGGTTACTGGCAAACTGTTTGCTAAATGTGGTTTTTAGCTGGCCAATCGACATAGCTATCATAAACACTAGTAATAAACAACAGATAGTGGCACTCTAACCAAAAAGTCTATTTCCGATTGGATTTATCAGAGATTGCTTTAGTGTATATACTTAGAAATTCGATGGCGCTGAAGTAAGTAAAAAACAATACCCTGCGCCATGCCTAGGTCGGAATGGCCTTGGTGTTGGCAAAATGTTTTTTTTTGTTAAATTTGTTTATTTTCAAGTATTGAGGCATTGGAAAATGCATATTTTTGTTAATTCTTTCTTAAAATAATAAAAAAAAAACAATAAGTACACTTAAAAAAGTTTGTAAGTTAAAATAACTGAAAATATCCTTTAAAAGAAATGATATTTCATTTAAAAACCGGTCTACTTAATTTTCATTTAAATTAAATGCCATTTGTTATTTATTTTTATATGTTGATTAATCAACTGACACATCCGTAAGAAACAAATGATATAATCAGTTAAAATAAATGTCAAAATTTTACCTACCAATCCTTAAAAAATAACTGTTTTTTCATTTATTTGAAATTATTTCCGTTTTTGTATTTTTTGTTTTTTTTAATATACTCGTACAATACAAAATGTATGTATGCATATGAAGCTATAAACACTTTTTGTGTGAATGTTTTGGTGTATGTATGTATGTGTTTATGAAGTTCTTGTAATTTGAATTGAAAAATTTTTTAATTATACAACCAATTTAAATAAAAAAACAAATTGAAATTTTTTGAATATTTTTTTTTGAAACAGACAGCAAAAAAAATTTAAATTTGTAATAACTATTACGGACACAAATAAACCACAAGTTTCCGTTTTGTGGGTAAATTTTTATTAAATTTCAAACAAATGAAAAAAATAAATGAAACTGAAAAAAATGGTAAATGATAGTAAATTATTTCGAATAAATGTATAAAAAAGTTAATATAGATATTTCTTTGAAAAATAAATGTATGTTCCTTTATTTTTAAATGGAACGGAAAACTTTTTTATTAAACTACAAACAGTTAACTACATAATATTCTGAGTGTACATAAAAAAAAAAAAATAAATTGAAATACTATTTTCTTAAACATCTTAATCAGCGGTTCCCACTAACTTTTACTTCACGGAGCCCTTGAGATATTTTTATTGACTGACGGAAACCAATACTTTTACATTTTATGTATTTGAATGAAAACATTTAAATACAAAGATTTTTAGAAAAAATGGTAGTAGTAAGAACATACGAAAGTTTTAAAATGTTTGTATTCTTGTAGAATTTAAGAGATTTAGCAGATAAAATTTCAGGAAGAATTTCAATTAAACTACCCTAGAAAAACTCTAGGATTTTGAAGGGTTTTCCATAATAAAAAGATTTTAGGTATATGTTATTTTTTAATATTGAAGGAAAACTTGATTCTTAAACAAACTACGATGATTTTGTTTCGAATCTGAGAACGTTTTCTATAGGAAAAATAAAAAACAATGTATATTCAACTAAACGAAAAAATTGCCAGAGTCTGAAAAGTCCTGAGAATTTGAATACCCCAACTTTTTATCAGAGTTTATTATTAAAATATTTCCTTCAAATGTTTTGAAAATGACACTTTATTCATTATTTTTTGGGTTTTTTTAAATACAATTATGGCAACTGGCATTGGCAGTTTATTTATTATTGCCTTGTTATTTTTAAAGAATATTTTCCGAACTTCTCTCGGACCCCTTTAGATGCGAACCACATATCTAAATGAACATCGATTTAGAAAATTAATGTAAAGAAAATTAAAGTTTTTGGCATATATTATTTTATGTTATGAACGAAATAAAAAATCAATAATACCCTGTTGCATATTGTAACACAATATGGCTAATGGAGACTAGCTCTGCAGCAGAATATTCCTAATGGAGAGAATTTACTTTCAGATGCGCCATCTATTAACAAAAAGTTACAATTAATTTTCTTTCTTTAAGAAATTAATGTATTTGGTATTTATAACAGGCTGTTTCTACGCTTTTCTAAAGAACTCAATCAGTACTCTATATTTTTAGTCGCACTTTTTTTTTAAATAGGTTTTCTTTGGTGACAGTACTCAAATATATCGAGAGAGCCGAAAGAAACAAAATCTTTCACATAACCAGGTTAACTGAGGTCAAAAAATTTCGTCACGATTAAATTAAACGACAATCGAGAGTCAACATTTTTTTTGACATTTGAAAACAAGAAAAATTCCTGGTGGCACAAAATGTATCACCCTATCGAAAGATGCTATAACTTTTGTAAATGACGTCAGCCATCAGTTTTTGGTTTAATATTTGAGAGGTCAACAGATACAGAATACACGTTGGCAATCCATGGAACGCTATACTCCTCAAGACTGCATAATACTGGTGACTAGTTTGCAATGGACAATATGCTGTTTAAATTTTTTTCTGTGTAAGCCCCGTGACTTATGACAAGCCCATGTTAAAGTGACCCATCCAATTCATAAAAAAAAACAGGTCACGAGACATGTTCTGCAACGGGATCGTTTCCTACAGGGTACTTACAAAAAATACTTTGTCTCTTAAAAATAATGAATTTTTGACATCGAATTACACACAATTGACTGTGTAAATACTGCTTATTGTTTAGATATTGAAAATGGAGAAAGCGTTACTGAGATTTTGCTGGGTAAATATTGTTTTTAAAAACCTAGAAATTTTGAGTTCATATTTTTTTAAGCAACTAACATCCAATCCAAAATTTGGCTGTAAACTTGTGAAATTTGTTCTATATTGTAGTAAACACGCATAAATACACGTACAAACAACTAGGGAACTAACTAACACTCATGTAATTTGTCAAAAGTGTTTATGTCCTTTTCACGTTCACTTCTTGTTAGATGAACATACACAGATGACGATGTTGATGATGATGAAAGATGATGTAGTATTGTGCTACGGTGGAGGTAGAAAAATAAATATTTGAAAAATTTCAAAATTAAAAATCCTTCAGCAGAAACTTTTCTCATATTAAATAAAAAATTTTATAAATTCCAGAATTATTTAGAAAAATGCACCTTGCCTGGTTTTATATTGTCACAACATTTTTGTACATAAATAAGGGTGTCCCAAGAAGAACGCAATTTTTAAATCTGGCAACATTCGAAGTGTCATTGTTTGAGATTTGAACAATTGTTATTGTTTGCTAGTAGAATGTACGAGGTTAGTAAAAATGGAGCGCTACACGAATGAACAACGCATTCTCATTGTGAAATTGTTTTACCAAAATGGGGTCACAATTTGGGGTCACAATAATGCTCCAAAAGAGTCAACTGTAAAGAGATTAATGGATAAATTTGCCGAAACTGGGTCTGTTAGTGATGTAAAGACAACAACGCGCCATCGACCAGGTCGATCGACCGAAAATGTCGCAGCTGTACGTGATGATGTCGCTCAAACTCCATCCACCTCAATTCGACACCGAGCTCATCAAATTGGTGTCTCCAAATCCACTTTGCAGCGAATTTTGACGAAAGATTTGCATCTTCATGCATACAAAGTTCAATTGTCTCAGGAACTGAAGACAGCTGACCATGGACAGCGAAGGGAGTTCGTTAATTGGGTATTGGAGAGACAACATGAAAATGCTGATTTTGCCGATAAAATCATCTTCAGTGACGAGGCCCATTTTCATCTTGATGGCTTCGTCAATAGGCAGAATTGTCGCATTTGGGGTGAGGAAAATCCTCGAGTGATTCACGAGAAGCAAATGCATCCTCCACGTGTCACTGTGTGGTGTGGTTTTTGGGCTGGAGGAATCATTGGACCTTTTTTTATGAAAATGAGGCAGGTCAAGCGCAAACAGTCAATGGTGTTCGGTATCGTGAAATGATAACCAGTTTTTTCTTGCCTAGAATTGAAGAAATGAATGTGGAGGGCATGTGATTCCAACAAGACGGCGCCACATGTCATACAGCCAGAGAAACAATTCAATTGCTGCATCAGTCATTTCCCGGTCGTGTTATTTCGCGTTTTAGAGATCAGAATTGGCCGCCTAGATCGTGCGATTTAACACCATTAGATTTTTTTCTTTGGGGTTTTTTGAAGTCGATGGTTTACGCGAATAAGCCGACGAC
Source organism: Eustalomyia histrio (assembly GCA_949748255.1). Classification (NCBI taxonomy): domain Eukaryota; kingdom Metazoa; phylum Arthropoda; class Insecta; order Diptera; family Anthomyiidae; genus Eustalomyia; species Eustalomyia histrio. The sequence goes on from OX456526.1 coordinate 37,409,095, forward strand.
GACTCAAGCCTTAAAAGAGGAAATTGGACGCTGCATTAATGAAATAACGCAGCATTCATGCAAAACTGTCATTGAAAATTTCATTAAAAGATCGCGTGCATGCCAGTAAAGCCGCGGCGGCCATCTGCACGATATATTGTTCCATACATTCCTCATTCTGTCTACTTTACGATATAATGAAGTTTCACGATTTTTTTTTAAATTTTTAAATTTAAAATTTAAAAATTGCGTTCTTCTTGGGACACCCTTTACTAACTATAGTTCCATTGTCACATAATTTTGTTGATGTAACTAAACATTTTATTTAGCTAAAAATTTACTTATTTTATAGGTAAAAATCAGTGTCATTAATTTTATTTAATTTCTCCTCTACTACCGAACACTACCGATCCACTGTGTAATATTGACATCAAGGATGTTAGTGACGAGTGCTTTGAAATACAATATGCTCCCCTAGTCGTAGAATTACTGTAATTTTCAAAATGTATATTTACAAAGAACAACATAAACAGAAAGCGAGCAAAACAGTAACAGTTACCGAGAAATTATGAAAACTATTTATTGTACAAGGTGCCCTAAATTCACCCAAAATTGATTAGACTAGAAGAGCCGTATACACAGCCACCAAAAGTAGATTTTTTGTAAAGCTTTAGTATGCCCTAAATATTGAGGCTCTCAATGAAGCCAATCATTGTACTAGGCACAGATTTCCAAGGGGGATAATGTATATTTGCCAAGGAATTGCAGTTTCCTACTGCGAAGCATAAGGACTGTCGCAAAGTATATGTTCTGCCGTCTCAACATTCAATTCACAGAACCTACAAGTGTCCTAATAAGACAGAACCGTAGTCCCTAAATGGTATTTCAGATTACAGTGTCTAGTAAAAAAATCTCCCGTTAAGATCCTTAAGTCCTTCCTGTCCAGGAAAAGAAATCTCTTAGAGTTTCCACTAAACACAGAGAAAACAGATTCGTGTCGACAACCGAATAGGCTTCGGTTGTGGTAACCGAATCTTTCGGTTGTGACAACTGAAAGTCAATTGAGACATGAGTAATTTGATTGTGACAACAGTATTTCGGTTGCCTCAATAATTATTCGATAGTCACAACCAAAAAATTCGGTTGCTGCAACTGAAATATTTGATTGTCAGCAAATTCGGTTGTGAGCACGAATCTGTTTTCTGGGTGAAAAAAGCCAATAATCTCTGCCAATGATATCATTCTAGCACTCAACGAACTTGGATTGCCTTCAAATCCTAAGCGTTCCTCTGATATTCCTCGCAGATGCACCACAGAAAGGTTTAGGGCCAAAGAAATGAAAAAAGAACCAAGCTAAGAATTTGTCTTTTGCATCCACCGAGTCTATTGTGAGACTTAATACAGTCAAGAACAAGTAGGACAATAATACCCTGAGTACCCCTTGACTGTCTAAAAGAACATAAATAAATGTCTGAGTAGGGGCACTGTGGGGACTTGTGATGCTAATCAGACACTCCGAGAAAAAAGGGGTCGGTTGGAAATTGGGATCTGACCCGTGATAGGTGAAAACTGAACGGGTTCCGAAACTTTTAATCACAAGATATGTGAAAAGAGGACCTGTTCCTAAAGTACCTATCACGTAACCGGTTTCGATTCATGACATGTTATTTTGCTTTGGTTCTGTAATTTGTTCTTTGGGGTTAGTTGTGTGACATGTTCTTTTTACCAGTCCTGTGACATGTCGCAGAGGGCTAGGACAAGCCCATGTTAAAGTGACCGATAATTTTCATATAAAAACAAAACCGAAGCCGTAACCGGTCCCTATCACAATGAAGCAGTCACGTGACGTGGGATAGGTCCTTTTACCACAGGGTAGATAGCGAATATCTTTGCTAGAATATGGATGGGTACTTGCCCATCGGAAGGTCACGGAGCTTCCAGAGTCTGTGGCTTGTTCACATACATCAGTGACTTCAAAAAACCCAAAAAAAAATCTCTGCAGCGGTTAAATCGAGCAATCTTACTGGCCACCGCCAAAACGTGACATTAGGCAAGCTGTGAGTGCAGTTGAGCCGTCCTGTTGGAACCACTCAGCAATTCAACAATTTTTGTTTTCTTTTTATTTATTACAACTAAGCTAAATGCTTATCTAGTAACTTATATTTCATATTAAATTAAATAAAAGGCACAATTGGTAAGAATATAACCCAGTGTTTAGTCCTACAGGTTCTATAAGCACATATCTGATGGTAAAGTTCTTCTCAGTCGTCTATTCATTATTGGATTTCGCACTATGTGTTGTAAATCTTCATTACAATGCTGCTGTAACCTCGCTTCGTGTTTGTTTGCAAATTTCCTAGCTTCTTCAACTACGGTTGAAAAGCGTAAATCTCTATGTAGATCATCGTTTCTTACATACCACGCGCAGTTTGTGATACATCTTAAAACTTTGTTCTGAAAAGTTTGAATTGGTTTCATGCTGGTATTTGTTGTACACCCCCAAATCTGGATTCCATACGTCCATTTAGACTTCAATATTTGTTGATATATATTAGATGTTTGTTTTGCGTTGATATAACTGATGAGGGGCCGAGTAGCCAGAACATCTTTTTAAATTGTTTATTAAGCTCAGTGATTTTTTTCCTCACATGCTCTTTCCATTTTAGTTTAGCATCGAGTGTAAAACCTAAGTATTTAGGTGTTTTTGCATATGGGACAATGTTGCTGTTCATAAAAACTGATAAATGAGGTATTCTTTTGTAGGTGAAGTTTATGTGTGTTAATTTTGTCTCATTTAGTAAAATTCTCCATTTCTTTGTCCATAGAAGAATGATATCTAGAGTGCCTTGAAGTTTGCTTGTGACTTTAATAATGTTTGGTCCAGTTACAAAAATTGCGGTATCATCAGCGAAAGTAACTATTTTTGCTACAGGTGGAGTTGGCAAATCTCTAGTGTACAAAATATACAGTATAGGGCCTAATACACTTCCTTGGGGTACGCTAGCATGAATTTACCTGAGATTCGAATATTCCTCTTCGTGTTTCACTCTGAAATGCCTTCCTCTGATGTAAGATTGTAGAATTTGGCTATATTGAGTAGGTAGATCTCTTTGCAGCTTAAATATCAGACCTTGGTGCCATACTTTATCAAATGCTTGGGCTACATCTATAAACACGCCTGAACAAATTTTGTTTGAGTTAAATGTTTCTTCGTAACTCTATGAACTTGTTCAGTGTTTACCTCGAAAACCAAATTGGTGTTAGGGTATGAGAGATCGTTCAATAAGAATTGGTTGTAGTCTGCTTAATAGTAATTTTCCAAACACCTTTGCCATTGTTGGGAGTAGGGAGATAGGTCTATAAGATTTTTTATCATGAAGTTGTTTACCAGGCTTCGTTTATTATATATAAAAATAGTCGCATACCTTTATCTGGTAGCTCCTTCAGTACATTACTGGTAATAAAATCATAATCCGGTGCTTTATTAGGTTTAATATCATTTTTTACAAGGCTTTTAAGCTCAACAAAATCAAATTTGTTGATCATCATTCAACAGTGACAGTAAACGTGTGACCCACGACATCCTCGAAAAACTAATGCCTGATGACATTTTCGTCGTAATTGCCGCTCCATGCAGTGACTTTTTTTAAGAGTATTTTGTTGCTTTCTTTGGAAAAGGGATAGAGGAGAGATGAAAGTTGGTGAAAGACTTTAAATATGGTAACACTGTAATTGCGCGAGATGATAAATCTTAGAATAGTTGTTGCTCGCCATCTGAGTTGGCGAAAATTTGTTGAGTGGATGTTATGGCTCTTCGTGCATTATACGTAGATTTTTAGTGCCACAGAAGCGCAAGTTTTGTTTGTTTACACTCACCAAAAAAACGTCTGTAATGGCAACTGAAAATTTTGCTGTTATTACGGGAAATTTTGCTAATTTGAGCCCAGCGATATTTTTTGCTAATCTTTGCAACACATGTCTGCTGACGTGTAACAAAGAAATTTGTAGAAAAAATCAGCAAAAAAAAAAAACACTAAATATTATTAATATTAGGTTCTGTGGAATTTCTCAATTTTTAATCTCTATAACTTACTAATACAAATTTTCATGTTTCTTTACAATAAAATAATTAATAAAATAGAATATGATATGATCTTAAATCCTACTATACTATTCACTTACAAAATAACAGATCAACAATTCATAAAATTCGATTAGTACAAAATTTCAAATTTTTTTTTTTAATGAACATCAAAATTTTTTTATTCTATTTATTTTTTCCAAAAAAATATTTTAGACAAAATTAAAAAAAAAATCAAAGGCTTAAAAATTGTAAAAACATCAACGAATTTATCATTTTGTTTAAATTTGGTAATTTTTGTTTTGAAAAATATTTTAGTAAATTTTCTTTTTTTTTTGCTTTTAAGTTCAAATTTTAATTGTTTATAGGTCTGATTTTTGAACTAAAAAAAAAACAACTTTTGAGTGCTATTTTAAGTCGATGTTCTATTTTTAGACATGAGTTGGTATATTCACCTCTGGTCCCTTTTTTTAGTCTGTGTAACATTTTAAGGCAACTCAAGTTTGTAGGTGAAAGTTTTATTTAGAAATAACATTTTCTTCAATATCCACTTTTTAAAAATTATTGATTTTTTTTAACCAATTTTAACAAACCGGTTTTTAAAAACTTGTAAAATGATTTCCGAAATTAGCAACACACATTTGTAAATGTCCTGTAAAAATTCTGTAATTTGTAAAATCAAATTAACATGTAAAACAACAACAAGTTCTTTTTATAAGACTGTTATAGGAATCAACAAAATGTTTATGCATTTGGCTGTTACTAATTAATAATTTTTTTTACTCAAAATCAGTACAAAAATATTAAAGTGGGATTGAAAACTTTTTACAAATTTTTATACTAACTTTTTTTCTGAGTGTAAAAATTTGCACAGAAAATTGTCTATTGCAAAAATGTCACGAGTGTTCCGGTTTCCTAAGGAGGAGCATATAGTTCCATGGTTTCCCGACATGTAAAACAAAACTGACAGTTGCCATCATTTGCCAAAGTTATAGCATTTTCCAATAGTTTGATACATTTAGGGACACCTTGTATTAATTTTTTAAAAGACCTTTCTATACTCTACACTAATTAGTATTTGTAAACTTGACAATTTTTATTGCCTGCATAAATGTAATTACGAAATTAAGTGATAAGTGATTAAGCATTTTTTCAGTGTTGTTAAATGTTTAAAATCATTTAACGCTTTTTTCGAAAATTCTTTTCATTAGCAGTTAAATTTCACTAAATTTTACTACTAAAAATTCGATTTTGTCCTACTATAACGTATTTGTGTATCATATTTCTCTTGTGACATGAGAATTATGTCTGACGAGTGTTAAAATAACATTAGTTGGAATGTTTTTTGCAGCTGTTTTATTTTATTTTTTATTTTTAGCACTTAAATAAAGAGTAGATTTAGGAACTTGTTTTTAAGTGTCTTTCTAAATATTTGTAATTGCATTTTTTTATTCCTATTTCATTTATGTTTTCCAAGTAAAAGTCTACAAAACGTTTTGGTTAAAGTATATTGAAAAACATTTAAATTCCTTATACATATTTTATTTTATGTTTTTCCTATTTTACTTTCAAATTTATTTCCCCTTTTATCCCTTTCAAACAATAAAGTGTATGTGACCTTCGTTTTTATACCCTTTACCACAGGTGAAAGGGTATATATAAGTTTGTCATTCCGTTTGTAATTTCTACAATATTGATCTTAGACCCTATAAAGTATATATATTCTGGGTCCTTATGAAGAGCGAAGTTGATTTAATGATGTCCGTCTGTCTGTCTGTCCGTCTATGTGTTGAGATGGGTTTTCCGAACCAACCCAGACATGATGAAGACTTGATTGTTATTTATTTCTGTTACATGTGATCCATTTCTGTTTGCTATTGAAAATCAGACAGATCGGTTAATAAATGACTGAGATATTAGCAAAAAACCAGGACTACCTCTAATTTTTTCCGTAAAATCACTTTGTTTAATATGCATGTAGAATTTTACGCATAACAAACACATCCATTTGTTGAAATTCTTTTCTTTCATCTCCACCTTTTATACACAAATTTAAATAAAAATCAAACAAATCTCTAATGAACTATGACTTTTTATGTATGTACCTTTATTAATGATGATTTTGTGTGAGCTTCAACAGTTCAGTTGCCTAGACGCTATGTCACAAATACTTTTTTTCTCTAAGGCCGCGGGTTCGAATCCCGGTCAATTCACTTTTTTTATTTTCTTAAGACTTTTTTTTTTGTTTATTTTTTGTGTTTTTTTTTAACATTTAATAATTAATTTATATAAAATTTTATATTAATAATTAAATAATCCATAAATAGGCTAAAAACATCAAAATTTTTATAAAAACCCTCTGATACAAACAAAATACAAACGTTTTTATTTCTATTTTTTGCTCCGATTTAAAAGAATTTAAAAACAGATTTTTAAACCATTTTATTTCTCATATATTAAGAAAATTTTATACATAATTTCCCTTTGAGTGCAACTATTTTAGGTCATAACTTATAATAATTTATAAAAAAAAAATTATAAACTATTTTCCTTCAAATTTTTAAAATTAAGCTAAAGAAATTAAAAATATTTTTTAATAAAAAAGCGAAATAAAATCCCAAATGCAAATTTGCCAGCTAAATCAAACGTTTTTGTAGAAATAAAACACATGCAGTTCTAGTTATTTCTTTTAACGATCTGTTGAAATTCTTTTCTTTCACCTCTTCACCATTTATACACAAACAACAAACACTAATCTAGAGCTGTAATATGACCTATGGATACGTGTTATATACCAAAAGATCGAAAAATCTTTAGTATAACATATTTGCTGAAAAAACTCGGAAATATCGGTTCAGATACAAAAAAATTATGGCCAAAACATAAATTTTTTTTAAATACCTATTTTCTGGAACCATAAATCTTCCCGAGTCCAAGTTTTATCACCAAACTAAATGGTTAATTTCCTCTTAAAGTCGTCCGTATATAAATCTGTCCATTCCATGTATGTCCATATATAAACTTCAGTTTTTTCCCAACCATGGTGAAGGGTATATAAGATTCGGCATAGCCGAATTTAGCCGCTCTTACTTGTTTTTTTTTTTTAATTTCAATATTTTAATATTTGGTCTGTAAACTTTTGTTTGTTCTTCAATTCATTAGAGATTTAAGCGATTGTTACAGTTTGTTTTGTATTTTTGTTGTACCCTTTGTTATCTAGACCCTGAAGTATAAACACATTAACTGACAGTTAAAAATGATTGATGATTATTTGTTGTTTTAAATTAAAATGAAATTTTTAAAATTTTTGTATTGTTTGTTACCATTTACAGTAAGCACCACATTTTTACTTAATCAAAAAATTTGTGGTTTTTAAAAACCACTTCACATGTAATAAAATGAAAGCAAGCAATTGTCAAACTAATTTCATCTCTATGTTATAGCAGTATCATGATATTAATGCCATGTAAACGGCTTTTACTATGACGTCTGCCATCTAATGCTGCCAATTTTTGCTTTTATTTTAATGCAGATAAAAAAAATTAGTAAATAAAAACGCGGAAAAGTGAAATTATTTATTATTTGTGGAAAAAAATTAAGTTTTTTTTAAAAATTTTGTGTTATTCGAAGAAAAAACTATAATAATTTTTAACTATGAAATAGGAAAATTTTCTCCACTACAGTGCAATTGACATCAGTTTGACATTCAAACTCGAAATAAAAGTAGTCGGGTTTAGTGCAGTGAAACTCGCAAAAGCATTTGACGCCGTTAGGTAAAACTTTTATGTTATCGCTAAAAAAAAGTTATGTTTTTTTTTGTCATTGAATGTTTTTAATAAATCGAAAAACGGTGTTATCGTACTTTTGATACAATTTTGCAAGGAATATTTTTAAAACATTTAAAACATTTTTATAACATTTACAACATTTTCTTTATTTTTAAAAGAGTGAAATATGAGATTAAAAATATCAGTTAAATGCGTTTTAAGGGGTCCTGATTACGAATGCGAAGTCATATTCGCAGCATTATAAATGGCGCATGTTAGACGTCGAGCATAGTTTAATATGGCGGATAGCTGATTTTGAATATAAAATTAAATTTTTTTCCTTCAAATTTTCGCTGATATCGAATGAAAATTAAAAATTCCCAATGGCGAATTAATTTTTTTTCAACATATTATTACGATTTTACATTTTAAAATCGTTGATTTATTTCCTGTAAATTTTATATTGCAAATAATAAACATAGTTGAAATTTTCTATACTAACTCTATTTATATACAAACTGGTTAAATTCTAAGGGCCGATGTTGAATGTGAACCACACCTAAACGTCAAGTTTTTTTCTGCATTTCATTTGGCATTTCTCAATTTTAGACTAATTCAATTTGAACCATGGAAAGATACACAATCGAGCAACGCGTTAAAGTTATTTAGGCTTATTATGAAAATGGGCTTTCAAATCAAAATGCATTTCGTGCACTTGGTGATTTTTTTTGGTCAGCATAATCGACCAAATGTGTCCACAATCGGGAGAATTGTGGGCAAATTTCAGCAAACCGGGTCTGTGAAAACACCTTTGCATGCTCGCCCAGTTCGTTCTGCGGAAAACATTGCTGTTGTCATGAGGTCGGCCAAGCATTTACCGTGCGCGACAAATTCAATGGCCGTGTTATCTCACGTGGTGGTGATGTCAATTGGCCGCCAAGATCATGTGATTTGACACCGTTGGACTTCTTTCTTTGGGGTTATTTGAAAGAAAAGGTGTTCGTCGATAAGCCAGCAACAATTCAAGAGCTAAAGGATGAGATAATTCGGCACATTAACGGCATAGAACCTCAATTATGCCTCAGCGTCATCGAAAATTTTGACCATTGGATGGAGGTGTGCTGCCGAGGACGGGGCGGCCATTTGGCCGATATTTTGTTCCATACATAATTGAACTATTATCATAATAAAAAAAATGACAATAATTTCCTAAATAATTTGAGTTTTATTCAAAATCAACATCGGCATGCAATTTTGAGAATGTTCTTTGCAATTTGACATACGAACGCTAATGCCACACTAGTCGTGGTGAAGGGTTGCCATTGATGACAACTGTTTTATGTTTTAGGGCTGGCATATGGGAGTTTATGTTTCTACGAGTAAATGAAATTTGATTAATTGAATTTCCGTAACAATATTATTGTCCAAATATTTTAAAAGAATTTTTGGGAAATATTTTATGCACTATTTTGATGTTTTTAAAATCTAATATATATTCAAGGTCAGTGACCTAAAATCATAATCCAGGACCCTTTAAGATCCTACATTTTATATTTTATAATCTCGTATTCCACTCTTTTAAGAAAAAGAACTCAAATGATCCAAAACTTGAAATTGTTTTAGTAAGGGTTACAAAATTTTATCAAATGCAATTACGTCCGCCGTTTCGTAGCTTCTATTTAAAATTGTTCAATTATGAAAATTTTACTATTAAATACTTTCTTTTAACCATTTTGCTTTTGTATGCAAAACATCAAGTAAAAATTAATAAAACTTCAAAAATAAGTTTAATAAGTTTGGGAGCCATCAATCCCACACCTTTTGATGTATAACGCCTAAAAATGTAAGTAACACTCAAGAATGTACGTATTTAAAAGTTATACTGACTACAAAAATATTGTAAAATGTTCTTAAGTCGATTTATGTTGTTTTGTGCAAAGTTTTCAGATCTTAAATTTAATGTAATAATATTATAACTTTACATTTATTTCTGATATATTTATTATTTTCCTTAAATATCAGGTTTTCCACTGGGTGTTCACCACCCTTTAAAATAATTCAAAATATATAGATATACATATTCTCGATTTTCGCCGGGACCAATACCAGAACATGATAGACTCTTCGTAGTTTTGTCGTCTCTTTAAATTTTCTATTGTATTATTGCGACATTTTTTATGAGGTCGTTCAGAATGAACTGTAGCACATTTTTTACATACATATATGTATTTTTGTTGATGGATTAAAAATATCAGTATTGTTTATTAATTAAGATATTAAATTTTTCTTGGAACGCCCAGGCCACATGTTAAATATTTTCATGTAGTTTACAATATTTTTAAACGATAAATTGGCGTTGCTCAATGGTAAACATTTAAACGATTTAAAAAATTTTTCTTTATAACTTTAATGTTCTTTATAAAAATGCATATTATTTTTTTAATTTGATATATTTAAGTCACCCTTAACATTTTTATAAAATAATTTGAACTTTACGGGTTGCTTAAAAAAAAAAAACAAAGTATATCTGAATTCCCTGTAGATAAATTCAGTGGCTTTTAATAACCTGAAGAAAATTATAAAAAGGTAAAATTTACAAAAATATTTTAGGGTGTTCAGAGAACACATCTGCACATTAAGAGAACGTAACTATTTAAGATGCATAACTTTTTATTATTTTTATTTTATTTATTTAATACAATATCACGAAATTAAATAACAAAAATATCAACATAAACAAGTAAAATCATTAAATTTCAATTTACCGAATTTTTTATACCCGTGTTTTTGTTACATATAAAATTTAAATTAAGAAAACATTGTCAAGGTAAAAAAATCTGAGATCAAGAACCCTTTTTTTTAATGTGAAAACAATTTTTGTAGTGAAAAACAAATTTTGGTGTGGAACAAATATTTGTGGTAAAAAAAAAAAAATTGAGGCGAATAACAATTTTTTTTGGAGATGAAAATCTTTAAGGTGAATATAAAATATAACTCACCTCTTGGCACCTGATGAAAAATAATGACAAAATGTTTTATTCATCAAATTGTAATCTACACAAATTTGTATGGAAAATTTAGGAGAAGCTTCACATTTTCATTCATAACTTTCTTACTCGAATTGATGATAATAAATAATCAGATATTAAACGAATATATATCCTCATCTCATATATGGAGTGAATAAAAATGATTATTAACAAAATTTATTTAAAATGTAAACTACTAATTTATTCTAAACCGGGACCTATCAAATATAATTTTTATTCAAAAAATTGCTTTTTTGTTGAATATTTCATGTTTGAATATTTTTGAATTTCTGTTTATTGACCCTATGTGATTTATACTTTAAACTCAAACAAAAATAATTGATTTTCATGACTTATTTTTTAATAAAAATAAAAGTTATCTTGTGATTTCTTTCTATATCAAAAAATAACAATTAAAATTATAAATTAAAAGCCACAAAACTGCGGAATTCCTCAATTATATTATTTTGATGTTGTCAACAAATGCTAATAAAACAATGAACAGTGTTTTAAAGAAAGTTAATCTGTGTATTACATCAACTTCTGGCATACAGGCCAATTTATGATTTTTACTTAAAAAAAATAATAAAATAAAATAAATTTTTTTTTAATAAAAATCAAAAAAAAAAAAAAAAATAATAACAGAAATTTTAAGAGTGAAATATAAATATTAAAAAAATTGTACTGTTTGCGAAACTGTGTGATTTTTGTATGCATTATAACTTTATATACACTTAAAATAGTTTGTAAGTAAATACAGAGTGTTTTGTTCCAGGACGAGTTTTTTTTTAATAAATCTTAAATGGTATAATATTTTTTAATAATATTTTATTTCATGAAAGTTTGGTTTTTTATAATTATGTATGAAATATAATATCAGCTCTCCTGGCCGTCCAACATATTGGCCAACGGATAGAACTAAAATTCCGGACCTAATTGACTTTGGAATAACAAATGCAATTAACCGTTGGTTAATATCTGCTCAAACTTCTTCAGATTTATTCTCAGACCACTCCCCTGTAATATTCAAAATTCAAGGTCAATTGCAACGTGTTGAACGACACTACGCTCTTACGTTTAACCACACGAACACTTTTAAAGTATCGCAAATACATTAGCAGTCACATTGATCCTGATATATCTATAAAGAGTGAGGAGGATGTGGAATATAATGTGCACCTGTTCAACTCTGTACTGATCTCAGCAACAGAATCTTCAACACCAATTTGTTCTGCTAATACTATGTGCAGATCTTCTGCAAGCAACAGTACTATCAATCAACTAGTTTCCGAAAAGAGAGGCCTAAGAAGGGAATGGCAAACTAATAGATCTCCTGAATCAAAGTTGAGCCTTAATTGAGCTATTCGAGCTTTGAAAGACGTTTTGCGTCAAGTTGAAAACCATAAACTGGACACTCATTTTGAAAATCTAAATCCAACATACAGTCATAACCTTTCATTGTGGAGAGCTACTAAATCTTTTAAGCCATCTATTGAAAGTGAGTCACTACTTCGATATGGAAATGGCAGTTGGGCTTGCAGCAACAAGGAAAAAGCTCTAACCTTTGCAAATCACCTTAAGAAGGTGTTTAAGCCAAACCCACCTGCAAACAATTTTCAAATACCAGGCTTTGTAGATGCAAACCAGAATGTAACGAGGCCAATTTATTTGAATATAACTGATGTGAAAGAGGTTATAGAGAATGATCTTAACACCAAAAAGTCTCCAGGATGCGACCAAATTACACCGAGAATGATAAAAGAGCTACCATCCATGGCCATATCACAATTAATTCTTATTTTTAATGCCACATTGAGCTTTGGCCATTTCCCCCTTACTTGGAAAACTTCAAGCATAATTATGATCCCAAAACCGGGTAAGAATAGAAAACATATCCCTCGTCCTACAGGCCTACAAGCCTATTGCCATGTTTATCAAAATTATTTGAGAAATTACTGCTAAGGAAGATTTTACCATGTCTCTCCCATCACGGCGTGATACCTTTTCACCAGTTCGGTTTTCGCAAAGATCACAGTACTATTAAACAAGTCAATCGTGTAACCGATCAGATTAGAAAGGCTTTTGAGGATAAAAAGTACTGTTCTGCCATATTTTTAGACGTACTCAAGCTTTCGATAGAGTCTGGCATGATAGTCTACTATTTAAGATAAAGAATTTGCTTCCTTTAAACTGTCATAAAATAATGGATTCATATCTAAGTAGTGGAAGTTTGCGTTTGAAATACAAAGATGCTACTACGAATGATTATCCCCTATCAATGCAGGTGTTCCCCAAGAAAGTGTTCTAGGACCAATATTATATACAATTTTTAAGTCTGATACAGCAATACTATGTACACATAGTAATGCTACCACGGCAAACCAAATACTACAGGAACACATACACCTTGTTAAAAACTAGCTCTCAAACTGGCATATTAAAGTAAATGAGCAAAAATGTAAACATATAACATTTTGCCTACGGATAGGAGATTGTCCTCCAGTTGTACTAAATAGTGTTCCCATACCACAGTCTAGAGAAGTTATATACCTAAGCATTCACCTTGATCGTCGCCTCACCTGGCGTGCGCTTCAAGTAGCTAAAAAAACGCGGTTGAGACCGAAGTCTATTGATCTACATTGGCTTTTAATCTACAATTCTAAACTAAGCCTCTGTTATAACAGCATCATAAGGCCTATATGGGCATATGGCACTCAACTATGGGGTAACACATGTAAGACCAACATTGAAATTATTCAGAGAGCACAATCGAAAATACTTCGTACAATCACCGGTGCTTCGTGGTATATCAGAAACGAAATTTTAAATGTTCTGTTGGTAAAGAAAGAGATCGCATGTTCGATGAATAAATACAAGCAAAAACGGTTACTTCATCCAAACCCACTCGCTAGAAATTTGCTTGTCACCAGAAGTTCTTCACGCCTTAGACAAAATGATATCCCTACAATCTAAAAAAAAAAGAACAAAATCCCTTCAAATATACACTCAGAAAAAAATGTTAGTAGAAAAATTTGTAAGCGGTTTTCAATCCCACTCCACTATTTTTGTACTGATTTTTAGTAAAAAATTATTATTTAGCAAATCTTTTTGCTATTTACATTTTGCAAATTACAGAATTTTTACAGAATATTTACAAATATTTGTTGCTAATTTCAGAAATCATTTTACAAATTTTTGAAAACCGATTTGTTAAAATTAGCAAAAAATATTACTAATTTTAAAAAAGTGGTTATTAAAGAAAATGTTATTTTTAATTAAAACTTACACCTACAAACTTAAATTTCCTTAAAATGTTACATATATTAAAAAAGGGATTGGAAGTGAAGATACCGACTGATGTCTAAAAAAGGACATCCACTTAAAATAGCACTAAAAAGGTTTTTTAGTTCTAAAAATCCGCCCTAAAAACAACTAAAATTTAACCTTAAAAGTAAAAAAAAATTTACCAAAATATTTTTCAAAACAGAAATTACCAAATTAAAACAAAATGATTAATTTGTTTTTTGAAAAATATATTCAAAATTTTTGATGCTGGATAAGAAAAATAAATTCAAAGCTTTTTACTAATTTTAATATAATTTAGTAATTTTTTTTGCTGATTTTAGCAAACAGATTTTAAATTCGACTTTACAAAAAGTCTACTAAAATTTAGTAGCGGCTACTAATTTTTCTACAAATTTCATTGTACTACACGTCAGCAGACATGTGTTGCTAAGATTAGCAAAAAATACCGCTGGGCTCAAATTAGCAGAATTTCCCGTAATAACAGCAAAATTTTCAGTTGCCAATACAGACTTTTTTTGGTGAGTGTAATGGCGAAACGCATTCCTTATTAACTTACATTTAACAAAAGTCTAAGTCAGAGTGTTTAGTTTAAAGATTTGTTAACTTATTGTTAGTGCTCCATCTGAGCAGATCCAATAATTTTATAAATAAAGCATAAAAAAAATTGATTTGAAATTCTTTCGGTTTTTTTGCATTTTGGTTTGTTTTTTAACCTGCAAAATGTATATTTACACAGTCTATAAACACATTTTTTGTGAATAGTCTTCTATGTGTGTATGGGTATGTTGTTGTAATTTTAATTGAAATGTAAACAAACAATTTAAATAAAAAAACAAATTGGAATTTTTTAAATATTTTTTTTTGTTAAAATAGACAGCAAACAAAATTTAAATTTATATATATATTTTAGATTATTTTTAATGAAATAATATTGTGAGTGTACCACCCTACTGCTTACAAAAATTTATTCATATTATGTACAAAAATTCGTGTAAAAAGGAATGACTTTAAACTTTTGTTTAATATTTTCTGTTTAATTTTAATTTGTACATTATTATCGTTATGATGTAGTGTGACTTGTTTTTAAGTATTCAACTGTTTTTAGTTGTTTTTTTCTTCTTCTTTTTGCCATAAACATACGTTGATGAAAAACAGCAACAACAATATTAAAAACAACAACATTTCAATTTAAGTCTGCCTAAATACTATATTATGTTCCGTATGTTGGAATATATGTTTAACACATACTACAATTATATGTATGTATGTACATATGCAGGTATGTATATACATATGCGTGTTTGTATATAAATATGTATGCATATATTGCATACAAGTGTGAAATTATTTACATCCTTTAGCAAGGAAGTCATGTTTTGAATTTTAATGAATTTTCATATTCATTGCCATCGTGTGTATATTTGCACGGTGCTCACCTACATAACACAGTCACATAATCATTCATATGGCCAAACACAAATATAACTTTTCATATAATAGAACATGGCATTTATGGACATGTTGCACAGTGGTTTCAAACAACCAAGAAGTTTAAATAAATATATCAGTTATAAACTTCTGGAAATCCGTAATTTTCGAACAATGCTGGATGCATGTTCCTACTTTCGTTTAAAACTATTCTTGAATATAAAGTGAATTCTTGAAAATAGTATTTAAAAAAAAAATCACAATTTTTAAACCGAACTTCAAAAAGTTTACTTTGGATATTTTTCGATACTAAACGGTTTCTATACTAAATGGATTGGCGCTGTGGTGCAACGCTTAAAATAGTTAATAAGTTAAAATAACAGAAAATACCATTTAAAGTAAATGACATTTCATTTCAAAACCGGTCGATTTATTTTTCATTTAAATCAAATGTTTTTTGTTATTTATTTTTAAATGTTGTTTAAACAACTAACACATTAGTAAAAAAACAAATAATAAAACAGTTAAAAATAACTTTTAAAATTTTTCCTACCAACTCCGTTAAAAGTAACTGATTATTCATTTATTTAAAGTTGTTTTTGTTTTTTGTAGATTTGTGTATTTTTAAACCAATATTTGAAACACTTCATCTTTTAGCACACTTAATTTGACTGTAAATGTAATTTAAAATAGTTAAAAAATCATCTAAAAATTGGTCTTCAAATCAAATTAACATTTCATTTAATTTTAAATGCTTATAAATAAATTTACAGTATCGGTAACTAATAACTGGCATTTCTTTTAAATTAACTGTTAAAAAATTAACCCAAAATCCGTAAACATAAATGATATTTCCTTTCTCTTAACTGTCAACTAGCTAACTAAGAATTCCGTAAAAAGTTGTAAATTTTCCATTATTTCCTTTTTTTTAAATGTCAACAAATTAACTACAAAATCCGTAAAAATTAATGATATTTATTTTATTTCGATTTTTAACCAACTAATGGCCAAGACCGCCAAAAAGCGTTTGTCTAATATCAAGTTTTTTTTTTTGGCTTAATAACAATTTTTTATTAAAACAATTACTTGATATCGATAGAAAACATAATTTGCTAACTTTCCTTCGTATAAAATTTTTTTGTTCAACGAACGATTTTCAAACGAGAAGAATTTACAGTCAAAATTTCGTAAATTTGAAAAAATTTACTTTTTAAAAACAGAAACAACCCTATGGGAAATGAAGGGTCGATTGATCCAAGGTGATAAATCTGTGATAGCTAAATAAGGGACATGTCACAATACTGGTGTAAAATATAATTCAGTGTCTGAAAAAGTGGTAATAGCTGTAAAATTACCAGTACCCGAAATATTAAAATGGTGGCAGAACCTTGGCTAGTTATTTGTAAATATATCATGGAACTAGAAAGAAATGAACATAACAGAAATGTCGACTAAAGAAATGTGTACTATTTTAGTTGAAATAATGACAGAACACGGAACTGGTTCAAAAATTTTTTAAATATTTTTAAAATAATGCCAATCGGTGGGATTTGCGAAATGTTAATTTTAAACTGACCTGATTCTAGCCCCACCCATAATTTGAAAATTTTGAATTCAGTTTTTTGTTGTTCAATTCTGTTAAAATTTTAAAAATATTCACATTCAGTGATTTTTTTTTTTAGAAAATAGTTTAAAGTTGCAAAATATAAAAAATTTTAAAAATTTTTGCAGGTAAATTCAATGACTGGACCTTATGGAATCCTTCAGAAACATGTTCTTAATATGAGTCACGCGGAAGAAATACATGCTAACTTATTTTCGTTTGCTCGGTGACATGTTCACTTGCAACAGTCAAGTGATATATCACGAAACCTATGTAACATTTTAGGGCAATTTAAGTTTGTATGTATAAGTTTTAATTATTAGAAATAACATTTCCTTCAATATCCACTTTTATAAAATTAGTAATATTTTTTGCTAATTTTAGCAAATCGGTTTTCAAAAATTTGTAAAATGATTTCTGAAATTAGCAACAAAAATTTGTAAATATTCTGTAAAAACTCTGTAATTTGTAAAATGTAAATAGCAAAATGATTTGCTAAATAATAATGTTTTTACTAAAAATCAGTACAAAAATAGTAAAGGGGGATTGAAAACCGTTTACAAATTTTTCTACTAACTTTTTTTTCTGAGTGTACTTACATGAATTTTTTTCTTTATTTTTGGTAAACAAATACAATTTGATCATTTGCGGCCACCTTTGTACCAAAGCTGTTTTCGTATATGGAGAAATATATTGTTTGCCCTGCTCTACCTTTACTTACAAACACATAATTCATTTGTTAGCTTTTGTTGTTTTTAATATTTTATCAAATTAAAATTACAAACATTTTAAAAATCTTTATGACAGATATTTTTGTTTACATTTAAAAGAGAATAGATAACAATTTTTAAGATTTGGCAGCATTTTTATGCATTCTTAAAGTTTAAGTAGCTATATCTTTAACTACACTCAAAAAAAAAAAATGAACTAGAATTTGGAAAAATTAACTTATTTAAAGGAAAAATTTAAATGAAAACAGAGCGGAGCCAAAGATACTTTTTACCAATATTTAATAAAATTTTACTTAAAATTTGGTCAAAATTTCTATATTATAGAAAAATTTTTACTACTGAGAAGTAAATTTTTATTAGAAAACAGTAAAATCTCCTCCTAATTATTTCATACATAATCTAAAATTTTACTGTTGGTTAGGTAATGTTTCCTTGGTTTTAAGAAAAATTTTATTTTATTTAAGTTCATTAGTTAATTTTTTTTACTTAAAACTAGGACTAACTCCCTAAAAATAAGAAAATATTTTCTAACAACAATTTAAATAGCACTTCTTTTAAGTGAAAATCATCCTTATCCTGCTTCTATGGTAAAGCTAATATATTTTACCATATATTTTAAAGTACTTTAGACTCATTGAGTAAGTATTTTCCTACTTTCGAAGGACTTCCGCTTTGTGAGGACAAGCTTTTTGCTTTACAATTTTGTCTTAATTTTAATTAAATAGAATTATACTAATTTCATGTATTTAAAATATAAATTAAATTTCATTAGCAAAAAGGTAAACAAATTAAAAAAAATGTATTGCAGAATATCCTGAAACGTAATAAATTTCGACAAAATCAGATCATTTTCGTAGTTAATTAACGGTTCTGCTTCGAAGAACTACAAAAGGGGACGCCCTAAGTGACACACGGCATCTATGGCTTAGGAACACTTGGGGTCCTTTTTCTTCTTAAATTAACTAATTTAAGGAAATTGTTGCAAAAATACCAAATACACAGTTACATTTGTTGTTATTATTGGAAAATGGAATTTTAGCTTAAATTGTATTTGACATGTACAAATTTAAACTGCTTTATTATATTATTCTTTTAAATCGAGTTTAAGATCTTTTTACAAAAAATAATGATTATTTTTTATTTTCTTCCAATATTTCGTCTCCACATTGGGTGACCTCTTCAGGGAAATAATACAATTTTGAAATAATATAATTTAATTAAACTTTTTTATTATTTAGTGAAAAATATAGTTCGATAAATATAAAAATTAATAAGCGCTACGTCAATTACGGGAAATCGATTATGCCGTAAAGTATAAAATGTGCCTGCGATATTTTGTATTGTAGTCAGCAAACAAAATTTTAACCTTTTGCTGACAAAATTTTTATATATATTTTAAGCTACTTTAAGTTCAATATTTAAGACTGTTAAGATTAGAGATGGCCATGTGAGAGATTTTTGACTCACGCAAGATCACGAACCAAAAATTACAATCATGCAAGATAATTTTATTAAATGGTTACTTTAATTTGTTTCCTTTAATAATATTTTTTCTTGAAAATTAGGAAAACTAACTCGTTTTTTTTTAATTGATTGTTTTTTTTGGAATACAATATTAAAAATAATTGAAACGTTTTCCAACAAAAAAAACCTATACCGAATTTTATTTTTTTTTTAAATTAGAAAACTTTTATTTGAAAAAAAAAGTATTTAAAATTTATCTGATCTAAGTTGCATGAAAATTTTCCTTAGAAAAAGTTCATCAATTTCTAAAATCAAGTAAATTTTTTAAAAAATTTATTACTTTTTATTTTTAATTGTCTGAACCAATTTTTAGAAAACAATTCTTAAAAATTAGAAAGTGGTATACTTAAAAACTGAATTTGGAAATATAATTTAGTTAATTTTACTACTCGCGAACAAAAAATGAACACATATTAAGTTCAAGTACTTTCTCGATTTAAGTTAGATACATTTTTTGAACTAAATGGGAGTAAATTATGTCCAAATTTTTTTTTTTTAACTTAACTAAATTTTATTATATTTGAGTATGCAAATTTCTTAAAACTAAGATGTTATTTCTTAAAATTAATAAATTTTTATTTAGTTGACTTGTTTTTTTTTCCTAAAATCAAAAAATATTACTTAGGAGATATATATATAAACTATTTCTGAGTATATAAACTATTTCGTTTTTCCTCCAACTTAGGAATTTTTATTCTTTTTAAGAAAATTTTTCAAGTTTTAATAAAATTTTACATAAATTGAGGACAATTTATAAACTAATTTGAAGGAAATTTTTGATTACATTTTAGTTCATGTCTTTTTTATTTTTTTTTTTGGAGTGTACTTAGCTAGTCTATATTTACCTAAGTTTGTTTGGAATATTTATAAAAAAAAATCCGAAAAACAGAGCAAAAACAAACAAATTCAAAAACAAATTTTAAAAATATTTGAATATTTAAATTTTTGACAATCGTTCAAATATTCCCTTTATAATGTTGTTCTACAAAAATTCATTTGAAGCTCTTTTAAATTTTAAAAATCTATTGCAAAATACGATTTTATTATTTAAAGGCCTTTTGCCTGCAGCAGCTCAAAAACACATTGAGCCATTAAAGACAAATAATACGACCACAAATACATACAACGAGACGTATGAGTAACAAACAATTCATTGAATAATTAATAATGCTCATACGTCATGTTTATAAGTGAAAATAACAATGCACAGTGATTGCAAACCTAAAATAAATTGTTAATAATTATGACACCACTAAACTACTGGTCCGAAGGGTAACAAACAGAAAGATTTTTTGAAAATTAATATTTTATTCATGCTATTTTATTACAGCGTACACCCAGAGAAAAGATTGGTTGCAATTCGATCAAAACCGTTATCATTTTTTTATGAGGATTTAATCCATTAATAAAGCAAAAATGTTGTATTTGGGAACTAAAAAAAGGCAAAAGGAACCAAAAATTAATCCTATTATTCAATTATTGGTATTTCAAAAATTTTGTAAACGGTTTTCAATCCCACTCTACTATTTTTGTTCTTATTTTTAGTAAAAAATTATTATTTAGCAAATCTTTTTGCTATTTACATTTTACAAATTACGGAATTTTCACAGAATATTTACAAATTTTTGTTGCTAATTTCAGAAATCATTTTACAAATTTTTGAAAACCGATTTGCTAAAATTAGCAAAAATATTTCTAATTTTAAAAAAGTGGTTATTAAATATTTGTCCTCAGTCCTGTGGTATGTACATTTGAGTCAGTCACGCATCGTTTCATTTTGCACTAGTTCTGATACACATCACGTAGTGTCTAATATGAGACTAGTTACGTGTAAGATAATTCTATGCTGTTCTGTTGCGCATTCACTTACACCAATGCATTGATATGGTACCCTAAACAAGGTCAGCGATATGTCACAAGTAGCTTAAAAGGTAGAAATTGCCACCTCCTATGACAAGCCCATGTTTAAGTTACCGGTTACTTTCATATAAGAGAACCAACTCGAGGACTGGTTTCTACCACAAAGTGCCGGTCACGTGACTAACTCTGTGACTGGTCCATTTCCCGTAGGGAATATTTAAAAATTCCAAAAAATATATTTACGCTCTGTCAAATATTTTTAATAATAACAAAGGAAGTTAAGAGTCTCTAATTGCAAAATAAGTTTTATTTTTACTGCATTACTCACAAGATCACATTAAGACACGTTTAATAAACATCCTTGTAACTCAAACACCAATTAGTAGATTTTTTAATTAAGCACAGCTACATACTACACTCAAATTTTGTAGTAAGTGAAATCAATTTCGGTAAAATTGAATGATGTTTAGTGTCAATTTCGCTAAATTTCGTGATTTTTAAAAAGCGCAGATCTCTAATATAATAAAACTAGATCAACAATTTTCGGTATGTAATTTTATTTTTACTGATAGCAGAAAATTGGAAATATTTGATTACTGGATTTCTTGATTTGTCTTCAAAGTTTATTGTGATATATCGCCTATATAAGTCGATAAATCAAAATGTTAATATCAATATCTGGAGAAATAACATTAGAGGGTTTATTACAGTCTGTTTATTTGAACTATAAGAAAATTTACTATAAAAAAATTAAAAACCAGTTTTTAAACAAATAATTTTAAATGAAAGTATGAACTGTAACAGAAAATCCATATCTACATATAAATTATTCTTTAAATAAATATAAAAAACTGTTAAGAAATATATTTTCTTTGTATTTAAGCTATTAAAATCACTTAAAAACAAATGCATGCATAACTTTTTAAATAAAGGCAGTAAGTGTACAAATATTTTGAGTGCGTATTTTCATATCTCCTCTATCATCTTTCCAAAGAAAACAACAAAAGTGTTGCTTACAGAAAAATAAAAATCGGACAATAATTATATAAATTAAAAGTTTAGAAAACTTGTTCACCCTCAAGAAAACAGTATCAGTTGTGTCCACCGAATTTGTTGCCAATCGAATTCTGGCGGTTACGACAACTGTCTTCATATTTAATTATATTTTTAGTTATGGAAGCCAATTTAATATTTATATTTAACAAAAATATTATTACGTTTCACAAAATTTTATTTAAAAAAAAATTATTTTTAATTTGTTCCGGTATCAAACCTGGGCAATCAGATTCATAGTTCACACTCTTTCTTACTGCACCACAACTAATATAAATTGTATTTGATATATTTGCCATTTACACATTTGAATGTTTTATTTTAATTTAAAAAAAAAAAAAATTAAATGTTTGCCTTTTCCGGGATTTGAACACGGAAATTCTGAGTACTGAGCTACCTCTCTACCTACTACACCACAATCACTTATACATTTTTATGTCTTATTTTGAATTTAAAGAATTTGTTAGGAAACCAAATATTAGTGTAGAATTTGTTAATCAATATCAATCATTAGTGACGTCTCTTGTCAATACAGTTCACAAATCGGTGGCTTCTACTGAAACCCTAATTAAATGATATATTAGATCAGAATAACCGTACACTCACCAAAAAAAGTCTGTAATGGCAATTGAAAATTTTGCTGTTATTAGGGGAAATTCTGCTAATTTGAGCCCAGCGGTATTTTTTGTTAATCTTAGCAACACATGCCTGCTGACGTGTAGTACAATGAAATTAGTAGAAAAATTAGTAGCCGCTACTAAATTTTAGTAGACTTTTTGTAAAGTGGAATTTAAAAACTGTTTGCTAAAATCAGCAAAAAGGAAATGAATAAATTTTATTAATATTAGTAAAAAGCTTTGAATTTATTTTTCTTATCGAAAAATTTTCAATATATTTTTTAAAAAAAGAATTAATCATTTTGTTTTAATTTGGTAATTTCTGTTTTGAAAAATATTTTTTACTTTTAAGGTTAAATTTTAAGCGTTTTTAAGGGCGGATTTTTAGAATTAAAAAACCTTTTTAGTGCTATTTTAAGTGGATGTCCTCTTTTAAGATATCAGTCGGTATCTTCACTTCCGATCCCTTTATTTAATCTATGTAACATTTTAAGGAATTTAAGTTTGTAGGTGTAATTTTTAATTAGAAATAACATTTCCTTCAATAACCACTTTTTTAAAATTAGTAATATTTTTGCTAATTTCAGCAAATCGGTTTTCAAAAATTTGTAAAATGATTTCTGATATTAGCAACAAAAATTTGTAAATATTCTGTAAAAATTCTGTAATTTGTAAAATGTAAATAGCTAAAAGATTTGCTAAATAATAATTTTTTACTTAAAATAAGTACAAAAATAGTAGAGTGGCATTGAAAACCGTTTACAAATTTTTCTACTAACTTTTTTTCTGAGTGTACTTGTAGTAACTACTTTCGAATATCGACAAATTTTTAATAAATTTGATAAATTGTACCAAATTACTAATTCACACAAATACTAAACGAATTTTATTTTTAAAGATGATTGGAAATACCAATAATTGAAAAGTACGATTAATTTTTGCTTTCTTTTCCCTTTTTTTAATTCCCAATACAACATTTTTGCTTTATTAATGGATTAAATCCTCATAAAAAAATGATAACGGTTTTGATCGAATTGCAACCAATCTTTTCTCTGGGTGTACGATGTAATAAAAAAGGATTATTTAAATATTAATTTTCTAAAAATCTTTCTGTTTGTTACCCTTCGGACCAGTAGTTTAGTGGTGTCATAGTTATTAACAATTTATTTTAGGTTTGCAATCACTGTGCATTGTTATTTTCACTTATAAACATGACGTATGAGCATTATTAATTATTCAATGAATTGTTTGTTACTCATACGTCTCGTTGTTGTATTTGTGGTCGTATTATTTGTCTTTAATGGCTCAATATGTTATTGAGCTGCTGCATGCAAAAGGCCTTTAAATAATAAAATCGTATTTTGCAATAGATTTTTAAAATTTAAAAGAGCTTCAATTGAATTTTTGTAGAACAACATTATAAAGGGAATATTTGAACGATTGTAAAAAATTGAAATATTTAAATATTTTTAAAATTTGTTTTTGAATTTGTCTGTTTTTGGCTTGTGTTTTTGAAGTTTTTTTTTACAAATATTCCAAAATTAAATAAATATAGACTTGCTAAGTACACTCAAAAAAAAAAAAAAAAAAAAAGACATGAACTAAAATGTAATAAAAAATTTCCTTCAAAATAGTTTATAAATTGTCCTCAATTTATGTAAAATTTTATTAAAACTTGGAAAAATTTTCTTAAAAAGAATAAAAATTTGAGTTTGAGAAAACACGAAATAGTTTATATACTCAGAAACAGTTCATATTTTTCCCCAGTAATATTTCTTGATTTTAGGAAAAAAAAACAATTCAACTAAATAAAAATTTATTAATTTTAAGAAAAAACATCTTAGTTTTAAGAAATTTGCATACTCAAATATAATTAAATTTAGTTTAGTTAAAAAAAAAATTAGGACATAATTTACTCCCATTTAGTTCAAAAAATGTATCTAACTTAAATCGAAAAAGTACTTGAACTTAATATGTGTTCATTTTTTGTTCGCGAGTAGTAAAATTAACTTAATTTTAGAAAGCCATTTCCAAAATCAGTTTTTAAGTAAACCACTTTCTAATTTTGATGAATTTGTTTTCTAGAAATTAGTTCAGGCAATTAAAAATAAAAAGTAATACATTTTTCCTTATGTAATAATATAAATTTTACTTAATTTTAGAAATTGATGAACTATTTCTAAGAAAAATGTTCATACAACTTAGATCAGATAAATTTTAAAAACTTTTTTTTCAAATAAAAGTTTTCTAATTTAAAAAAAAAAAAATAAAATTCGGTATAGGTTTTTTTTTTGTTGGAAAACGTTTCAATTATTTTTAATATTATATTCCAAAAAAAAAAAAACAATCAATTAAAACAAACCAGTTAGTTTTCCTAATTTTCAAGAAAAAATATTATTAAAGGAAACAAATTAAAGTAACCATTTAATAAAATTATCTTGCATGATTGTAATTTTTGGTTCGTGATCTTGCGTGAGTCAAAAATCTTTCACGTGGCCATCTCTAATCTTAACAGTCTTAAATATTGAACTTAAAGTAGCTTAAAATATATTTAAAAATTTTGTCAGCAAAAGGTTAAAATTTTGTTTGCTGACAATAAAATACAAAATATCGCAGGCACATTTTATACATTACGGCATAATCGATTTCCCGTAATTGACGTAGCACTTATTAATTTTTATATATATCGAACTATTTTTTTTCACTTAATAAAAAAAAGTTTAATTAAATCATATTATTTCAAAATTATATTATTTCCCTGAAGAGGTCACCCAATGTGGAGACGAAATATTGGAAGAAAATAATAAATAATTATTATTTTTTTGTAAAAAGATCTTAAACTCGATTTAAAAGAATAATATAATAAAAAAAAGTTTAAATTTGTACATGTCAAATACAGTTTCAGCTAAAATTCCATTTTCCAATAATAACAACAAATGTAACTATGTATTTTGTATTTTTGCAACAATTTCCTTAAATTAGTTAATTTAAGAAGACAAAGGACCCCCAGTGTTCCTAAGCCATAGATGCCGTGTGTAACATATGGCGTCCCCTTTTATAGTTCTCTTAAGCAGAACTGTTAATTAACTACCAAAAGGATCTGACTTTGTCGCAATTTATTACGTTTCAGGATATCCTGCAGTACATTTTTTTTAATTTGTTTACCTTTTTGCTAATGAAATTTAATTTATATTTATACATGAATTTAGTATAATTCAATTTAATTTTAAGACAAAAATGTATAGCCAAAAGCTTGTGTCCTCACAAAGCGGAAGTCCTTCGAAAGTAGGAAAATACTTACTCAATGAGTCTAAAGTACTTTAAAATATATGGTAAAATATATTAGCTTTACCATAGAAGCAGGATAATGATAATTTTCACTTAAAAGAAGTGCTACTTAACTTGTTGTTAGAAAATATTTTCTTATTTTTAGGGAGTTAGTCCTAGTTTTAAGTAAAAAAAATTATCTAATAAATTTAAATAAAATAAAATTTTTCTTAAAACCAAAGAAACATTTCCTAACCAACAGTAAAATTTTAGATTATGTATGAAATAATTAGAAGGAAATTTTACTGTTTTCTAATAAAAAATTACTTCTCAGTAGTAAAAATTTTTCTATAATATAGAAATTTTGACCAAATTTTAAGTAAAATTTTATTAAATATTGGTAAAAAGTGTCTTTGGCTCCGTTTTCATTTAAATTTTTCATCTAAATAAGTTAATTTTTCTAAATTATAGTTCATTTTTTTTGAGTGTTGTTAAAGATATAGCTACTTAAACTTTAAGAATGCATAAAAATGCTGTCAAGTCTTAGAAATTATTATCTTTTCTCAATTATATGTAAACAAAAATATTTGCCATAAAGATTTTTGAAATGTTTATAATTTTAATTTGATAAAATATTAAAAACAACAAAAGCTAACAAATGAATTATGTGTTTGTAAGTAAAGGTAGAGCAGGGCAAACAATATATTTCTCCATATACGAAAACAGCTTTGGTACAAAGGTGGCCGAAAATGTTCAAATTGTATTTCTTTACCATAAATAAAGAAAAAAATTCATGTAAGTAGGGATATTTGTTTTTTTTACAAGTAGTATTTATAGGGCCATTCCATGTCAAACCGCACAGCATTCGGATTTGTCATCTCCGATTTTAATGAAATTCGCCACATATATTGTAAATGGGTAGTGTTTATCAAATCATTAACCTTTCGACTTCAAAACCATTCGGTTTTCGAAATATGACGTCATAAAAATTGGCAGAATGGTCAAAATATCGAAAAAGTGTCGCCCATAACTTATAAACCTAAAATTTTTCTATTGGTACCACATAAGCAACATTACGTTCAAAATGGCGTTCCAAAAGTTTTTTTGTATTAAAAGGTTAAAGGTCATTTTTTAAAGTTTACACTCAGAAAAAAAAGTTAGTAGAAAAACTTGTAAACGGTTTTCAATCCCACTCTACTATTTTTGAACTGATTTTTAGTAAAAAATTATTATTTAGCAAATCTTTTTGCTATTTAAATTTTACAAATTACAGAATTTTTACAGAATATTTACAAATTTTTGTTGCTAATTTCAGAAATTATTTTACAAATTTTAGAAAACCGATTTGCTAAAATTAGCAAAAAATTTTACTAATTTTAAAAACGTGGATATTAAAGGAAATGTTATTTCTAATTAAAACTTACACCTACAAACTTAAATTTCCTTAAAATGTTACATATATTTAAAAAGGTATCGGAAGTGAAGATACCGACTCATGTCTAAAAAGAGGACATCCACTTAAAATAGCACAAAAAAGGTTTTTTAGTTCTAAAAATCCGCCCTAAAAACAATTAAAATTAAACCTTAAAAGTAAAAAAAAACTGACCAAAATATTTTTCAAAACAGAAATTACCAAATTAAAACAAAATGATTAATTCGTTATTTAAAAAATATAATCAAAATTTTTAATGCTCGATAAAAAAAATAAATTCAAAGCTTTTTACTAATATTAATAATATTTAGTAATTTTTTTTTGCTGATTTTAGCAAACAGATTTTAAATTCCAGTTTACAAAAAGTCTACTAAAATTTAGTAGCGACTACTAATTTTTCTACTAATTTCATTGTACTACACGTCAGCAGACATGTGTTGCTAAGATTAGCAAAAAACACCGCTGGGCTCAAATTAGCAGAATTTCCCGTAATAACAGCAAAATTTTCAATTGCCATTACAGACTTTTTTTGGTGAGTGTAATCTTCAAAGACCCATATCTCAAAATCCAACTTTTTAAAATTCTGAAAAAATATATGTTAAAAATTAAGGCCTCTCTACATTTGTGGAAAAATTTTTAGGTGAAGACTCATTTGGTTCCTAAATTATGAAGGAAAACGTGATCGTATTTTAAATTTCACTTTACAAAAAGTTTACTAATATAGTAGTGGCTACAAATTTCTTCTACTAATTTCATTGTACTACACGTCAGCAGACATGTGTTCCTAAGTTAAGCAAAAAATACCGCTGGGCTCAAATTAGCAAAATTTCTGTAATAACAGCAAAATTTTCAGTTGCCATTACAGACTTTTTTTGGGGAGTGTATGACTATCTCTATGTTCAATTTGATATTTATGGAGCCTTTTGCAAAAAGATACCGTTGTATAATATAAACTAGAACCTATGCTAATATATTATAAGGTGCTCTGCCAGATGTTTTTTGGATTTTTCTTTTTATACTGGGTTGTAGTAGAACATTTATTGTTTTTCACAAATTAAACTAAATAACTGCTTTAAACTCAAACTTGCTCGAATAAAAAATGCCAATGATGAAAAAAAAATATATTGCGTGTGATAAACATTTATTTTGAAATATTTTTAAATAACATTTTATTAAGCCTGATTCCGAAATGTTTATAATAAATTATTTTTTATTTAATCTTGTATTTTATTTTTTAAATAATTTCCACAATTGCTTACAATTATCATGTGATTTAATACTCGTAATGTTGTTCAATGACGTATAAGTAATTATATTTCCAGTCAATATCACTTATACGCAACCATATTTGCATGCTCTATTAAACATTAATTTACATTGTTGTTTTATTATTAACAATTTTCATGCAAAAAAAAAAAAAAAAAATAGTTGATTACATTATGAAGAATTACAAGCATCCGGTTTTTAATAATTTTATTAAATAAAAATTATAATAAATTAATTAAATAATCAACATTTATGTTTTATTAGTTCATAGGAAAAAAATTAAAAAAAAAATGTTCATATACAAAAGTCCTGTTAATATAATTATATTAGATATAAAATTGACAAATACCACAAAAAACTTACCGGATAGCGATATTGTTGTTGTACACTTCCGTATGTTTTGTAAAAAAAAAAAAGAATATACATACAAAATATGTAAATACAAATATGTTTGTGAGCTTTTGAGGGATGCAAAAAAAAAAAAAAATATCAAACAACTCTTACCTGTTGCTGTACTAAAGCACTAACATTTTTTTGCGGTTTAAAAAGCTTTTCTTATTTTATTTCTTTAAATGAGCATCAGCTATGCGGATAAGCCCTATTATTACAATATACAGTTATCTATTAACTGGAACTTTTACTGGCAAATTTTTGGTTGTTTATCACAGAAAATTTTAATTAAACTGTTGTTTAAATTTTAAAAATACATTGTATTATCAGTCCAAAGAAATACAATTATATTAAAAAGGCGCTTTATTACTCATACGTACAGTGGCACCGACAATGTGCATTTTTGGTACTCGTATTGCTTTATATAAGTTTTCAGAATCTGAGAATTCTTTTTTAAATTATAATTTTTTCCAAATTCATTAATTTTTTTATATTGCCAAGACTTTGAAATTCACCAATCGAGAGCTTATTTTTTACACTCAGAAAAAAAAGTTAGTAGAAAAATTTGTAAAAGGTTTTCAATCCCACATTACTAATTTTGTACTGGTTTTTAGTAAAAAAAATTATTATTTAGCAAATCTTGTTGCAATTTACATTCTATAAATTACAGGATTTTTGCAGAATATTTATAAATTTTTGTTGCTAATTTCAGAAATCATTTTACAAATTTTTGAAAACCGATTTGCAAAAATTAGCAAAAAACAAGTAAAAAAGGGCTAAATTCGGCTGTGCCGAATCTTTGAATACCCTCCACCAAAGGGGATGAAGATGATATACGTATATACTAAATTTTGCATGAACTGTAATATGAATATGTTTTGTCAATTTATGTAACGAACTTTTGTTATTTAGTTTTAGCAATGTTATTTACAGAGGTCTGCTCTGTTAGCGACTTTAACATTATTCATTTTTACGTTAACTTGGTTATTATAGTATGTAAGACAATAAATGTAATCGAACAATAAGAAGACTTAATAACATTTTTACTTACTTAACAGAAAAGAAAAAAAATAGATACAGAAAAATTGTACAAATTTGTATGGAAAATTTAGAGGTACCTTCACATTTTCACTCATAACTTTTGAACCGCTTGACCGATTTTGCTCATTTTAAATACCAAACTGCTCGGGAGGATGTTTAATAATCTGGGTAAAAATAGGCACCCGCGTATGTGTCTTCGCGTCGTGATCGTGATTTCAACAGACAGACAGACAGACAGACAGACAGACAGACGGACTTAAAATTGCATAAGGATCACGAATATATATACTTTATGGGGTCTTAAACCTATATTTCGACATATTACAAACGGAATGACAAACTGATATATACCCTCACCATATATGGTGGAGGGTATAAAAATTACTAATTTTAAAAAAGTGGATATTGAAGGAAATGTTATTTCTAATTAAAAATTACACTTACAAACTTAAATTCCTTAAAATGTTACATAGATTTAAAAAAAGGGATCGGAAGTGAATATACCGACTTATGTCGGTATATGCACTAAAAAACATTTGTTTTAGTTCTAAAAATCAGCCCTAAAAAGAATTTACATTTGACCTTAATAAAAAAATTGACTAAAATATTTTTTTAAAACTGAAATTACAAAATTAAAACAAAATGATAAATTCGTTAATGCTTTAAAATTTTTTAAGATTTTAAGCCAAATATATTTTTTTTTTTTTCAATATTGTCTAAAATATTTTTTGAAAAAATAAACAAAATAAAAAAATTTTGATGCTCGATAAAAAAATTTATTTAAAATTTTAAACTCATATTAATAATATTTTTTTTTTGCTGATTTTAGCAAATAGATTTTAAATTCCACTTTATAAAAAGTTTACTAAAATTTGTACTACACGTCAGCAGACATGTGTTGCTAAGACTAGCAAAAAATACTTTTGCGTTCAAATTAGCAAAATTTCCCGAATTAACAGCAACATTTTCAGTTGCCATTACAGACTTTTTTTGGTGAAGGTAGGAGAGGCAAGAATCTAATTTATGCCTAAATTCTTAAGGTATGAATTAAAATATAACAACTATATCCTACGTCTAAAAATAACAAAATTTAAATATATTTTGGTTCATAGAGGGTATTGCACAAAAATAAATCAATTAATTTGCAGTTTTATTAAATTGCATTAACTTATTATAGAGGTTATAATTTTTTTGGTGGTATAGCGGGTTTTTTGTCCTGGGACATTGTTTACTATTATTAGATTTGTTTTTTACAATAAATTACAAATTTTATACCGAGATTACAATTAAAATTTTTCTAAATTCAGTAATTTTTTATACTGCCTACAATTTAAAATTTACCAATCGAGAACTGACATTTTAGGAGAGGCGATAATCTCATTTAGGTCTAAAGTCTTAAAGTATTAATCAAAATATAACCACTATATCCTAGGTATAAAAATAATATAATATTTAACGTTATTCGCGGCGTTATGGCTTTTAGACGGTATTTCAATTGAAAAATTTTTAAATATTTTTTTTGGTTAATAGAGGGTATGGCACAAAGAATTAATTTGTATAGTTTAAAATTTTATTAAAGCTTTAACTTTTTGTTTAAAGTTTTTTCAAAATATATTAAATAACAAAACAATTAAAAAGAAACAAAATAATTTGAATTTGACATTGCTAGATATCTTACTATTACTTTGACTTTATTTGTATTTTATTATAATAAAAATAATGATATTATGATGGTATGACGGACTATTTATCCTGAGACCTTTTTTTTCTATTATTAGAAATTTTTATTACAATAAGTTGTAAATTGTATGAATTACATAACGTACCGAAAAGAAAATCTTATTGTAAAGCAGTTAATAATATTTAAGAGCAAAAAACGGTCAAGATGTCAAAGGTCAAATACATTTTTTTAGATAACAGATATTCAACGAATGAATTGGTTTTTAAAATTCAAATGTTGTATTTGAAATTACAACTTTTTCAAAAGAATGGACTTTGATATCAAAGACACATTTTATTGTCTGAAAGTTTTTGATACAAAGGCCCAAATTAGAATAGATTTTTACAACATTTTCTACAAACATTTTACTTAAATTGACCAAAAAGGATTTGGGTACACCATTGTAGGTGCAAAAAAAGAAAAGAAAATTATTACAAGGTCTATGTGAAAATAATAGTAGTGCCAATATTTAAAATCCCCATTTACTAAAAAATCGCAGCAAAAATCCAATAATTTTTTTTGTTATTTTTTTGTAGTCTGCATGTCAAGATCTATTGCTTGAATGATTTTTAAACAAACATTTAAATGACCTTGATGTGTGAGATACAGTTGTATAAACAATTGTAAGACAAAACTGGTATAAAAGATGTAGTGGGAAAACATTTTAATAAATAGATGACCTTAATGTGGTTGATAGAGGGTATTGCATTCAAAAATTCTATGCTTGATAGAGAAATAACAAATGCTAAAATTTATTGAAATTATTGTCAGATATGTATGTAGCAATATACTGTTTTTAGCAGTGAAAAGTTTTCCATCAAAAATTGATTTTCAAAAAAATGGTTTATAGAAGGTTTTGTATATAAAGTCTCGTGAATTCTCGGGTTTTAATGATTTGTTACTGCATTTGTTGTTTGCTACCTCTTGTTGGTGAGCAAAAAATTTAGTTGTTTTGCAACTTAATGTAATGTCCAGTCATGTACAATATATTTTTTTAACGAATCTAAGATTTATCTATAAAATATAGATATCAAAAGTTAAAGATAGAAAAATTATTAGATTCTCCAAAAATTTTTGTATAGATTCAGAGCTTTTCATCATTTTAGAAGTTTTGTATAGTAAAAAGTTTTTGGAAGCTGATAATTTTCCACAAAATCTGAAGAGTTTTCTATTGTAACAATTCCTATAACCTAAGGATATTTCTATAGAAAAAGTCTTCAGAACACAGCTGTTTTCTGGAGTTTTTCATATAAAAAGTGCTCAGAAAATTATTGTTTTAAGTAAAATGTTTGCATATAGGCAATTGTTATAAATATTATTTGGTTAGGCTAAAAAAGGGGAATCGGAAGTAAAGATACTCTTCACACTGACTCATGTCCGAAAATAGTACATCTGCTGTCATGTAGTTTGGAATTTTACTGAACAACAAAACATATTTGTTGGAAAATTTAACAGACATAAGGAAGTGATCAGATTGCCGCGCAATTTCGTCCCATCCAGAGACTCGTCAGTGGTTAGTTTAAGTGTTAATTGACCAAATTATTTTATTGATAGACTGTCTCTATACATAAAATACTTTTTTTTTCTACACAGTCCTCTACCTTTAAACGAACAATTCTTGTTTTATATTAGGAAAAGTTCTCAGAATTTGATGGTTTTTATTTTTAAGAATCTTTATTCTTAAGACAAAATACTCACTCACAATATTTGAAATATTTTGGAAATAATTCAGCCATTTCTTACCGCCTAGATATTCTAGGATTGTCATGAAACTTAACACACCCAGAGTCAACGTGAAAACAGCCCTCAAAATTTTATGGGTTTTCCGTAGAAAAAAGTACTCAGAACCTGTTCGTTTTCTATAGAGAAAAGTCTCCAGAACCTTGGGAATTTTCTGTGGTAAAAAGTGCTCATCACTTCATGCTTTTCTATTTGTATGCAAAATTAGCTCTCAAAATCTGATAGGAATTTCTTTGAAAAAATATTAATTTATATTTATTTTCTTTTATTCTATCCTCAATATTATATTATATTATTCTTTTAAATTGAGTTTGAGATCTTTTTACAAAAATTATTTATTTATTTATTTTTGTTTCTTCCCTAAAGAAGTCACCCAATGTGGAGACGAAATATTGGAAGAACAAAAATAAATAAAAAATTAATAATTTAAAAGAATAATATAAAAAAATTATTTCCTAACTGAAAGAGTTTATTTATGACAAAATCCTCGCAATATGGAAGATTTCTATACAAAAAATCCTTAGAATCTGAGGATTATTTTAGGAAAAATAGTCCTCCAGATCTAAAGGATTTCCATATAATGAAAAAGTGATCAGAAATTTTGAAAATTTTTACAGGAAAAGTCTTAACAATCTGACTGTTTTCCCATTGAAAAACTCTTTACATTTTATAGATAAAAGCATAGAATCTTTTATCTATAAAATTTAAAACTTTTGCTAAAGCAAAAAATCTTCAGAATCTAAGAATTTGTTTTTTAAGCAAAAAAGGGTCTAAAGGACGCATATATTTCGATCTTCTCTTATAGCCGAGCAGCACTCCAGGCTTTGTCGTCGTTGACATTCACTTCAGGAATAGTTCTGGAGTGTTTTGAAAGCCTTCAACAGTTGACCGCGCGTAACAGGGTTACTTTTTACTGGATACAAAATCATCGTGGACGAACTAACTAGAATGCGTTCTTCCACACCTTTAGAAGGACCGGAACCGTACTGTGGGATAAACTGGTCCACCATAGCAGCCCTGGTTAAGGAAGCAAAGGACCTTTGGAACACTTCTTTGGGGATGAGACAGGCAAAACTATTGGTCAACCCCTTTTCCAATGGGAAAATTTTGGACCTTGCTTGGAACGACATTAGGTAACTAACAGGGTTTCCTACCGGACATTTCGGATTAATCTGTTGGAATCGCCTCTGTGTCGGCTATGTCTTGAGGAAGACGAAACAACCATCCACATTTTGTGCGAGTGTGTTGTATTGCATAGGAACAGAAGAAAAGTTTTCAATAGGAAAGTTTTAGGTCCATAGCACCTAAAAAATGTCTATGGACATTTTAGGTTCATATAAATTCTAAATCTTCTGTATTAAAGTTTACAGGGAATATAATACAGAATTTGGTTTAGCTTTATGATCCATGGTACAAAATATCACTAATATAATAAAAAATTTCATATATATAAAATAAATATAAAATATTTTTTGCATTTTTTGGAAAGTTTCAAAAATACTAGGAAGCGTTACATCTACACTCACCAAAAAATGTCTGTAATGGCAACTGAAAATTTTGCTGTTACTACGGGAAATTTTGCTAATTTGAGCTCAGCGGTATTTTTTTTTCAATTCTTAGCAACACATGTCTGCTGACGTGAAATTTGTAGAAAAATTAGCTGCCGCTACTTAATTTTAGTAAACTTTTTGTAAATTGGAATTTAAAATCCGTTTGCTAACATCAGCAAAAAAATTTACTAAATCTTATTATTATTAGTTCAAAATTTAATTGTTTTTATCGAACATCAAAATTTTTTTTTATTTTATTTATTTTTTCTATATTTATCCTCCTTTATTCGATCTTCAATATAATAATATATTATTACTTAAAATCGAGTTCAAGATCCTTTTATTAAAAATAATAATAATGATTATTTATTATTTCTTTTCCTCCAATACTTCGTCACCACATTGGGTGACTTCTTCAGGGAAATTATATAATTTTTTTCCAACAAAAACTTATATATAAGTTATATAATTTCCCTGAAGAAGTCACCCAATGTGGTGACGAAATATTGGAGGAAAAGAAATAATAAATAATCATTATTATTATTTTTTATAAAAGGATCTTGAACTCGATTTTAAGTAATAATATATTATTTATTTTTTTTCAAAAAATATTTTAAACAATATTAAAAAAAAAACAAAGACTTCAAAATTGTAAAAAAATAAACGAATTTATCATTTTGTTTTAATTTCTTTTTGAAAAATATTTAGTCAATGTTTTTTTACTTTTAATGGCATTAAATTTTAATTGTTTTTAGGTCTGATTTTAGAACCAAAAAAAAAAAAACTTTTTATTGTTATTTTAAGTAGATGTCCTATTTTTAAACATGAGTTGGTATATTCACTTCCGATCCCTTTTTGTAATCTATGTAACATTTTAAGGCAATTTAAGTTTGTAGGTGTAAGTTTTAATTAGAAATAACATTTCTTTGCAAATTTTAGCAAATCGGTTTTCAAAAATTTGTAAAATGATTTTTGAAGTTAGCAACAAAAATTTGTAAATATTCTGTAAAAATTCTGTAATTTGTAAAATGTAAAAAGCAAAAATATTTGCTAAATAATAATTTTTTTACTAAAAATCAGTACAAAAATAGTAAAGTGGGATTAAAACCGTTTACAAATTTTTCTACTAACTTTTTTTCTGAGTGTATGAAATATTGCACAGACATGACAAATCTTTTTCTATTAGTTTCCAACTCAAAAATAATAAGAATTAAGAATAAATCCAAAACTTACTTTAAAATAGTTTAAAAATTTTCCTCAATTTAAGCAAAATTTTATTAAAACTTAGAAAAATCTTCTTAAAATTAATAAAAATTCAAATGTTTAGGGTAAAACTAAATGGATTATATACTCAGAAATAGTTCATATTTTTTCAAAGTCAAATTTCTTGATTTTTGGAAAAAAAACAAGTATATTAAATAAAAATTTATCAAATTTTAAGAAATTTGCATACTAAAATATAATAAAACTAAGATATGTTAAAAAAAATTAAAACATAATTTAATCCCGTTTAGTTCAAAAAATGTGTCTAACTTAAATCAAGAAAGTACTTGAACTTAATGTGTCTTAATTTTTTGTTCGCGAGTAGTAAAATTAACTAAATTTTAGAAAGTCATTCCAAATTCTGTTTTTAAGTATACATACTACTTTCTAATTTTAAAGAATTTTTTTCTAAAAATTAGTTCAGGCAATTAAAAACAAAAATTCATAAATTTTCTGATATAATAAAAATTTATTTGATTTTAGAAACTGATGAACTATTTCTAGAAAAAATCGTCATGCAACTTTGTTTAGATAAATTTTAAAAACTTTAATAAAATATTTTTTTTTTTTTCAAGTAAAAGTGTTTTAGTTTTTGGGATATAATAAACTTAAGTATAGGATTTTTTCTCTAAAAAATTTTTTAGATAAATTAAAAAAACGAGCAAATTGTTCATTAATCGAGGAAAAACTTAGTTTTTGAGGAAAAACGTTCCACTTCTTTTCAATACTAAAAAAACAACTACAAATCAAAAACAAATTAGTTAATTTTCCTAATTTTAAAGAAAATCATTATTTCAGGAAGCAAATTAAAGTATCCATTAAAAAAAACACTATCGTGCATGATTGTAATTTTTGGTTAGCGATCGCGCTTGAGTCAGAAATCGCTCACATGCCACCTCTAACTATAACCGTCTTAAATATTGAATTTGAAGTAGCTTAAAATATATTTAAAATTTTGTTAGTAAAAGGTAAAAAATTTCGAAGTTTGGCTTATTATGAAATGATTTTGTTTGCTGACTACCAAATTTTTAAAATATCGCTGGCACATTTTTATATTACGTCATAATGGGTTTCCTATAATTGACGTTATGCCTATTAAACTTTATATTTATCAAAGGCATTACAACAATTTTTTTTCAGTTATTAATGGAAATGACCTTTTACATTTTCCAATAATAACAAGAAATGTAACTGTGATATTTTGTATTTTTGCAACAATTTACTTAAATTAGTTAATTTAAGAATACAAAGGACCCCCAGTGTTTCTTAGCCATAGATGTTGTGTGTCACTTAGGGCGTCCATTTTTGTAGTTCTCTTAAGCAGAACCGCCAATTATTTACGAAAAGGATCTGACTTTATC
Organism: Eustalomyia histrio; assembly: GCA_949748255.1. NCBI lineage: Eukaryota > Metazoa > Arthropoda > Insecta > Diptera > Anthomyiidae > Eustalomyia > Eustalomyia histrio. Next base: position 37,447,103 of record OX456526.1, read on the forward strand.
ACAATTTATTACGTTTCAGGATATCCTGCACAACATTTTTTTTAAATTTGTTTACCTTCTTGCTAATTGAATTTAATTTATATTTTAAATACATGAGTTTAGTATAAATTTTGTTAAAAGCAGTGTTCTCACAAAGTAGAGGTCCTACGAAAGTAAGAAAATACTTACACAATGAGTGTAAAGTACATAAAAAAATATATGGTCAAATATACTACACCCATGGAAAATATTGGTTGCAATTCGATCAAACCCATTAAAATTTACTTGTGAGGATTTAATTTTATTTGGAATAACCTAAAATGTATTAATAAAGCAAAAACGCTTTATTGGGGATTTAAAAAAGGCAAAAGAAACTAAAAATCAATCCTATTATTCACCTATTGGGTTTTCCAATAATCTTATTAAATAAAATTCGTTTAGTATTTGCGTGCGGTGGAAGCAACTATTTATTTAGTAAATATATTAGAAATTTGTTACAATCTATCAAATTTATAAAAAACAAACTGTCGATGTTTAAATGTGGTATCTAGAACTACGGTTATTCTAATCAAGTATATAATTTAATTAGGGTTTCAGGAGAAGCAACCGAATTGTGGATTGTTTAAATTCAAAATTAGCCATCAAAATGTATAAGTGTCTGTGGTGTAGTAGCTTAGTACTCCGAAATTCCGAGTTTAAATCCCGGTAAAGGCAAACATTAAAAAAAAAGATTTTTTTTAATTAAAATAAAATATTCAAATGTTTAAATGGCAAATATATCAAAGAAAATTAAAATTAATAAATATTTTTAAAGAAAATAAAATTAGCAGTAAGTAACACTGTGAACTATAAATCTGAATGCCCAGGTTCGATACCGGGCAAAATCTAAAAATAAATTTTTCTTAAAATAAAATTTTGTGGAACGTAATAATATTTTAATATGAAGAAAGTTATCGTAACCGCCAAAATTCGATTGGCAAAAAATTCGTTAGCCACAACTAATACTGTTTTCTGGGTGCATACCTTTGTCATAGAAACACTTTCATATTTATTAGAAAATTTTTTTTCAAATTTAAGGATAATATTCACTTTGATGTTTTCTAATAAAAATTTAGTTTACAATAGTAAACTTTTTCTAAAATTTAGAAATTTTTACTAAATTTTTAGTAAAATTTGTTTCTTAGTTTCAAGTAAAATTTTATTAAATATTGATAAAAACTGTCTTTGATGCCGTTTTAATTTAAATTTTTCCTTCAAATAAGTTGATTTTTCTACATATAATTAATTTTGTTTGATATATTTCTTGTACAAATTGTGGTTTATCAAAAAGAAAAAAAGAAAAAAAGAGGTTTTTATCAATAAACTAAATTACAGGTATTTGATGCTTTCATAATTTTTATGTGAAACCCCTTAGCAGACTTTTAACTTATTGTAGGTGGATTTGTAATGTTAACAGGGATACATATGTTTAAATAATATAAAACCCCTGTTATTGTTACATATTTGTGTGCAGGCTTACTAAACACAATTCCTTAGTGTGAGTGTGATTGTGTGTGTGTGAAACAAAGGTGTCTGTGTGTTAGTTATTTTCTTTTTAAAAGTCAATAAGTCATGTTGTTAAAATACAAAAAGAAATTTAGCCACAAAGACTTTTACTTAAACATATGATTTTTCCCTTAACGGAAAAAGAGATTTTTTGCTCTTTTGTTTAAATATAAATTTCTCTTTAAACTCATAATAAAATATACTCACCATTAAGTCATTCCCTTTGTTGTTGTTGTTGCTAGTATTCTATATTCACCATAACCACGTGTCCTGTAAAACAAAAAAAAAAAAAAAAAGAGATGCCATATTTATTGTAAATAAGTATTATGTGGTAATTCATAGCTATTTTATTTCTTTTCCCCTGCTGCTTTCTCTTAAATTTTCTATTCTATATAATTTCGTAAATATTTTTCTAAAACCACATTTAATATTATATGAATTTATCACAGTTGTGTGTGTGTGTGTGTGTTTGTATGTATGTTTGTGATTTTCGCTTGAGGTTTAATTAAATTTTATCTTTTTTTCATTATTACTCTGGTCGTCTGTTTTACTTGCTTTTTTATTGAATTTTGTGGCTATTTTAACCCTTTTTGTATTATTTTCTTATTCCTTTATTCTACGTGATGGTTTGCTTCATTTTTGGGGTCGTGGTTAACTATGTTTTTTGTTGCATTTTTTTTTTATTTTAAATTTTATACATGTTGTATTATTGTCATTTTAATTACAAATGTTTTCATTGTTTGATGATTTTTCTTTATTTTCCTTCTTTTGTAAATTTTAATTGTTTTCTTGAACTTAAATGAGTAGCTTTAATATAAATTATTAATTAATTTTAATAAGTATTAATTTACTTTAAAAGAGTGTGATTTTAATTAAAACTTAACCCTTAATTTTTTTAAGTTTCTAAAGTGTACTGAACTTTATATTAAAATAATTTTTGTAACAAATCCTATTTATATAGAAGTAATGAAATTTATGGGAGTTATCAAATTACCTCCTTAATTTCGTATAGTATTCCGTAACGTATGAGTGTTTTTAATTATTGAAATGTTACTCATACGTAACGTAGTTCGTTTTTCCTGGTAATATAAAAAGGAATATGTGAACAAATAAAAGCCAGGCCAAATTAAAATTAGTTTTGTGCAGAATTTCTAATTTTCAACAAAAGTGTAATTATAAGCTGAGTAATACAATTTTAATAAATTTGAGAAAAACATGCTTGAACTTTAAGGCCTGTTTATCTATTACAAAAATGTTATAAACAAATAGAAATTGACAATTACTTTCGTCAACAATATATGGGAAACAAAACCAACCTTTACTTTCGTTGGGACAATTTTCGTAAGACACACACCAGCACCTCGTTTCTGTATTTCTCTATGCGATAAAGTTTTCGCGAAAAACACGTAAAACGCAACCCTGCTTTCTATACGCTCAAAAAAAAATTAACTAGAATTTAGAAAAATTAACTTATTTAGAGGAAAAATTGAAATGAAAACGGCACCAAAGATAATTTTTACCTATATTTAAAATTAAGAAACAAATTTAACTTAAAATTTGGTAAAAATTTCTAAATTATAGAAAAATTTTACTACTAAGAACTAAATTTTTATTAGAAAACAGTAAAATTTCCTCCTATTAGTTCATACATCATCTAAAATTTTACTATTAGTTAGAAATGTTTCCTTGGTTTTAAGAAAAATTTTATTTTAGTTAATTAAAATTTTTTTTTACTAAAACCTAGGACTTAACTCCCTAAAAATAAGAAAATATTTTCTAACATCAAGTTAAATAGCACTTCTTTTAAGTGAAAATTTTCCTTATCCTGCTTCTATGGTAAAGCTAATATATTTTACCATATATTTTAAAGTAATTTACACTCATTGAGTAAGTATTTTTCCACTTTCGGAGGACTTCCGCTTTGTGAGGACACTGCTCTTAACAAGCATTTTGCTATACAATTTTGTCTTAAAACTAAATTGAATTATACTATTTTCATGTATTTAAAATATAAATAAAATGTCATTAGCAAAAAGGTAAACAAATTAAAAAAATTTACTGCTGGATATCCTGAAACGTAATAAATTGTGACAAAGTCAGATCCTTTTCGTAGTTAATTAACGATTATGCTTGAGAGAACTACAAAAAGAGAAGCCCTAAGTGACACACGGCATATATGGCTAAGAAACACTGGGGGTCCTTTGTCTTCTTAAATTAAGTAATTTAAGGAAATTGTTGCAAAAATACAAAATATCACAGTTACATTTCTTGTTATTATTGGAAAATGGAAATATGTCATAAGTTTATTTTACGACATTTTTAGCTTAATCTTTAATCAGAATATACAAATTTTATTTTTTTTTTTATTATGAAGTGAAAAAATATACTAACTTCGATAAATATAAAGTTTAATAGACGCAACGTCAATTATAGGAAAGCCATTATGACGTAATGAATAAAAGGTGTTTGCGATATTTTGTATTTTAGTCAGCAAAGAATATTATTGCATAAAAGCGCAAATTCGAAATTTGTACCTTTTGCTAACAAAATTTTAAAATATATTTTAAGCTACTTAGAGCTCAATATTTAAGACTGTTAAGATTATAGATGGACATGTGAGCCATTTGTGACTTACTCTCACGCGCCAAAAATTACAATCCTGCACGATAATTTTTTTAAATGGTTACTTTTTATTTGTTCTTCTAAGAAAAAATTTCTTAGAAATTAGGAAAACTAACTAGTTTGTTTTTAATTTATTGTTTTTTTTTTTTTTGGAATATTGAAAACTATTTAAACGTTTTCCAACAAAAAAAACTATACCAAATTTTATTATTTTTTAAAAGTTAGAAAACTTTTACTTGAAAAACAAGAATATTTTATTAAAATTTTTAAAATTTATGTGAACTAAGTTGCATGAAAATTTTGGAAATAGTTCATCAATTTCTAAAATCAAGTCAAATTTATATTTATTACATAGGAAAAAATTTATTCCTTTTTGTTTTTAGTTGTCTGAACTAATTTTTAGAAAAAAATTCTTTAAAATTAGAAAGTAGTATACTTAAAAACTGAATTATGAAATGACTTTCTAAAATTTAGTTAATTTTACTACTCGCGAACAAAAAATGAACACACACTAAATTCAAATACTTTCTCGATTTAAGTTAGATACATTTTTTGAACTAAATGGGAGTAAATTATGTTCTTAATTTTTTCTTTTAACTAAACTTAATTTTATTTTATTTTAGAATACAATTTTCTTAAAACTAAGATGTTTTTTCTTAAAATTAATATATTTTTAGTTAATTAACTTGTTTTTTTCCTAATATCAAGAAATATTACTTATGAACTATTTCTGAGTATATAAAACATTTCGTTTTTTCTCAAACTTAGGAATTTTTATTCTTTTTAGAAAAGTTTACCAAGTTTTAATCAAATTTTACTTAAATTGAGGATAATTTATAAACCATTTTGAAGGAAATTTTTGATTACATTTTAGTTAATGTCTTTTTTTTGAGTGTTGCTAACAAAATTTTAAAATATATTTTAAGCTATTTTAAGTTCAATATTTAAGACTGTTGAAGAGTAGATATGGAAACTTGAGTCATTTGTGGCTCACGATCACGCATCAAAATTTACAATCCTGCACGATAATTTTTTTAAATGGTTACTTTAATTTCTTTCCTTTAATAATAGTTTTTTCTTGAAAATTATTAAAACTAACTAGTTTGTGTTTAATTTATTTATTTTTTTTTTTTGGAAAATAATTTTAACGTTTTACAACAAAAAAATCCTATACTTTTACTTGAAAAAAAAAAAAATAATATTTCATTAAAATTTTTTAAATTTATCTTAACTAAGTTGAACTCTTTCCTTAGATATAGTTAATTAGTTTCTAAAATTAAATAAATTTTCATTTTTAAATAGGAAAAAATGTATTTCTTCTTGTTTTTAATTGCCTAAACTAATTTTTAGAAAACAATTCTTAAAAATTAAAAAGTGGTAGACTTAAAAACTGAATTTAGAAATGGCTTTCAACAAATTTAGTTAATTTTATTACTCGCGATGAAAATATGAACACACATTAAGTTCAAGTACATTTTTTGAACTAAATGGGAGAAGATTATTATAAAATTCGAACCATTTTTTTTTTGAACTAGACTTTGTTTTATTATATTTTAGTCTGCAAATTACTTAAAACAGATATGTTTTTCTTAAAAATTTATACATTTTTATTTAATACAGGTTGGTTGAAAAGTTCCTGCGCTCGAAATGAAAGAATACTAATTTTGTTACGAAATATATTTTTTTATTCAATATAATCTCCTAGAATCTCAATACACTTGTTCCAATGATCTTCCAATAATTTTATCCCATCATTATAATGGTTTTCCGGAAGCTCTGCAAAATAACCGTCTACGGCTGCTATGGCCTCTTCATTCGACGAAAAATGCTTTCCACGAAGGCATTGTTTGAGATTTCTGAAGAGATGGTAGTCACTGGGAGCCAAATCTGGTGAATACGGTGGATGTTCAAGCAATTCGTACTTTAATTCTTTGAATTTAGCCATCGTCAAAACACTTTTGTGAGCAGGTGCATTGTCTTGATGAAAAATGATTTTTTTTTCTGATCCAGCTGATCCAAAAGGCTGCAATAATATTCAGAGTTGATTGTTTTACCTTTCTGAAGATAATAAATCAACAAAATTCCTTTTGCATCCCAAAAACCTGATGCCATAACCGTCTTTGCTGATCGTTGTGACTTCACCTGCTTTGGAGCTGAACAACCAGCTTCAGTCCACTGTAAACGTTCTTGTTTCAATTTAGGATCATGGTGGTAGATCAAAGTCTCATCCATAGTTAAAAAACGACGCAAGCAGCCGGTTTTATTCGGCTTAAAACGCTCCAAATTACGCTGAGAAATTTGTTTTCGATCCAGTTTTTGTTGAATTGTTAATGTGTGCAGCACTAACTTTCCAAACAGTTTTTTCATACGTAATTCTTCATGTAAAATATGGAGTACTCGTTCGTCTGAGATGCCAATGGCATTAGCAATTTCACGCTTAGTCAAACTTGGATCTTCACTAACCATATTATGTACCTGCTCAATGATTTCTGCTGTGGTTGCAGTTTTTGGTCGTCCTTCGCGTGGATCGTCTTTAAGGCTGGTACGACCACGTTTAAATTTACCAGCCCAAAATTCAACGGTGCGTTTTGAAGGTGAGGACTCTAACAATTGTTCATAAATTTCCTTTGCTTTTAAACCCTTCAAAACAAAGAATCTAATGACTACACGATATTAAATTTTTTCCATATTAAAAAAAGATCAATGACACGTCAACTTCAAATGGCTTGTAAACAAAGAAAGAATTGACAGAATGACTTGCAACTTTGCATGTGTTCTCAGGACAGTTATACCAACTTGAGAAATAAAGTTTGGAGCTAGCAGTGCCATCTCTTGGTGAGCGCAGGAACTTTTCAACCAACCTGTATATTGTACTTATTTTTTTACTAAGATCAATAAATATTACTTATGAACTTTTTCTGAGTATATAAACTATTTCCGTTTTACCCAAACATAGAAGTTTTTATTAATTTCAAGAAAATTTTTCTAAGTTTTTATAAAATTTTACTTAAATTCAAAATTTGTAAACTATTGTAAAGGAAATTTTGGATTCATTATTAGATCTCTTTTTTTTGAGTCTAGTACGGTCGCCATTGAATTTTTAAATTCGTATTTTTCCAAAATTTGTCTCCTAAAATCTTTCGATTAAAAAATTCAATTCAATGTCAGAATATAGTGTTTTTAATTTTTTACCATTTTAATTCAAAAAAACGTTTTCTTGAGCATCCCAGCAAAATTATGGTAATGACTTAATACATTACTTTGTAATTAGTACTCCTTAGATAGAGCATTATTTTCAAATAAAAATAATGGATTACCTATAATATGTTTCTTATGTTATTATTTTGAATTTAATAATAATTAGTTACCTGTAATGACTTTCCTTTTCTATTATTTAAATATAAATAATAATGAGTCATTGTTAATTGTTTAAATAACCTTATTTATTAATGTGTATTTTATTATTTTTTGAATTAAAAGTATTTAATAAAACAAATTATCATATAAGTGAACAGGAAAAAGCCTACAGATTTGTTTAGAGAAGTATCAAATTAATATATTTTAACCTATTTGTGTTATGGTACATCTTATATAATTAATTTTAGCATTCAGATCACGAATATGACAAAAATTTTAAAACATCTTGGGGCAAAAGTCGAGTTTTAACTGTAACTTTAACGAAACATCCTTTTTATAAAATTTTTCAAAAAAGTAGAGATTAAAAATTTTGAAGATCAAATTTGTAATCAAGAAAAAAAAAATCATTACAAAAAAAAAAAAACCAAATGAAAATTACTTGAATTTCAACGCGAATAAAAAAATGTTTAAAATTGAGCAAAAACTTCCAGTTTTTGACCTCTAACGACCCATGGAATACACATGTATGTCCCAAATTGTATCGGTATCCTGTATCAAATAAAGTGAACTAATTCCAGATATATTGATGTTTCTAAAAATATTGATGCCGTGTGTTGGCTAATAGCATTCGAGAAAATGTGTTTCAAAACTTATGCACAAATATATATTTTTTTACATGAATTTGTGGTGTTCCTATTGCCTCTGAGACCATATTGATCCAAATAGTTAGTATTGTGTGAAAGTAAGCACTATAATCTGTCGATACAAGCTGCATTTAAAAAAATGGGTTATTTATCAACCATTAGCCGTCACAGGGTTAATTTATATATTTCCATTTAAAAAAAATCAGATTAGAAATTTGGATTCACAACACTGCATCGCATTACCTTGTCGCTTACTCAAAGTTTAATTATAATTGGCTACCAGGAGTTAAAAAATAATGCGTTACTAAATTTCTTACCGAAAAATAAATAATAATTCGTTATTAATAACCAATTATTAATATACATACGCGTAACCCATTATTCTTCACTTTTTTGTAAGCTTGCACATAGCAGAACACCTTATCTTTTGGAACATCCCATATAAAAAAAGATCGAATTATATTGTAAAGAGTAGTACGTGAAAATCTTGGAGTTTAGATTACTAGACTCATTATTTGGTAAGGTATGTTTTTGCTGGGATGTTTGTGCCACTTCACTGATAGGTTCTGGATATGCCATATTTTTATCAGGCACGGGATAAGTTTTTTTAGTTCGGTTTTCATTTTACCGATCCCACCCTGTGATACTTTCAGATTGGTTACAAGACAGGTGCTTGAACTTTAACTGATTTAGCGATTTCCAAAACGAAAAAAAAACCTGAAGGTCGTTAGCATTGAATTTGGTAATTTGTAATTTGCAATTATTGGTCCTTACCAGATTTCTTAAAACACGTATTTTTACATTTTTCGATATTCGAGCTAGCTCGGCTCCTGCCTAATTTTTTTAAAAGCCATTTTTGATAATGAACTCCCATATTTGACAAATACTTTATTTCCCAACAGTTTTTGTATATAATTTCGAAAGTTTCCCATATGGCAGATTATCTTTCCCCTTTTTCATCCTCTAAGTCCCAGTACCATTACTTCATATAACTCGGAGAGGTTAGCAACAGATACATACGATTTTCTTAAAATAATCTTTCAAATTGGAATGATATTCGAAATTAAAAAAAAAAAATCAGACTATAAGTAATAAAAAAATAACCATATTTGAGCGCCCCGGTAGGCTAGTTGGTAGCGTGCTAGCTTATCAGTGCGGGGGTCGTGGGTTCGATTCCCACCAGAGGCTATGGTCTGTTTTCGCTACAACGAGCTGAAGGCCTTCGTTGCTAGTGCTCGGTTAGGGTATTAAAATATAATTTGTAATTATATGTTTATTAAAATAAATAAATAAATAATAACCATATCCTTATATTTCTTTTTTCTTTGTAATTTTAAATAAATTATTGCTTTTCATAACTGTTACTGGGTTTATTATCTAAAAGTCTTTTCAAATTTTCCATAATCCATTTAAATGTTTTATCCAGAGATATATTAATACATACACACATAATTTATTGTTTATGGCTTTATTTTCTTTACAGATTAACCAACCATATGTTGATGATCTAAAAATAAACATTCATTTATTTGCCTAAGGACCAAATATATGTTTATGTATGTATGTAAAATAATGCAAATAGAAACAAACACCAATTCAAAAATTGTGTAGTAAAATTATTTATAAACATAACTAAAATTAGAAATAACAGCAAAATAAACGGAAATGCGTGAAAAGCATTATAAAATATAGAAATATACATATACAACTGCTGCCTACCGACGTTCAACGCCTACGTGTAGAATCATAAAACAAACAAATTATTCATAACAAAAACAGTAACAACAAGTTGTATGTGAACTAGTAGTTGTTATTAACAATGAAATTGTATTGTAAGTGTTACGGTAGTTAACATTGTATGGTGCTACAATACATTGTTAATAATTTTACATGTATTAGTGTCATGGATTTACACAGATTGCAAGAAGAAAAAAAAAAACAAAAATTTAACCAAGCCACCACCCTGCTCACTCACCCAAAAAACGATACAATTTAACTGAGCAAAACGTTGATGGCAATACAATAAAAGCAACAGGTCGTGTAAATGTTAACAAACATCACAATATCAACATCATCATTATTATAATTATTGCACAGTGGAGACAAGACTTGAGATAAAATATAATTTATTAAATAATATCTAAATCAGGGGTGCCCAAAAGTTCCTTATGGAAGAGTAAACACCAATACATTTAAAGAATAACTAATTTTTTTTCAATATTTTTTATTATAAAAACCAATACATACAGAGAAATAAAAATAAAATAAAAAAAAAAAAAATCTACATTGATGATCGCTGTCGTCAATGTTTACCAGCAAAGCATACGAAAGTGTTGTTGCTTTGCACTTGGGTGTATACAGTGAAGAACGACAAAAAAAACTAATAAGGCAAAGTTGTTTGTGTATTTCGTATTACTATTGCTGAGTGCTATATATGTATTAAAACACACAGCCTATAGCTAAGCGCTTTTACAAAAACAAATGAGCATCAAGCGCATAGGGCTTGGACACCCTTGATCTAAATTAAGCGATGACCTAAATAACTATAGACCTGGGGTTCCCACTTACATTTACTTCAATAACCCCTTAGGACATATTTACTGGCTGGCGCTTTCCAAAATTTCAAAATTTTTATATTTAAATACAAAACAAATAGTAGTAGAGGGTGGTTAAATTTTAAGGACCGATGTTGATTTTGAATAAAACACAAATTATTTAGGAAATTATTGTCATTTATTTTTATTATGATAATATGGTATAGTTCAATTATGTATAGAACAAAATATCGGTAAAATGGCCGCCGCGACCTCGGCGGCACACCTCCATCCGATGGTCCAAATTTTCGATGACGCTGAGGCATAATTGAGGTTCTATGCCGTTAATGTGCCGAATTATCTCATCCTTTAGCTCTTGAATTGTTGCTGGCTTATACACCTTTTCGTTCAAAAAACCCCAAAGAAAGAAGTCCAACGATGTCAAATCACATTATCTTGGCGGCCAATTGACATCGCCACCACGGGAGATAACACGGCCATTGAATTTATCGCGCAAAAGAGCTATTGTTTCGTTAGCTGTGTGGCAAGTGGCACCGTCCTGTTGAAACCACATATCGCCCAGGGTCATATTCTCAATTCTTCGTCACAATAAGTTCGTTATCATCTCGCGATAGCGAACACTATTCACAGTAAATGCTTGGCCGACCTCATGACACACTATCGCGAACAACAGCAATGTTTTCCGCAGAACGAACTGGGCGAGCATACACAGGTGTTTTCACAGACCCGGTTTGCTGAAATTTGCCCACAATTCTCCCGATTGTGGACACATTTGGTCGATTATGCTGACCAAAAAAAAAAAATCACGAAGTGAACGAAATGCATTTTGATTTGAACGCCCATTTGCATAATAAGCCTGAATAACTTTAACGCGTTGCTCGATTATGTATCTTTCCATGGTTCAAATTGAGTTAGTCTAAAATAGAGAAATGTCAAATAAAATGCAGAAAAAAGCTTAACGTCTAGGTGTGGTTCCCATTCAACATCGGCCCTTAAAATTTAACCACCCTTTACATTTTAAAATTTTGTTATAATACAAATTTCTATTTCTAATCTTAATATTTTATTATAATTATTTTATTAAAATACTCAAATTCATTGGAAAAACTATTATTTTACCTAAAGCAGTAGTTTTATTAAAACGGAAATAATATTAGAATTTTGCTACCAATATATTGTTCAACTAATAAAATCTTTAAAAAAAATTGTTAGTATTAAACGTCATGTACAGATTGGTTGAAAAGTTCCTGCGCTCACCAAGAGATGGCACTGCTAGCTCCAAACTTTTTTTTCTCAAGTTGGTATAACTTTAAAATTAAAACACACAACAATTGTGATATTGACTAACAAATAACTTAAAAAATTAAAAACAATAACCTAAAGAAAAAAAAAAACATCAACTATAACAAACAAAATCAAAACAAAATAGAAAACACATAAATTAATAACATGAATTACAACAACATATATAACAATATAATATACATATATGCTGCAACTTCGGGATCATTCAGTTTTTTTTCACTTCTCAGTTTTTTTTTCTCCTCTAATTGCAATGACTAAGCAAAGGGCTTTTATGACTCTATTTGCCTGTGTTATTGTTGTTAGATTTTTTCCCTTCCCTTTCCTCTCCCTTTTTTAATTTTTTTTTCTCTATTTTGCATGGTACAACCGCCTTGTATTCTTTTTGTTGTTGGGCCAAACAGTGATGAAGGCATAGCACTGATCACTGAGTAACCAATTCAGCAACAAAGTGTGTACCGGTTGTTGTACTATTGCTGATATATTGCATTGAACTCTGTAATTTGCTATGACAGGCAGATTTCGCATAGACTTCTGCAACATACGCGGATTGAGAGCCAATTTTTTCTCTGTGTATGATCACATTCGTATTCATCGGCCAGATGTTTTCGCCTTATGTGAGACCCAGGTGTGTGAAGACGCTGATCCGCAGGATTTTTACATACCTGGATATCACCTTCTATACCTCTTTGTTTCCCATCGGGGCCTTGCAGTGTACGTTCGCGACAATGTTGTGTAGCAGTCCCAGCAGCACCTGGACTGTAATGATGCGGAATTTACCTCACTTTGGGTTAAATTCAAGATCAATGCACACTTACTGCATTTCGGGTTTATATATAGAAGCCCAAATATGGAAAGGGGGGCTACCCTTAATGGCTTCGACGCCCTTTCCGATTCAATTTCAAGAATTCTAGAGAGTTGCCCGGATAGTGAAATTGTCGTTGCTGGTGATTTTAATATCCACAATTCTACCACAATGGCTTCACCATTCGAACCACACAACTCCCGAGGGCCTTTATGTTGAACTATTCGCTGCGCACAACCAACTGACGCAACTAGTGAATGAACCAACGCACATTGCAAAGTTGCAAGTCATTCTGTCAATTCTTTCTTTGTTTACAAGCCATTTGAAGTTGACGTGTCATTGATTTTTTTTAATATGGAAAAAATTGAATATCGTGCAGTCATTAGATTCTCTGTTTTGAAGGGTTTAAAAGCAAAGGAAATTTATGAACAATTGTTAGAAGTGTGTTTTGAAGGTGAGGATCCCTTACCTCACCTTCAAAACGCACGGTTGAATTTTGGGCTGGTGAATTTAAACGTGGTCGTACCAGCCTTAAAGACGATCCACGCGAAGGACGACCAAAAACAGCAACCACAGCAGAAATCATTGAGCAGGTACATAATATGGTTAGTGAAGATCCAAGTTTGACTAAGCGTGAAATCGCTAATGCCATAGGCATCTCAGACGAACGAGTACTCCATATTTTACATGAAGAATTACGTATGAAAAAACTGTTTGGATCGAAAACATATTTCTCAGCGTAATTTGGATCGTTTTAAGCCGAATAAAACCGACTTCTTGCGTCGTTTTATAACTATGGGTGAGACTTGGATCTACCACCATGATCCTAAATTGAAACAAGAACGTTTACAGTGGACTGAAGCTGGTTGTTCAGCTCCAAAGCAGGTGAAGTCACAACGATCAGCAAAGAAGGTTATGGCATAAATTTTTTGGGATGCAAAAGGAATTTTGTTGATTGATTATCTTCAGAAAGGTAAAACAATCAACTCTGAATATTATTGCAGCCTTTTGGATCAGCTGGATGAAAAAATTCGTGAGAAAAGACCTGGTTTAAAGAAGAAAAAAATCATTTTTCATCAAGACAATGCACCTGCTCACAAAAGTGTTTTGACGATGGCTAAATTCAAAGAATTAAATTACGAATTGCTTGACTACTATCTCTTTAGAAATCTCAAACAATTCCTTTTTGGAAAGCATTTTTCGTCGAATGAAGAGGCCATAGCCGCCGTAGACGGTTATTTTGCAGAGCTTCCGGAAAACCATTATAAGGATGTGATAAAATTATTGGAAGATCATTGGGGCAAGTGTATTGAGCTTCTAGGAGATTATATTGAATAAAAAAATATATTTCGTAACAAAAACAGTATTCTTTCATTTCGAGCGCAGGAACTTTTCAACCAACCTGTAGAAGATAATATTTTTTTTTGGAAAATATTGATTAGAAAAACCAATATTTAGGATGATAGAACATTGTTTTGTTTAATTTGATATATTTTTTATTTATAATTAAATTTAACTTTTCTGCTGATATACTTTAAGTGGTTACAATTTAAAATTTTGATAGTTCCGATGAAAATCCAAACAATTTATTTTCAGTGTAATAATGAAATACTTTTTCCTTTAAAACTACTGTACATTAATTGTGAACAATATTATGACATTCCTGTGCAATATTTTTATTTCTTTTAGCTATAACAGCAACAACAATGTATTCTCATCATTTTTATAATCACAATAACAATATTATGTTTAACAAACATAACGACAACAACAACGACGACAATAATAATAATAATAATGGCAGCAAAAGCACTATAAACATTATTACCAACAGCAACAACAGCACCCTCAATATACTTAAGTAAAGCCTAGACGACGTCAACAGCAGTAATAAATAGCAACAACATCTGTAATAGCAAAAAGTTAATAGTAACAAAACGACGACATCAACAAGTTGCTTTTAGCGAACAAAAAATAATAAAACTAAATATATTGTTGTTGTGTAGTAAATCGATTATTTTTTTTTTAAACCACCTACACTTTATATCCAACTTGTAAATTTTTATCAATTTGTGCATATAGAGTGAAACAATTTCTTTTTTTTTTAATAATAATCAAAAAGACACTTTCATATACCAACAGAGGAATTATAGCAATCGCTGTTACTGACATTTATACCGAGTTCTATACAAGAAAATATTAAAAATTAAAAAGCTATGATATAAAAACTAAAGGGAGAAACTTTGTTAATTTCATTCTGCCTGTTAGTGATGCGTGCATGTTTGTTTTTGTATAAGTATTAAGGTTAATGGCGGCTGCAACTGTGACCACCCACTTATTACACACACCAACAACAAGAACAACAGCGGCTGTAGCAACAAACTTAAAAACTATTACATCAACTAACAACGACAGTGTAAATGTCATTACCACTACCACTAATACTGTTGCAATAAATACCAGCAGTAAACGATCGGCAGGAGTTGGTTATTTGACAGCAACAATTACATCATCTGAAAGCTTAAAGGCGTCATCATTATTATCACCATTACCAACATCTTCCAGTTTAGATGTAAATAATTTTAATTCTAATAAAATTATCAACGATAAGTATGAATTTATTCAAAAGCAAAATGTTACTACACCAAAAGATATACAAGAAGCAACATGTCAAAATTATTTAAAAACGGATAATGGTGATAATAACAAAACGATATATATCGATAACTCAACACAAACTGAAGAAGAAGAAGATAAAGTAGAGACATCTGAAGGAAATGTTTTTCAATGTGAGTGTGATATTGTACTACAATCATTAGAAAATCAAGACAACGATAACTTATCGATAGCAGAGGATACTGATAGAGTACAAAAGGAATTAGTTAATGCAAAAAATTGTAGCGAAATTATAACGAAAATTAGTGATAATAATGTATGCAAAGAAAATTTAAATGAACAACAACAGTTGAAGCTCGTTGAATATAATAATAATAAAAAGTTATCGATAACTGGAAATAACAAAGAAGAATGTAGTGAATTTGAAACAGATACAAATTCAAACCCCAAAAATCCAACGATAACTAATGATAATCAATTACAAAAACAACAAATTGATAACTTAACGATAACTAATAAAACCAGTGATGAATTTAAAAATAATTTAAAAACTTTTCCAAAAATTTCTAACATAAAAAACAAAGAATTAACAAATAAGAAACAAACAATAAAAAATGAAAGGAAATTACAAGAATATAACACGAAAAATTTTCAACAAGATAAAGTTGAAAATTTGTCGATAACAAATGAAAACCAACAAAATTGTAAACCTAAAACTGGAATAATACAAGAAAATCAAAGTAAACAATTATCGATAACAAGTAAAAATATTAAGAGAAAAAACAACGATTTACAAAAAAATAAGCAAGCAGAAAATCAAAATAAAATTAAAACTACTAATCAAAACTTATCGATAATTATAAATGAACCAGTTAAAAATCAACATATTCGAGAAATTTCCGAAAATTGTAGCAACACGATATCTATAACTAACAAAGTTGAAGAAAATACTGCAACTAACAATGAAAACTTATCGATAACTAGCAATATATCGATTAAAAATCTGCATATTCCACAAATTTCTAAAAACTCTAACAAAAGTTTATCGATAACCAAAAAAATTCAAGAACACGCAGAAATTTACAAACAAAAGTTATCGACTGCTAATGATAAACAAGAAATTGACGAAATTACACAAATAGATAATCAAAAACTATCGATAACTAATGAAATTCAAGAACCTACAGAAGCTAATATAACAAAGTTATTGGCAACAAACGATATTAAGGTTCAAAATAATAAATTTGAAAAAAATTCTAACGATAAGTTATCGATAGCTAAAGATTTTATAAATGATAACCAAAGCATTAAGCCGGTAAATCATTCAAAAAAGACGCAAGCTAACGATTTAACAAAAGAAACAATAACGAAAAAAACTAGTGATGCGTCTTTGTCGATAACTTTAAATAACTCTAGTGATGAAATTTTAGACTCTGTTAACAATTCGAAAACAAAAAATCTATTAGACGTAAATAATTCGATTCTGGAAAATTGTAACCCACACGAAATATGTGAAAATTCCCATAAATTCGATAACAAATCGATAGCTATTGACAAATCATCTGAAAATATAACAAAATCTATTAAAAATCGTAAAAAATCTAAAAATAAATTAAATAATATGGTAGTAAGTCAACAAAATAACTCATTTGCACAACAGAATAACGATAACTTGACGATTATTGATAAAAATATTAAAACCATTACTTCAAATATGGAAAATAAAAAGAAAAAACATAAAAAATCTATAAAATGTAATGAAGTTACAAAGGCAAATACAACAAAAGCCAATGAACTTAAAAATGTCAATTCAATAATTTCTCAAAAAGTGTTATCGATAACCGATAAAAGTGATAATAATGCTAAGGGAGTGTGTTCAATAAATTCTCTTAAGCAGTTATCGATATCAACTGATAAAACTGATAATCCGGAGACTTTAAATAAATTAAATACCCAAATTTTACAATCAACCATTGATTTTGATGAAGATTTTTGGGCATGTACAACAAATGAAACTAATAATCAGGCTTTAACACATGAAAGTGAAGGCAATGGAACTGGAAATTTACCACAACATAATGGTTTCTCAAATGGCCATGATAATATAGAAAAATGTTGTGATTATTGTAATAATGAAAACGAAAATTTATCGATAACTTTGAAAATTTATAGTGAAAACTCTAAACAAATTTCTAAAAATGATACCTCATCGGAAACTCTTAACAATACTAGAGACAATTTAATAAATACTAACGAAAACAGTAAGGAATTGCAGACACAAATTAGTTTTAATAGTGATAAAATTGCTACCGATATGTTAGAGATGGATAATAAAAACGATAACTGTGAATGTTTAGATAATGCGGCAACGAATGAATTGGACAATCCTAAACTAGAATCTGCGACTGTTTTAAATAGTTCTGACAATTGTTTATGTTTTTATGCAGAAGCTGATCATAATGTGTTATCGATTGTAGAAAATGGTTTTGTTTTTCACAATGCTAATGACGATGGTAGCGACGATGATGATGAAATTGATGAGAATGATTTACCCAATTATTCACACAGCTGTGTTTATGAAGAACGTATTTTTGATTTTGAAAATTTTCGTATAATCGAACAAGTTATCGATAATAATTGTGAGGGTAAACATACAGCTACTAATAATATAAAATGTAGTACCACTAAGGACTACAAGAATACAAAAAAACAACAGGATATTGAAGATGAAATTTCACAAATCGATAACAAAGTTATCGATAACTTTCAAGAAGTCGATAAGGAAATTAATAATGCAGCTAAAAAAGTACAAAATGTGTCAGTTAATGACAAAGATATTGTTAATGAGAAAAATTGTAATGTATTAGAAATGTCACAAAAAAATATCTATGAAAATCCTTCTCTAAATTTTTCCTGTTCCGAATTGGTGGCCTTTATTGGAGAAAGTTATCAAGTTCTAGATAGTGCTCAGGCTTTATATAAAAATGATGATAATATATTGCAAGACAATTTCAAAAAACCTTTATTAAGATCATCCTCAATATCACAATTTAAACATAAAGAATCTTCGTCGGTTGGTAATTCACCATTCAAACGTTGTAAACGTGCGACCACTTACGCGAGTGTAAATGTTAATTCAAATCGTTGCGTGGACGATAACAATAATACGCGTCGTTATGCCGGTGTAACTGCTGCGGAAAGATTAATGCAAAGTTTAAATTGTGATGTAGCGCGTGAATTGACACAGACACGTATAGATAAACGGGATGTGAAACCAAAAGCTAAACAACAGTTAGCCAGCACTAAAGTTGTTACTCCCACAAAGACATTATTGAAAGCTTTGAAATCAAAGCTAACACCCTTAGCTCCACCATTTCAGCCAGCTGCGGTAAAGGCACAAATGGCGGGTACTACAACAAATTCTTCTGGCAATTCTGCTGCTTTGTTGAATTATGAACAAACGACAATTTATTATCAACATCAGCAACAGCCACAACAACAATTAATAATGACTAAAAATTCATCAACAAACAACATGTTGCATGCATTAAATTTTCCACCACCACCAACAAACCAACATCAACAGGTGTCAATTTCGCAGCAACAACAACAACAACAGCAGCAACAATTATTTATACCCCACCAACAACAACATCATCATCATTTGCCACACCACCACCAACAACAACATACTTTACAATCTCTTAATCATCATATGCAACAACAACAGCAGCAACATCAACAACATTGTGCTCAAAATATCTTGGCAATGTCAGCAGCCGCTTCAATGGGTCAGGGTATGCCTCATATCCACCTGCCAGCTACAGCAGCAACAACAAATAATGGCCATTTAACATCGGCAACAGCTGTACTAAATGTAGGTTCTACTAACTCCCCATCAGGACAACATTTATTGCCGATACATTTGTTAACTGCGGTTGGTGGTGTTTCTTCATGGCCCTTAATAGAGGCCAACTCCACTGGCCATAACACAACAACACCTACAATATATATGGATATCAATGGTGAACTACGTTCAATATGTCCTGCTCATGGACCACCACCACCACCAGCAACTGCTGTAACTGTTACACAACCCATGGCGCCTATAACAAATCAAACTGCAGTATCAGCAACAAATTCAACATTACATTCTAATGCTTCGGTGGGAATACTGCAACAAAATACAATTTGTTTAAATCCTTCTCAATATCCTTTAACTGTAACAGCTCAATATCATCCCCAACAGCAGCAGCAACAACAACAACAACAGCAACAACAGCAGCAACAAGCACATTCTCAACTTCATCATCACAACCAGCAACAGCAACAGCACCATCATCATAATCTTTTTCATTCTCAACCCCAGCCTACTTTGGCAAATTCACAAAATTCTTCACTACGCATAAAATCAAATTCAACTGTTAGTGCAGCTTCAACAAATAATGCCGGCTCTTCTAATTCTTCAGCAGCAACACCATCATCCTCTTCAGCTGCTACCGCACCACCTCGTGTTGTATTACAATTAGATGCTGGTGTTTCGTTGCCTCTACAAATAGCTGGCAAACGCAAACTATTCCGAGGTGAGTGCACTTTTTATTACAACTCATACTACTTACAACTTTATTTTTTTTTTCCTAAATAGTTTTTATGACAGTACATTAAGTTTATCATATTGTTTGTAATATAATATCAAGGGCCTATGAAATTCTGCATTAGAAATGCCATAGATAAGAAATGTAGCTTTCTTTTATACGTTATTCCCAATCGAAAATGGTTAGACTCGAAGCTGACTTTGGCCTTGGACATTCCAGCCTTTGATGGGTGACGCAGAAAGCTTAACAAGCTGACTTCCGACATATTCGTACTATAGAGTAGAGTCCTAGCTCTGCTATCCAAAACAACTTTTCTAGGATCATGACTATCGACACAAAGACGATAATGTCCTTTTGAAAAACGGTCGTAGGGTCCATTTTAAACAAGAGACTGCGATCAAATTCGTGTTGTTCGTATTCCCCATTTTTGGCTTAGACGATATGACCGAAAAATATTTGGACATAATCCCCAAATCAAAAATGGGTTTAATGTCCGTAAAGGTCATATCAATTTACCCTAAAATTCCAAGCGATAAGCTCGGTTGAGTAAGTACATACGAATGGGGCTTAGTATGTATTACCACCAACTGGCAATTATTAAAAATTCCCTACGTTTGTTATAAAAATTCCCTTTTGTCCCTAAATTTTTCCATACACAAGAAATATACCGAATTTAATAAAAAAACATGTCAGTTTATTTTTAACTTTTTTTGTTCAATATTAATGTTTTAAATCAATTCCAAACTAACTAATTCTGTAGTGCGATTATCCAGCTTGTTAACGACAAAATTCGGTAGTTATGTTATCAATAATTCACAGTAAACTGACAACATAACTACCGAATTAAAATATTAGAGAATTGTCCCTTTGATTCATATGAACCTGATTTGAGTACGAAAGGTCTGCTTCCCTTGAAAAAAAAACACAACCATTTTTAATGTTTCAATACAACTGTATAATCTTATATCGCACTAAGCTTCATTTACCAAGATCTTAAACTATTTTATTTAATGACTCGGAGTACTGTAAATAGCTTCGTCAACTCGGCTCCTAAAATGTTTACATCGATCATCAGCAACTCTGGAGGTGTTTGCGATTCCTCTTAGCTTCGGCATCTGTGCCACTGGATCCTTACATATAGTTAACATACTAACGACAATGGTCGGTGAGTCGAGTTTTGTACCCACGATGTGCTAGCATCCGTATTTTATAGATAAAATTGTAGCACGTTTTGGTCAAAGTAAATCACGAGAATAACTGCAAGTGGGTAAGATCTTGAAAGGAAAATACAACTACATACTTCTTTAAGAGAATATTCGGAAGGTGAATTGAGTTCAGTAGTAATATGAAAAAAAAAGACTCTATTTCTAAGCAACTGACGAGAATAATCGGCAGGTGAGTCAGGAAATACGATTAGGTTTCCTTTGAAAAAGAGGAATAGAAAGTAAAGATAGTCTATGCAACCAACTCAAGCCCAAAAACAGGCCATACACTTGGGCTCGAAAGTCGGCTTGTTGTGCGTTCTCACGTAAGTTCGAATTTCGCTGAGGATGGTACCACTCCTTTACCTAAATAAGAATTGGTTTCGATTTGGTATGATAAGTTATTATTTCTAAGTAACTGACAAGAAATGTCGGCAGATTATTTGGATTATGCAAGCAACTTTATAGCAGCGGCATTCGTTGGAAACGAGATTCTGGTCGATTTATAGGGTATAATTCTGCTGCATGCTGAAGTATAGCTCAAAATTTCATCTGGACTCTAGCACGCTTTACTTTATACGCTGGACTTTCCCACTATATCTAATTAATTTTCTGACTATTTGAAAAGTTGTCAGTTAGATCTACTGATTAACATCTTACAGACTTGTGTACAAAATGTTTTAATTAAAAAAAATACTGTTATTAATTATATGAATTAAAAATCCTAAATAAGTTTAATTTAAATTTATCCCTATCTTATTTAAAATCGAATAATGGTGAAAAACTATTACAAAGTTTTAGACATATATTTATTGGTTCATTAATACTGTTACACGAAATTTCTACACCTAGAAATTTCTTCACACTAATTTTAACAGCTGGAAAAATCTAGTGTCGTAATAAACTGGGAATAACTAGAATACCTGACTACTCATATAAATACTGGTACTCGGTGACGCAGTAGTTCAGTTCATAAGTAAAACGCAGAGTGTGAAGAACTAAAGTGTGGCTAACGTTTAGTCTATCTAAATCGTGTAAATAAAGTGTGCTATTGAAGTTTATTTCTGTAATTTTTAGTGACGATTTTAAATAAATAGAGCAATAAATAATTTCAAACAGTGTTTATTATTTGCAATATAGAAAGAACTCGTATTATTTAAAAGGTAAATAAATCAACGATTTTATAAAGGGTAAAATCGTAACAATACCATAATTAGTTCTGTGAAAATCCTCATAGAAAAGACGTTCATGACGAAAATCACGAGGAGAAAAATATAATTTTACAATATCACATAACTCTTTACATTTAATCTGGGTTGAAAGTATATTATGTATAAAAAATTATGAAAATGAAAATCTACGATCACTTTAAAATTGTAATTCTAAATATTTACATCTTATGTCATATAAAGGCATACTCTCAGACCAGTTCAATTTCCCAAATTCTAATTTGGTAAACAGTTTCTGAATTATTTTAATTCATTTAGAATGTGCAGCAAAATAAGGGCTTCAAATTAGAGAACAATATTCTAATTGGCTCCTAACAAATGAAACATATGGGATTGAACAGTTAATAGATCTTTAAATTCATTCGAGTTTCTTCTAATAAATCCTAACATTGAATACGTTTAAGATGTTATAAAATCGATATGATAAATGAATTGTAATTTAGTGCCAAAAATAACACCTAGATCTTTAATCTCAATTAAGAAGATTATCACCAATAGAATAGTTGTACAAAGATGGATGGCAAGAAATAGTACAGAATTTATCAGTATTTAAAACAAGTCTATTAAATTTACACCATTCTGCTAATGCTTTAAAATCTATCTGAATTAAAAGAGAATGATATTGACTTGAAGTAACAGCGAAAATTTTTAAATCGTCCGCAAACATCAATGGTTTACAAAACGTTAAACAATTTGGCAAATCATTTATAATAATTATAAAAATAATAAGGGACCCAAATGAGTTCCCTGAGGAATACCTATTTTACCTAAATATAATTTTAATATTAGTGACTCAACCTGTTCTAAATATATCAGAGTTACATACAGGTTGGTTGAAAAGTTCCTACGCTCGAAATGAAAGAATATTGTTTTTGTTACGAAATATATTGTTTTATTCAATATAATCTTCTGGAAGCTCAATACACTTGTTCCAATGATCTTCCAATAATTTTATCCCATCCTTATAATGGTTTCCGGAATAACCGCCTACGGCTGCTATGGCCTCTTCATTCGACGAAAAATACTTTCCACGAAGGAATTGTTTGAGATTTCTGAAGAGATAGTAGTCACTGGGAGCCAAATCTGGTGGCACCTGCTCACAAACACTTTTGTGAGCAGGTGCATTGTCTTGATGAAAAATGATTTTTTTCTTCTTTAAACCAGGTCTTTTCTCACGAATTTTTTCATCCAGCTTATCCAAAAGGTTGCAATAATATTCAGAGTTGATTGTTTTACCTTTTTGAAGATAATCAATCAACTAAATTCCTTTTGCATCCCAAAAAACTGATGCCATAACCTTCTTTGCTGATCGTTGTGACTTCACCTGCTTTGGAGCTGAACAACCAGCTGTAAACGTTCTTGTTTCAATTTAGGATCATGGTGGTAGATCCAAGTCTCATCCATAGTCAAAAAACGACACAATAAGTCGGTTTTATTCGGCTTAAAACGCTCCAAATTAAGCTGATAAATTTGTTTTCGATCCAGTTTTTGTTAAATTGTTAATGTGTGCGGCACTAACTTTCCAAACAGTTTTTTCATACGCAATTCTTCATGTAAAATATGGAGTACTCAATCGTCTGAGATGCCTATGGCATTAGCAATTTCACGCTTAGTCAAACTTGGATCTTTACTAACCATATTATGTACCTGCTCAATGATTTCTGCTGTGGTTGCAGTTTTTGGTCGTCCTTCGCGTGGATCGTCTTTAAGGCTGGTACGACCACGTTTAAATTCACCAGTCCAAAATTCAACGGTGTGTTTTGAAGGTGAGGACTCCTTATACACTTCTAACAATTGTTCATAAATTTCCTTTGCTTTTAAACCCTTAAAAACAAAGAATCTAATGACTGCACGATATTCATTTTTTTCCATATTAAAAAAAATCAATGACACGTCAACTTTAAATGGCTTGCAAACAAAGAAAGAATTGACAGAATGACTTGCAACTTTGCATGTGTTCTCAGGACAGTTATACCAACTTGAGAAAAAAAAAGTTTGGAGCTAGCAGTGCCATCTCTTGGTGAGCGCAGGAACTTTTCAACCAACCTGTATTTGAACGTGACAAATTTTCACATATTAGTTACAGAATAACCCCATTAGTTACGCCAGCGGTAGACAAACACAACATTCAATCAAAAAAGTTTATTAATTTCAAAAAACTTAGACTGAGAGGATGTCTATGCAGGAGGAGAAGGAACCTACATACCAAATTTCATCTTTATAGTTCCAGCGATTTTGACATGCCGTCAAGGGAAATAATTTTCACTTTTTTTTAAACCCTTCCCGCAGTGAACATTAAGAAAATCCGTCTTAGTTGAACCAGCGGATTGGGGCAGGCTTTTCGACTTTCGAACATTTTTACCACAGCCCTGGCAAAAATTTAAAAATGTTGTGGGACCTTAAATTAATAATGGGCGTTTTATTCGTGCAAAAATGGTTACAAAAATATCATTCAACAAATACATCATTAAACTTTTTCTCATCTTTCTGGCAGTTTTCGGATACCAGCTCGGAAGAACCACTCGTCTTTTGAGGCAATCTAATCATCAACCCATTTTTTACATTGTTGCCATCTGTCATCGGCCTGAACAAGTAGCATTTAGAAGGAGCGGATACCGTAGGACTTCTCATTTCAGCGTTTCCAAGTAGGTCTTGACAGGTCTTACAACATGTGACGAAGCGTTGTCATGCTGCAAAATTACTTTGTCATGCCTTTCTTCGTGCTTCGGCCGTTTTTGCTTCAGTGCGCGGCGCAAACGGTTGAAATGAGTATAATAGCGTTCCCCTGTTGTCGTTTTATTTGGTTTAAGCAGCTCGTAGTAGATCACGCTGATCTCACCAAATACAGAGCGTAAACTTCATGCCATGAATATTCGACTTTGCAAAGGAAAACCCATGACCTTTTGCACTTGGTGTTGTTGTAATGTCTCCACTTTTTATCGCCAGTTACAATGCGATGCAAAAAAAAAGAAGCTGGATTCAGAAGCGAAAAATCGCCTTTAGACGTGGCGCGGCTTTAGCTTGTATGTCACCACGTTTCCCAGCTTTTGAATCTTGGGAGTCATCCATTTCCAATGATTCTGACAACTCCTAAAGCATTTGACATTTGTCCTCATAGAGCAATGATTCCAATTCTTCGTCTTCAAACTTTTTGGGTTGACCCAGCCGTTCCTTGTCTTCCAGCCAAAAATCAACACATTTAAAGCCGCCTCCAACACGATTATTCAGATAAGGCATACTCGCCGTAAACTTCATATTAAAGTAATGAAGAAAAACTCCACACAAAAAGACTTCATGTGCTACGAAATTCGTCATATTCGAGGCAATATTTAATATTGTTATTAACATTGCAACCAATATGACACAAGCTCCCAAAGACGCTCATTCACTTTAGGTTTTAGCAGCAAGACATTGGAAACTGGAGTATTGGTTAATATACTGACTTTGTCAGTCACTAACGCTATTCCCTTATATATGTATAGAAATATGAGTTCTTTTTTGTGTGGAAAATGGCCTAAGGTATCGCAAGAATATGTGTATTATAGAATTTTTACTTTTTTTTATTGTTTCAAATCTTTTAAAAATATATTGTTATTATAATGCCAGCAGATGTTGTAAAGCCCTAAAAATTCGTTTAAGATGATGCAACACTACTATCTTTAGTGTTGCTTTATGCTAAACTAACGAACACAAAAAAAAAATTCTTCATTTTCAATTCGATTTGTACGCAATTTAATTTTTTTTTTTCATACAGATTTTAATTTTTTTTCTCTTATTACAAACTACAATTGTGAATGTTGTAAAATCCGGCGTCCATGCATATGCCGCCATCTTGACCATATCCTGCTGCGTATGCAGATGTCGTTTTTTTTTTCTCCCAGCAACCGTCTTTTATTTGCTGTATATTTCACAGTAATACATAGTAGAAATAGTCTTTTGTGGTTGATTTCTAGTTAAGTTTTATGGCAGTTAGTATCGTATGTATACAATAGCATATCATTCATAAACCATATGTAGTAGGGTGATAAATATATTTGTAATACAAAATAGTTTTTTAAGGAATACAATTTTTCTGTAAGCTTATGTAACCCAACTAAACTACAAGGGTTTTAAAAGCTATAATTCATGGAGACCTAATATGTTAGCTTTAGATTGCAAACTAAGTTTAAAGTTTTGTTTGGTTTAGTTTTATTCGATTATTTTGATTTGAATTTTTGTTTGGAATGAGCTTAAGATTCTTTTTTATACAAAACTTATTACAATTATTTATTTATTTTAATATTTCGTCTCCACATTGGGTGACTTCTTAAGGGAAAATTTTTATATAACACAGTTCAACACAAAAAAAAATTACGGGATTCCAACGATTGATTCTTGTTGAGACAAAAAAAAAATATATATATACGTGTGTCGGCGCTTTGATAGATCACATCGGAATTTCATTTGAGAGGCGGTTAAAATTTCCCAGCTCTGGCCTGTTCTTGCAGCATATCGGTATATAAAACTATGTTTTCTTTACATCTGAGGTGCAGGATCTGTTCAGCAACTTTGTATATAATGGTATGGCAAATATTTAATCCTTTAACTCCCCATCATAACGGCATTTTTTTTGCTTTATTCTAACAAATTGTAAAAAACACCCCGCAAAAGTGGAAGGGCGGGAATGAAAAGTTCTACAAAAATGTTAGTCATAAAATTCTACTACACTCAGAATATTATGTAGTTTACTGTTTGTAGTTTAATAAAAAAAGTTTTCCGTTCCATTTAAAAATAAAGGAACATACATTTATTTTTCAAAGAAAGATTTATTTTAACTTTTTTATACATTTATTTGAAATGATTTACTATCATTTACCGATTTTTTTTTTCAGTTTCATTTATTTTTTTCATTGGTTTGAAATTTAATAAAAATTTACCCACAAAACGGAAATTTGTGGTTTATTTGTGTCCGTAACAGTTATTACAAATTTAAATTTTTGTTTGCTGTCTGTTTCAAAAAAAAAAATATTACAAAATTTTTTTTTAAATTATTTATACAAACACAATATACAAACACATTTACACAAAAAGTGTCTATAGCTATGCATACATATATTTTACAAAAAAAAAAAAAAAAAATACAAAAAGGGTAACAATTTTAAATAAATGATAAAGTCATTTATTTTTTAAGGAATTGGTAGGTAAAATTTTGGCATTTATTTTTACTGATTATATCATTTGTTTCTTACGGATGTGTCAGTTGTTTAATCAACACTTAAAAATAAATAACAAAAGGCATTTGATTTAAATGGAAATTAAGTAGATCGGGTTTTAAATGAAATATCATTTCTTGTGAATGACATTTTCTGTTATTTTAACTTACAAACTATTTTAAGTGTATATATGTCAGAGCACACCAAAACCCAAAAATTAACACAAACACCACACACCAATAAAATTGAAGATTGCTAGTCAGATTTTGGGATGAATGATATATTACTAATTGTAAAAGAAAATTATAAATGAAAAAAAAAAAACAAAATATTATTTTTTTACATGAAAATATAAATGAAAAAAAAAATAAAATTTTTATGCCCTTCACATATAAGCATATATAAGTTTGTCATTCCGTTTGTAATTTGTACAATATTGATCTTAGACCCTATAAAGTATATATATTCTGGGTCCTTATGAAGAGCGAAGTTGATTTAACGATGTCCGTCTGTGTGTTGAAATGGGTTTTCGGAAGACCCCAGACATGATGAGGACTTAATTGTTATATATTTCTGTTACATGTGATCCATTTCTGTTTGCTATTGAAAATCAGACAGATCGGTTAATAAATGGCTGAGAAATTAGCAAAAAACCACGACTACATCTATTTTTTTCCGTAAAATCCCTTTGTTTTTATATGTATATTGAATATTACGCATAACAAACACATCCATTTGTTGAAATTATTTCCTTTCACCTCTTTACCTTTTATACACAAACAACAAATACATACAAAGATTTGTCATTTAAATAAAAACCAAACAAATCTCTAATAAACGAAAACTTTTTATATACCTCTATTAACGATGATTTTACATGAGCTTCAATAGCTCAGTTGTCTAAACGCTATGTCACAAATTCTTTTTTTCTCTTAGGCGCGGGTTCGATTCCACCGCCCGTATATTCAACTTTTTTTTGACAATTTTTTTATATTTTCTTAAGACTTTTTTTTTGTTTTTTTAACATTAAATAATTAATTTAAATTAAATTTAAATTAATAATTAAATAATCCATAAATAGGCTAGAATCATCAAAATTTTTATAAAAACGGTTTTATTTCTATTTTTTGCTCCGATTTAAAAGAATTTATAAAAAGATTTTTAAACCATTTTATTTCTCATATATTAAGAAAATTTTATACATAATTTCTTTTTGAGTGCGACTATATTAGGTCATAACTTATAAAATTTATAAAAAAAAAATTATAAACGGTAAAGAAATTTAAAATATTTTTTAATAAAAAAGCGAAATAAAATCCCAAATGCAAATTTGCCAGCTAAATCAAACGTTTTTGTAGAAATAAAACACATGCAGTTCTAGTGATTTCTTTTGATGATTTGTAAAAAATATTTTTTTGTTCGAAAAAAGCTTTTTTTAGAACTAAAAAGATTTTTGAAAAAAAAAAATATGACAACACTGATTGGCATTATGATCGTGATTGTTGTTGTTTTTATTTTATTTGTTGATCCTTTTGTCTTTCACCTCTTCACCTTTCATACACAAACAACAAATCCATACAAACGTTTGTCATTTAAATAAAACCCAAACAAATCTGTTTTAACCAAAAACATTTTATT
Organism: Eustalomyia histrio; assembly: GCA_949748255.1. Taxonomy (NCBI): domain Eukaryota; kingdom Metazoa; phylum Arthropoda; class Insecta; order Diptera; family Anthomyiidae; genus Eustalomyia; species Eustalomyia histrio. Next base: position 37,476,384 of record OX456526.1, read on the forward strand.
TACTTCTACTAACGACGTTTGCTTATGTCCTTGAATGGCTCAGTGTTCTTAGCGCTTTGTCACAAATATTTTTTTTTAGTCGCGAAATCGAGCCCCGTCTATTCAACTTTTTTTGTACAATTTTTTATTTTTTAACACTTTTTTTTTGATTTTCTTAAGACTTTATTTTTGGAACGGAAAGAGGAAAAGTTTCCAAATAAGGTGCAAGCATCTTGGTTATCAATACAAAACATCTGACCAATTGTGGGCGGGATCCTTGAATTGGGCGTGTTTTTATAAAAACTATAATTTTGAGCTGTAATATGACCTATGGATACGGCTTATATATCCAAAGATCGAAAATCTTTAGTAAAATATATTTGCTAAAAATAGTTATGACCAAAACATACATTTTTTTAAATACCTTTTTTCGGGAACCATAAATCTTCCCGAGTTCAAGTGATATCACCAAACTAAATGGTAAATTTCCTCTTCAAGATGTCCGTATACAAATCTGTCCATTCCATATATGTCCATATATAAACTTCACTTTTTTCCTAACCATGGTAAAGGGTATATAAGATTCGGCATAGCCGAATTTAGCCGTTCTTACTTGTTTTAATTTATAATTTTCATTTATTAATAACAAAATTTATTATTTTTTATTTATCCCAATATTTTGTCACCACCTTGGGTGACTTTTTCAGGGGAGATTTTTATATAATTAATAAAAGGAAATTATAAATGAAAAAAAAATTATAATTTTTCTTGTTAATTTTTTTCATTTATTTTTAATTTCCTTTTTTTTTTATATAAAAATTTCCCCTGCAGTAGTCAGCCAATGTGGTGACAAAATATTGGAATAAATAATTAATAGTAGTAAATTTTTTATAAAAAAGATCTTCAGCTCATTTCAAACGAAAATACAAAAAAAAATACCACCCTATTTACATATAGTATGTGTGTTAGTATGTAGTTTACGCTTATATGTTTTTGGTGCCTTGAAGTCCATTAAATAAGTTTTCATTGTAGTTTTTCTGTTCGTATCATTATTTTTATTTTTTTTTTTTGTTGTACGGAGGGCATAAAGTAAAGTGTACTTAACTAGAATAGAAAAACGAATTATGAGTTAATATTTACTTAGATAAGATATATGGATTTGTTCACTCATATGTGCTAAAGATTTATAGAATTTAAAATGTTTGACTGTTTTATAGTCTTTACTAATACATATAACATGTTTGCGAGGTTATCTTTAAATGTGTCTTTATACATTTTTTTGGAAATTTTTTTAATATTTATTGATCAGAATAATAATAAAAAAAAACTGCTATAAAGTTTTTGGGGTCTCGAAAAATTAAATTTGCCAAGTGGAAAAAATCATAAGAATTTTAATGAAGCGTTAGAAAATTATCCTGATTATGTTAAAATGGATAATTATTAAATGACAATGATGAGCTAAAATTGGAAAGAATTTTCTTTTAAAGAAATTCGTATATTATTGTTATGTTTTTGGTAGGAAAGTTTTGAGTTTCTTATTTCAATAAAAATCTAAATTTTTCTATAAAAAAAAAGTGCAGATTTTATTTCATTACGAGGTAAACATTTAACTCCAAGTTCTAAAACTTTTAATATTATAATAAGAAATTAGCGCAAATAAATATTTTATATTCTGATGATATAAATTTAATTTTTTTCAAATTAAAGTTTCGTTTTATTACATTTAAAATCTATATATGTTAAATATAGCCACATAGATGCAAGTTAACTAAATTTAGATTTTAAATGCCATTTTTTCAAAGCATTTTTTTATTTATATTTCTTTCATGTTTTACAAGATTATAATACTCATTCTCTTTTTAAACTTTAGTTGGAATTGAATCAAACACTTAAAATAATTCATAAAATTGAGTTAGTATCCTATCATCAACTACTATTCCAAATCCATTCCATAGACACATAACATTGCAATCAGTTACACAAATAAAATACATACCATCAAATAGGGTGGATCGAATTCGTCCTTTGCAAGAATTTCGATGAAGCTCAAAATACATATTTTCGTTTTTACAAGTTTTAATACAACTACAAATTATCCCCGTTTAAGAGAATAAACACAACACAAAGATCCCTGTATTTTATTCACACAATTTGATATTAAAAATCGTGCGTCGGTTTCCGTGAGGGATTAAACTTTCCAGGTAGAAAATTACGAAAGGCACAGTACTGGAATGGTGTTGTAGACGGTAGTACATGTTCTGGTAATGTGTCGGATTTTTAACCATTACAGTACTGGCACAGTGTAGAAATTGTAATATCAATATACGTTTAGCCGTAGGTACACTAAAAAAAAAGACATGAACTAAAAATTATTTCAAAATTTCTTTTTAAAAAGTTTAAAAATTTTCCTCAATTTAAGTAAAATTTTATTAAAACTTAGAAAAATTTTCTTAAAATGAATAAAAATTCCTATTTTTAAGAAAAAATAAAATAGTTTATATGCTCAGAAATAGTTCATACATAAAATATTTTTTTTCTAAAGTAAAAGTTTTCTAATTTTTGAAAAATTATAAACTTAGGTACAAGATTTATTTTTTTGGAAAACGTTTATATTATTTTCAATAATCTTTTCCAAACAAAAAAAAAAAAAAAAAAACAATAAAACAATAAATTAAAAACAAACTAGTTAGTTTTCCTAATTTAAAAGAAAAAAGTATTATTTCAGGAAACAAATTGAAGTTCCTTAAAAAAAAAATTATTGTGCATTATTGTAATTTTTGTTACGTGATCGTGCGTGAGGGTGAGTCAATAATCGCCCGAGGGTCAATCTCTAGTCTTAACAGTCTTAAATATAGAACTTAAAGTAGCTTCAAATATATTTTGAAATTTTGTTAGAAATAGGGAAAAAATTTTGAATTTGCGATTTTATTTAATATTTTTTGCTGACTACAATACAAAATATTCTAAGCACATTTTATACATTACGGCATAATCGCTTTCCTATAATTGACGTTGCGCCTATTAAAGTTTATGCAGGGTGTCCGCCGGGAAGGTATAGTACTTTGTATTGCCGCCATTTTGGTAAACATTAGTCTTGATAGTTCATATTTGGCAGTCGGGAAGAAGACACGTGGCAAATTTATTATGGAAAAATATTCGATAAACGAACGTGTTTTAATCGTTGAAACATTTTATCAAAATCATTCATCGATTACTGTGACAATGAGAAAGTTACGTGAAATTTTAGGGAGAAACAACGTGCCAACAAAACGCACTATTTATCGTGTAGTAAATGATTTCGAAGAAAGAGAGTCTGTAGGTGATAGGCCCAAGCATGGACCACAACCTACTGCAAGATCGGCTGAAAACATCACTGCTGCTCAAGAAAGTGTTCAAAACAATCCATCAACCTCAATTCGACGCCGTGCCCAGGAGCTTGGTCTTCAAAGAACAACTTTGGCCACAATTTTGCACAAGGATTTGCATTTGTTTCCATTTAAGATTCAGTTGACACAAGAGCTTCTCCAGAACGCCGCCATACATATGCCAATAGGATGTTACAGCTCGCCCATGACAACTCCGATTTTCATGAAAAAATCATAATGAGTGACGAGGCACATTTTTATTTGAATGGATATGTGAATAAACAGAATAGTCGGTTCTGGGCAATGGAAAACCCTCAAATTATTCATCAGTCACCTTTGCATCCATTAAAAGTGACAGTCTGGTGTGCAATTTGGTCAGGAGGAATCATTGGACCTTACTTCTTTGAAAATTATAACGGCGTAACGGTAACTGTGAATGGGGAGCGATATCGTGATATGATTGAAAACTTTTTTACGCCACAACTGCATTACCATGTGGTATCAACAAGACGGTGCCACATCGCATACAGCCAGTATTACACGGGAATTACTGCGAGACCTCTTTCCACAGCAAGTTATTTCAAGAAATGGTGTTGTTGATTGGGCTCCACGGTCGCCAGATTTGACGGCTCCGGACTTCTTTTTGTGGGGATATCTGAAAATCAAGGTTCATGCAAGGTTTATATGAAACTCAAACAAAATATTCGTGATGAAATTAATGAAAACCGCGTGAAATGTGTGAGAATGTAATGAAAAATTTGCTCAAAAGGGCTCGCATTTTGAGGCTAACAGAGGCGGGCATTTATCTGATATTGTATTCCATACATAATTGCCGACATTAAATAAAACATTTATCAATATAAGATCCATTATGTTTCACTTAATCAAAAATTATAAACAAACAAAATAGTTTACCTTCCCGGCGGACACCCTGTATTTATGTGTCAATTAAAGTTAAAGCTAAAAATGACATAAAATAAACTTCTGACCCTTTTTCATTTTCCAATAATAACAAGAAATGTAACTGTGATATTTTGTATTTTCACAACAATTTCCTTAAATTAGTTAATTTAAGACGACAAAGAACCCCAAGTATTCCTTAGCCATAGATGCTGTCCCTTTTTGTAGTTCTCTCAAGCAGAACCATTAATTAACTACGAATAGGATCTGACTTTGTCACAATTTCTTACGTTTCAGGATATACTCCAGTACATTTTTTAATTTGTTTACCTTTTTGCTAAGGAAATTTAATTTATATTTTAAATACATGAGTTTAATATAATTCAATTTAATTTAAAGACAAAAATGTATAGCAAAAAATTTGTTCAGAGTAGTGTCCCCACAAAGCGGAAGTTCTACAAACGTGGAAAAATATTTACACATTGAAACAGTTTCACATTTATTAGAAAATTGTTATCAAATTAAAGGATAATTTTCACTATTTAACTTGTTGTAGAAAATATTTTCTTATTTTTTGGAGTTAAGTCCTAGTTTTTAGTAAAAAAAAAAATTATTTAATGGACTAAAAAAATTTTGCTTAAAACTAAGGAAACATTTCCTAACCAACAGTAAAATTTTAGATGATGTATGAACTAATTAGGAGGAAATTTTACTCTTTTCTAATAAAAATTTAGTTCTCAGTAGTAAAATTTTTCCATAATTTAGAAATGTTTACCAAATTTTAAGTAAAATTTGTTTCTTAATTTCAAGGATAATTATATTAAATATTGGTAAAAAGTGTCTTTGGCGCCGTTTTCATTTTAATTTTTAATCCAAATAAGTTAAATTTTTTAAATTCAAGTTATTTTTTGAGTGTAAGATTTTAGTATTTCCACAGTACTTTAAATTAAAAATATCCAGTAGTGAGCCAGTACTTTAACTAAAATAATTCAGTATGAAGCCAGTACTATAAAAAAACAATTAAATTTGTGAGGGTTAAACATCATAAAATTTTGAAAAAGTAATAAACATTTTTTGGTTTGAAATTCAATAACTTCTTAATTCTTTAAGCTTAAGGTTGGTTTTTTTTTTACAAAAATATTATTTATTTCAGGAAATAACAACAAAAAAGTTTGAAATTCAATTTATTATTTTGTATTTTTAACAGAAAATTAATTTAAATATTAAAGTTATTACATATAACTATTTTTTTTAGACAAGTTTTCAAGATTTTTTTAAGAATATATTAATGTTTAACTATAAATCAATTTAAAAGACGGACGCTGAGTTAACGCTTAGCTTTTTCAAAAATTATATTAATTATTCTGATTTGGCTAAACAATTCCAGAAATTTTTTTTCACAACATTTTTCTTTACACAACCTTCCTAGGCCTGCTCTAAGCAAAATTTTACAAAGAGCAAAATTCGTTCAACCCTAATTTATACAAGCTTAACACTCAAAGATATAATTTTAACAAACTTTAATTTCATATTTGTTGAAATAAGAATGACTCACACATAAAGATGGTTAACAAAATTGTGTGTAATTTTGGATTTTTTGGTAATGCAACAAATTATCTATAGACTTACAGCCGTATGACTAAACATTTAGTTGGTTGTTATAACAGTCTTATAAAGAACATTTGTTGTTGTTTTGCAACAAAATTAAAATAAAATAAATCTGTATTTTCTCCTCGAGAGAAAATAAATAACACACAGCATGGGGGTCCTTTGTCTTCTTAAATTGACTAATTTAAGGAAATTGTTGTGAAAATACAAAATATCACAATTACATTTATTGTTATTATTGGAAAATAGGAAAAGGTCATAAATTTGTTTTATGACATTTTAGCTTAAATTTTAATTATTATTAACTGCAAAAAAAATTGTCGAAAGCTCCGATAAATATAAAGCTTAATAGGTGTAAAGTCAATTATAGGAAAGCCATTACGCCGTAATGTGTAAAATGTGCTTGCGATATTTTGTGTTGTAGTCAGTAAATAAAATTATTACATCAAAGCGCAAATTCGAAATTTGTTACCTTTTGCTAACAAAATTTTAAAATATATTTTAAGCTACTTTAAGTTCAATGTTTAAGACTGTTAAGATAAGAGATGGGCCCGTGGGCGATTATTGACTCACCCTGACGCACGATCACGAACCAAAAATTACAATTACGATAATTTTCTTTAATGGGACTTCAATTTGTTTTCTGACATAATATTTTTTTCTTTAAAATTAGGAAAATCAACTAGTTTGCTTTTTATTTATTATGTATTTTTTGAAAAAGAAAAAAAAATTAAAAATAAGTTGAAAGTTTTCCCATATAAAGTTAATATTTCCTCGATATAAGAAAAATTTACTCAAGTTTTCTTTTTTAATTGATCTGAAGAAATTTTTAAGAAAAAAATCCTATATCTAAGTTTATTATTTCCCAAAAATTGGACAACTTTTGCTTAAAAAATAAAAAAAAAAATATTATTTTATTAAAATTTAGCTGAACTAAGTTGCATGAAAAATTTTTCCTAGAAATAGTTCATCAGTTTCAAAAAACTTAGTTTTGTTTTTAGATGCCTGAACTAATTTTTATAAAACAATACTTAAAAATTAGAAAGTGGTAGATTTACAACCTGCATTTAGAAATGGGAGTAAACTATGTTCTAAATTTTTTGTTTGAACTAAACTTTATTTTATTATATTTTAGTATGCAAATTCCTTAAAACTAAGATGTTTATCTTAAAAATTTATAAATTTTTATTTAATATACTTGTTTTTTTTTCTAAAATCAAGAAATATTACTTAGGCAAGATATGAACTATTTCTGAGTACATATATTAGTTCGTTTTTTCAAACATTGGAATTTTTATTCTATTTAAATTTTTTTTTCTAAGTTTTAATAAAATTTGACTTAAATTGAGGAAAAATTTAAAACTATTTTAAAAGGAATTTTCGGATTAATCTTTAGTTCATGTATTTTTTATTGGAGTATAACTTTGGGTTCCAAAGAGATATTTTGCCGGATCGAAAGTTTATTATAAATAAACAAAAATCTCGATGATTAAAAATTCAATACAGCGAAAATTATAAAAAAGTATAAGATTTTACATGAATTAGAAACAAAAGCGCAAAACAAAAAGTAGTATGAAATTATTAAAAAAACGTCTTATAGAACGGTTACTTTGTAAAAAGGACTTTAACAAAGAAAGCATTAATATAGTTTTTGCCTTATCAGGTTGTATGCATATTGTTTTCCTTTTTTGCATGACCATTCCTGTATGATAACATCCTGGAAAATTTTATTTCATTTAAAAGATATTTCTACTGTTTCTTCCAACTTAAAATATGTTAGTTTTTTTATTTTAAAATAGTTTTCTTCTGGCCGTTTGTTAGATATAGAAAAAACACTAATGTCAAAAAATGCTTTTAACATGTCACATACATACAACACAATTTCATACATAAAGTCCAAGTATAGTAAGACAAATATTAGCAACAAAACAAGAAAAATTACTGACAGAAAAAAAATATCCTCAAACTCATACTTGTACATAAACGATAACAAGTGAATATTTGTATGATTTTCTAAAAAGAAAAAGAAGAAAAATCCAAATGCTGTTTGTGTGTTTATTCGTACATCTATCCAAAAGCTTTTAATATACGAAACTTAACCCATACAATGGGAAAAAGAATCAAATAGAATTCATCAAAACAGACATAAAAGTTAACGAAACATTAAAAATACAAGGATATTTAGGCAATTGTTTAATGTTTGTTTTCTTTTCAAGGTTCTTATATGTTTAAGAAGTTTTTTATGGTAAAATATTTTATTTTTTTTCTCAGAAAATATTTTTGAGTTGAGCATATAAAAAAAATATTTTAAATTATTTTATGAAGTTGCAAAATATTTAAATTTAAACATTTCATGAAAAGAAAATTCTTTAGAAAGTAATTTAGTTTGAGGAAGTTTTTTCATATTAGTCCAGACCCTTTTGTATCAAATTAAGGTTAAACATACAAATTCTTTGAAACTATGTATAACAACAACAACATGTTAACATACTTATGTGTATATGTATGGATTCATATAATATCTATGAATGTATGTATACAAGTGTGTTTGTAGTTAACAATATGTCTCTACTTTTAGAACATAAGGGACATTCACATTTTTTTCCCCAAAAGAAAAGTGGCCAAAGATAAATGTGAACAATTTTAAAGCCATAACATTCCAACATCGATACATACATAGAAACACACACACACAGGCTCTTTAATACATTCTTATAATCAAACACTTATATATGAGGCTTTCCATAGAAACTGCCCCGCTATAGGAAAATGTTTGTCAGATCAATGTTAAACTAAAAATCTTTGTTGTTCTTTGAGTTACGAATGAAATATGAAACTGCTTTTTATTTTCTTCAAAAATTAGATAAAGTACGAGGGCGGATCAATAAGTCAGTGACTTTTCAAACTTCCCTCGTAGTTATATGAAATGCCACACTGCTCCCATCAAGTACCACCTGTTAATAGATGACAGTAAAAATGTGAGCAAGTTCCGTCATTTACTTTGCTTTTAACAGCTGTTCAAAACATACAACCTCGTTGATTTTTTTTACAAATGGAAAAAGTGAATTTCGAGTGCTCATTAAACATTATTTTTTGCGAAAAAAACCATCAACCAAACCAAGTAAAAGCTTGATAAATACTATAGGGACTCTGCACCATCGACTTCAATAGTAAAAAATTGGTTTACTGACTTTCGTTCTGGCCTTACAAGCACGGAAGATGCCGAACGTTCTCGACGCCCACGTGAGGTCTCTACACCATAAACAATTGAAAAAATTCACGATATGGTGTTGGCCGATTGCAGATTGAATGTGCGATAGATTGTGGATGACATGGATATCTCACATGGCTCAGTGGTTTCAATTTTGAACGATCACTTGGTTATGAGGAAGCTTTCCACAAGATGTGAAAGCTTAGTTTCTATGGCAAAAATCTATGAAGTAGACCACAAATTGCCCCCTCATTCGCCTTATTCTCCGGCTTTAGCCCCCAGTGACTAAACCTAAAGAAATGGCTTGGTGGAAGGAGATTTAGCTCCAACGATGAAATTATGGACCTCGAAAAAATCCTAATTTTTGGAAGGGATACAAAAATTGTAGAAACGTTGGACTAAGTGTATTAAGCTAAAAAGAGATTATTTTGAAAAATAATTTTTTTTTGCAAAAAAAAAAGTGTGTTTGATTCAAAAAGTCACGTACTTTTAGTAGGAATAATTTCCAGAGTGTTGCTTTCCTTAAAAAAAAATTCTGCCTCTTCTGTAGGCTTTAGCTTTTCCAAAAACTCAGGTTCTGAGAAAATCTTTTAACGAATCAAAATACATGTTTCAGTCTAGCTAAAAATAGTAAATTTTCTTTGCATTTGTTATAAATTTTTTTTGTAACAAAAAGAAAAAACATTTTTGGTATAAAATTTATAGTTATTGTTATTTAAATTATAATCATGTGTTTAAATGCTAAGAAGACAAGAATGTAGCAAAATATACATTTTTATAGATCTTTTGCCGCATCAAAATACAGGTAAAGGGTGTCTTAGCAAGAATGCACTCTTTCATTTTATAATAAAAACATGTTTTTTTTGAAGTAGTTGTGATTTTTTTTCATTGGATTGTAAAGCAGATATGCTCCGAATAAGTATGGAAAAAAAATCCGTCAAATGGCCTCCACGGCTCTGAAGATTTTTTCATATAGATATGTCACCGATGACGCGTTGGATCTCAGATTTGAGCTTAGAAATTGTTTCTGGTTTATTCTCCAAAGAAAAAAATTGCACGGCGTTAAATCGAGTGGACATCAAATTTCTTGAGATCATTTTTTCTGAAAATCGTTGCTTCAACAAATCGATTGTTTTATGCGCGGCGTGGCAGATGGCGCCATCTTGCTGAAACCACGTGTCGTTCAGTTGATGTCACAAGAACTGCGTTATCGTGTTCCTGTAACGAATGCCGTTTACAGTCACTACAATTTCGGCCTTATCTTCAAAAAAGTTAGGCCCAATCACGCCACCTGATCAAAATCCGCACTAAACAGTTGCCCGTTGAGGTTGCATTTGTTTCTCATGGATTTCATGAGGATCTTCTGAGCCCCAAATTTGTCAATTTTGTTTATTTGCGGAGCCATTCAGATGGAAATGCGATTCATCGGAGATGACGTTTTTTTGAAAAATTCGCATTGACGTCACTTTGACCCACATTGCTGAATTTCGGTAGAGGAGTTTAATGAGAAGTCCTCGAATTTAAATCCAAATACGGTGAAAGTTTTTTTTTGATTGTTTTCGAGGGGCGATTGGGGACAGATTTGGTTAAACATTTTTGAAACCCTATCTCCATAATATAGATCTACTACAAGGTCCAAAAATGTTCACGTTTGTCCATAACAAATGGTTGAACTAACAATTTCACGGAATCCGCTGCCGGGAACGGTTAATAATATCTTGCTTGATTCTAACCGAATTTAATATGCTCAATATGAAAACATTTTTTTTAAATTGATCCATCAGTTTGCAAGATATGCTAAATATTTCCTTGAACATCAAATTTTTTTTCTAAATTCTGCAATTTTTCAAAAACTCACAATATTTCGAAAGCCCCTTGAGCGACTGAAAAAATGTATTCATATTCGTATTTATTTTATTAAATTTTATTAGAAACGTGGTGTTATCAGATATAAGAAAAACTCTTCTCTTTTTCAGTGTTCCAAAATTCCTAAAAAGTGCACAGTTTAGAGTTATCCGATTTGGCTTAAATCCCTTTTAGACCGAAGGATATAATATTCCGTACGGGTATCAGCGAAAATCCAAAGTTAAAATTTTATTGCCAGCCTAAACTATATATTTGTTATATATCAGAGAACTGCAAAATCAACTTTTTTCATGATTTAATCATACACAAAAATTCTTGTTCACATTTAATAATTCAACAAAATTCGCTGTAGAATAAAATCAGCATCATATTACTGAACGCGTAATTCGGATCACTTTGAATCATATGTCGATTATGTTTACTGCAAATTTAATCACTCAAAAAAAGTCAGCGTTGAATAAATCAGAAAAAACAACAAACAACGCGTATGAGTATATGCATAATTAAAACAAAATAGGAACACATTTCATAAATGATATTGTTTACATTGGGGTGGGACTTAGATCCGCTTTTTCGAATTTTTATTAGTAATACAATACTAAAAATATTCTTCCTTGTGAAATATAAATATTTTTTTTGGAAAAAAAATTTAGGTCGATATCTCAGACTTGCCTAATCCGGAAAAATTTAAATATTGTCTAAATTTTTTTTCATCTATTTTGATTGGAAAATTAGGCAATATTTAACTTTAACCGGATTGGGCGAGCCTGAGATGTCGACCTAAATTAAAAAAAAAAAAAATTTTCACAAAGAACAATATTTTTGGTATTCCTAATAAAAATTCTAAGAAGAACGTATTTTGGACCCGCTCTAATACACATATAACATTTATGAAATGTGTTTCTACAAAACCACCCCCTTTTTATAGATAAGAAACTATTTTGTTTTAATTATGATGACACTCATACACGTTGTTTGTTGTTTTTTCTGATTTATTCTACATCAAAATAATTATTGTTGGCTCGAATGAACAGAATAAAATCAATGGTTTAACAACGACCGATGATTATAAATCAGTGACAAAACAATTTGCACGTCGTTTGATTGATTTAAATTCATCAACAAATATGTGTGTTGGAGTATATTTAGCGTTTGAACGCAAACACATATTTATTCTTGTGTTGATTGCGTATGAACGTTTTGCAATCAGCAAATGCAGTTCTCTGTTATATATATTGTACACCTAAACGTATACTTAATATATGTAACGTTAAGTATACGCCATAGGTACTATTTATGTATCAGAGAAGACAAAAAAAAATATTATAAATAAAAGTAAAACAAAATTGGTATAAAATATTTAAATTCGGAATTTCTCATTTTTCTTACGCTCTCTCCAGAGTGTTAAAAAAATTAAATTGACTTGGACTTTATAATATTGTTCCTACAGTAAAAACCCCCTTAGCTTATAATAAATAAAATAAAAATTGTTCTTAATTTTTGTAAAATATAAAAAAGTTATTTCGTATTTTATTCGTATAAATAAAACTTTTGATGTTGATATGATGAACATGTGTTTAAGTCTGGACAGTTGGTTCGGAAAGCCGCATATTAAAACAAAAACATGAATGTTGTATAGATGTATGGCCATAACGGCAAATATATTTGAAGAAATATCTAACTTCGAAGTGTGCACCACATAATCTCTAAGGTAAGTGATGAAAATTTAAGCCAAATCGAACAGTTTATATATTATATTTATAAATGAAATTTAATTTAATTTAGTTATATTTATAGTTATTGTGTGTTATATAATTTCTAATTATTTTTACGATGCTGAAATGATTATATACAAATTTTAATACGGTTAAATGAATTTGGACGCATTTTTTCTACATTTAGGATTTTTTTCTTTTAAATATTTTTAAGTCGCTGCAAACAAAGCATTACTTTGAGTATAATTGTATATAAATGTGTTGAATCAAGTATCACTGAAATTTGTTTATTAAAGTTCGAATTTGATTATACTCAAATGATTGCTAAGACTGTAATTTTTCCAAATAACTGCAACCCTAATGCCCATGTGTCTATAGATCTGTAGCTTTTGTATGTTTTTGCATGTATGTACATGGGTCATTTGTTAGTAAGCAGAGTAGCCGTAACATTATCATAGATGTCACAATCAGAAAACATCGACTGCAACAACTACTACGGCTGCAACTACTACTACATACTATGACGACAACTACAGCAATATTAAGTACCTGTACCTAATAATATGATAGATTGTTAAACAACGTTTATAATACGCCCGTAATATAGTTTAAACTATATTTCGAAATCTAGTTCGTATATAATAATATACAATGCTAAATGATCGAAATTTGGTGTAAACTTGGGTTTGAGCACAATGTAGATAAACGCAGTTTTAGTTAGATATTCGTCTATCACCGAAAACCACAGAATTATTTTTAAGGAATTTTCAATGACTAACCCGTTATTTTTGTGGTTATATAATGAAAATTCTTTTATTTTAGTGTTAATGTTGGAAAGGGATTTTTAAGGGTTCATTGATTTTACAGTCCAGAATAATCCACTTACTTAAATCATAATTAGTGGATATTAGTGATAGTTTGACGCTGAAAACTAAAAGGAAGACATATTAAAAGTAAAAAAAAGGTCAAAATTAGAAAAAAAAGAAGAAAGGAGTCCCACCTAGAATTTGACAGTCTTCCTTATAAACTTTAGAAAATCATAAATCATATAAACTTTAGAAAATCAGGCAGGAATAGATTATGAACTGTACATGTACAATGTGTCACTGACAATGCCCATTCTCACAATATGATGAGCACAAGAGTAGTGTTCCGTAATCAGGACTGTAAGTCTACGGCAATTATCTCTACTCAAATTGAGCAAATATCTTACCACATTCCCATATGGTTTTCTCACAAAACATTTCATACCACCGCAGAAAATGAAAATAGATTTCATATATATGATACTCATCTGCTGGTTAGGATCCATGAGAGTTGAAACCGATTCAATGTTGGTAAGGAGTCGGTCATTTTATTGCCCTAAATTCCTACATGCCCGGTACCCATAGAAACCTTGTTTAGCCTACGCCTGCACACCTGAAGAATCCTGGATGAACCCTGCGGGAAAAATACCTATCCCAGGACACGCCGGTGACCCGTTCATAGTGATAGGGACCGGTCGCGGTACCGATCACTTTGACATGGCCTTGTCATAGGCGGGGGTCAATTTCCCTCTGTGACGTCACAGGACTGGTCTAAAAAACATGTCATGACTTTTAAACCGGTCACGTGATAGGTACTTTGGGAACCGGTCGCCTTTTCACCTATCACGTGATATGTATTTTTGGAACCGGTGCAGCTTTCACATATTATGGAACAGGTCCAAATTCTCAACTGACTCCATTTTTCCCGCTGGGAAGTGATTGGAAATTCAAATGCCTTGAGCGCAGCCTGACTGTCACTACAGATACTGAGACTCCTGTTCCTCTCGCGCGTTATCGATAATACATTCCCCACTTCCATAACAACAAAAATTTGAGTGTGAAAAGCTTTTGCTACTCTACCCATGTTATTAGAGTACCTGTCCACATCGCCAAGATACCAACCAGATCTATCAGTGTAAAAATAATCAAAGAATAACCCCCAATTCTGGCTACTGGAAATGATTACTCAATACTTTATACTGAATTCGGAACAGGACATCATGTCATCCCATATTATAAGAAACATCGGACAAAGTTCTGAAAGGATCTCAATGATAAGATCGAGGTCTCAGTTGCAATCCAATGGCGATGAGGTGTTATCAAGTGTGGTACTCACAGCACCATTGAAATCTGTTCAGCTTAACGCTAATGGTTTTCACATTTGCTCTAGGCCACCAGACTACAGATCCGTATGTCACGATGGATCTGATAACGACAAGGTACGTCTAGTGTACACCTGCCGGACTTATGCCCTTAAGTCCTATCAAAAGCTCTCCATCACTGTTAGAAAGTCTGCAGCCTCTGAAATTTCTTCAGTTTAACGTGCCTTGTCTACATCACTTTACTAAATATCATCTTTAACACTGGAAATCTGAGACCACTATGTTTGGTCTTATGCATGCACAACTCAAGCGTAGTTTTGTTCACATTAACAGATAGCCCATGACTGTTGTAGCAGCTGTCCATCAGGTCCACAACAGCTTGTTTTTGCCTACAAACTGTTCCCAGTAAATATTAAAGCACAAAAACAATCCGCATAAGCCTGGATGCGTACCGAAACAACACAGCAGTGGGAAAAATATACCCCTAAAGGGCATTTTCTACTGACCTCAACCTTTGTGCCTCGCTGACCTTGATCTACACTCAGAAAAAAAGGTCAGCAGAAAAATTTGTAAACGGTTTTCAATCCCACTTTACTATTTTTGTACTGATTTTTAGTAAAAAAAATATTACGTAGCAAATTTTTTTGCTGTTTATATTTTACAAATTACGGAATTTTCACAGAATATTTACAAATTTTTGTTGCTAATTTCAAAAACCATTTTACAAATTTCTGAAAACAGATTTGCTAAAATTGGCAAAAAAAATTACTAATATTAAAAAAGTGGATATTAAAGGAAATGTTATTTCTAATTAAAACTTACACCTACAAACTTCATTGCCTTAAAATGTTACATTGATTAAAAAAAGGGATCGGAAGTAAATATACCGACTCATGTCTAAAAATATCACACCAACTTAAAGTAGTACTAAACAGTTTTTGTTTTTGTTCAAAAATCAACTCTAAAAATAATTAAAATTTGAACCTAAAAGTAAAAAAAAAAAAATTGACGAAAATATTTTTCAAAACAGAATTTACCAAATTAAAACAAACTCATAAATTCGTTTTTCTTAAAATGTTTAAGCCTTTGATTTTTTTTTTTAATTTTGTTTAAAATATTTTTTGAGAAAAAAAAATAAATAAATGTAAAAAATTATGATGCTCGATAAAAAAACAAATTTGAAATTTTGTACTAATATTAATAATATTTAGTAATTTGTATTTTCTGATTTTAGCAAAGAGAAATTAAATTCCACTTTACAAAAAGTTTACTAAAATTAAGTAGCGGCAGCTAATTTTTACTACAAATTTCATTGTACTACTTGTCAGCAGACATGCGTAGCTAAGATTACCAAAAAATACCGCTGGGCTGAAAATAGCAAAATTTTCAGTTGCCATTACAGACTTTTTTTGGTGAGTGTACCACCTACCTTTTAAATAAAATAAAGCGAATCGATTAAACAAGACCTAAGTCTACTCCATGCGCCTCAACCGAAGAGCTAATGGAGTCAAAAGTAGCTTTGTCTAGAACCCCCCCCCCCCCCCCCCTATTTCGACGAACTTACACTCAGAAGAAAAAGTTAGTAGAAAAATTGGTAAACAGTTTTCAATCCCACTTTACTATTTTTGTACTAACTTTTAGTAAAAAAAATTATTATTGAGTACATTTTATGCTACTTATATTTTGCAAATTACAGAACTTTTACAAATTATTTACAAATTTCCTGCTAAAATTAGCAGAAAATAAAATGTACTAATTTTAAAAAAGTGACTTCAATATTCAAATGTTATTTCTAATAATTAAAACTTATACTTACAAACTTAAATTGCCTTAAAATGTTACATAGGTTGAAAAATGGGATCGAAAGTGAAGATATCTTTCACAACCGACTCATGTCCAAATTTAGGACATTTACTTAAAATATCACCAAAAACCTTTTAAGTTCTAAACAGCCCTTAAAAGAGTTAAAATTTGACCTTTAAAACCAAAAAATTTACTAAAAATATTTTTCAAAACAAAAATTATCAAATAAAAACATAATGATAAACTTGTTTATGCTTTAAGTATTTTTTAAGCCTTTGATTTTTTTTTTCAATTTTCTATAAAATATTTTTTGAATAAAAAATATATTAAATAAATAAATGTTGCTCGATAAAAAAAATATAAATTTGTATATTCGAATTTTTAATTTCAAAAGAAATTAGAAGCTTTGAAGTATAACAAGTATGTCTAAAAATAATTGAGTTAATATGTGCATTTTAATAATTTTTTTATAAATTAAAATTTTGCTATATTTTACAATTCATTAAGTTTACAGCAATTTACTAAAATTTAGTAGCACGTACTTATATTTTATACTAATTTGATTGAACTAATATTAATAATATTTAGTAAATATTTTTTGCTGATTTTAGCAAACCGGTTTTAAATTCCACTTTATCAAAGGTTTACTAAAATTTAGAAGCGGCTACTAATTTTTTCTTCTAATTTCATTTTACTACGATTAGCAAAAAATACAGCTTAGAAAAATATTTCGTAATAACAGCAAAATTTTCACTTGCCATTACAGACTTTTTTTGGTGAGTGTATGAAATTATTTTGGGAGAACGGAACTTTTTTGCACTTTCCTAGTTATTGGGGGTTAATTCGACTAGCCCGAGTTAACCTTTAACTGTGAAGGTGGTGGTAAATTTAACCCTCTCTTTACATTTTTTATGTAATTAAAAGAAAGGATAAAATGAATAAAAAAATATTATTTTTTCCAAAAAATCTAATTCATTTTTTGTTAAAAGAAAAATATTTGTGAAGAAATGTTTTTAATTGGAATTTTATAGTAAAATTAAATGGGGGTAAAATTTACCCCACGTCACTGACTACGTTTAAAAATTTTACATCCATAGTTAAAGGTTAAAAACATTAACTGCTGAAGAGTAGTAGAGCTTTCACTGAGCTATTGTGTGTTAAAAAATACTATTTGCGTGGGTCAAAAATATTTTATGGGTTGCCATTTTTATAATCAGTACTTGTTTTTTATGATCTTGACTTTAACTTTAAAGCACAAATCATAATATGCTTGCATGACTAAAATATACGATAAAAAAAAATTGATTCCGAAAATCAGAAGTTAAGTTTTCTATTTTTAGCCTGCAGAGTCCGAATATTATACATTTATTAGGAAACAATATGAACAAATAATTTTATATCTCCATATATTTATCGGTCCTATTTATGAAACCAGCTACTGTTTATCAAACAATTGCTTTTAAAATGATTCATATAACAGAAAAATGTACATGTGAACAACAACAGCAACAACACCAACTACAACAACAAAAATAGTTTTAACAGCATGATTTTGCAGCAACAGTGCTGAAAATACACAAATTTTCTTCCTTGTTCTTTTTTTTATTTTCTAATATTTTGGCAACATCTTGTTTAACTTGAAAAAAAAAACTAAATAAAAAGCTTAAAAAACATTAAAAACAACAAAAAAGAAACTAAAAAAATATAAATGTCTTAGATTCTTCTTATTATTTTTTTATTTTTGTAAAATGAACAAAAAATTCCAAAGGATAAAATAAAATTTCAATTTAACCATAAACCGAGTTTTATTGTCATGTTCAAACCACATTAACATTATACAGGATATACCAACAAAAATAGAGAACCTAACAAAAAGTTAAGTACAAAATACCAAGAAGAAGAAAATATGTTTTAAAATTATATTGAACATTAATTTGGCATCGATATTGAAAATTGTGTATAGTGTTCAAAGTCAGTGATCTTGATGTTGATATAGATAAATGACTACCATACACTAAATTGATTGATTTTCTATTTTAGGACATTTTTTGTTTTTCATTTGTCTTGAAAACAATTTACAATATATTTTAAGTGCAATAAAAAATATTTGATGGTAAAATTATGGTAAAGCAGTTTGTTGAAGTATTTGTTGGTTGTCTACAAAGTAGAAAGAAAAATGTGCATTTAAAGGCACTTGATAAATTTTCAATAAAATTCCCCATGTGTATGGGACAATTTTGTACAAAATTATTATATATCCTTGATGTAAAATTTATGCTTTTAAAGTTATTATGCTGTTGGCTCCATTAAATTTATTTATTTTTTTTTATTAGAATTTTAAATTTGTTTTTATAATTTTTACATATAAAAATTTTTAAATATCTTTAAGTTGGTGTGAACAGGTGCCGAGTCCACATTTTATTAAATTTAAGAAAATTTTACAACTATTTCGTTACAACTTGTTGTCAAGCAGTAATGTGCAAAGAGCCCACGCCTATGCACTCCTATTTGAATGAAACTCTAATATCCTGATGAAAAAAGTTCTGATATAATTATATCTAGTGATGTATGTTAAATTCCAACCACAACATATCTTAATTGATCCAAAAAATGGCATATATCATCGCATCTCATGGGATCCCGTGAGATCTCTTATACCTGACATAATGTGATTTGAAAAATGGGGTCATATAATTAAATCAGATTATACATCATTTGATACAAGTGGTTAAACTTCACGAGTAAAAAAGTTTAGAAATAATCATATGTGGCCTTATCTAGTAATATATTATCATACAAAGGGTGGTTAAATTTTAAGGGCGGATGTTGATTTTGAATAAAACACAAATTATTTAGAAAACTATTGTCATTTCTTTTTATTATGATAATATGGTATGGTTCAATTATGTATGGAACAAAATATTGGCCAAATGGCCGCCGCGAACTCGGCGACACACCTCCATCCGATGGTCCAAATTTTCGATGACGCTGAGGCATAATTGAGGTTCTATGCCGTTAATGTGCCGAATTATCTCATCCTTTAGCTCTCGAATTGTTGCTGGCTTATCGACGTACACATTTTATTTAAAATAACCCCAAAGAAAGAAGTCTAACGGTGTCAAATCAATTGACATCGCATACTACGTGGGATAACACGGCCATTGAATTTGTCGCGCAAAAGAGACATTGTTTGGTTAGCTGTGTGGCAAGTTGCACCGACCTGTTGAAACCACGTATCGTCCAGGGTCATATCCTCGATTCCTGGCCACAATAAGTTCGTTATCATCTCGCGATAGCGAACACCATTCACGGCAAATGCTTGGCCGACCTCATGACACACTATCGCGAACAACGGCAATGTTTTCCCCAAAACGAATTGGGCGAGCTTGCACAGGTGGTTTCACCCAGTTTTTAGAAATATGTGCACAATTATCCCGATTGTGCACACATTTGGTCGCTTATGCTGACCAAAAATAATCACGAAGTGCACGAAATGCATTTTGATTTGAACGCCCATTTTCATAATACGCCTGAATAACTTTAACGCGTTGCTCGATTGTGTATCTTTCCATGGCTCAAATTGAGTTAGTCTGAAATTGAGAAATGTCAAGTGAAATTCTGAAAAAAACTTGACATTTAGGTGTGGTTCACATTCAACATCGGCCCTTAAAATTTAACCACCCTTTATATTAACGAATGCCAGTATGCATTACCATACATACAAGGTGGCGCAAAAATAACCTTCCGATGTTTTTTGGCTGTAATTTAAAAAAAATGAAAAACTTTGATTCTTCTTGTGGATTATTTTTATTTGGTCTTTTAATTTTTTTTACATCAAGTCGAGAATATTATGTCATGTAAATGGCCGCCGCCACAGTTGATTGTAATTTGAGCCCTTTTTATGGCATTTTCCACCACTTTGGCCAAAAATTCCGGCGATAGGTCCTCACATTCTTGACGGATATTGTCTTTAAGAGCTGCAAGAGTCTGAGGCTTGTTGACATAAACCCGCGACTTCAAAAAGCCCCACAAAAAGAAGTCTGGAGCAGTCAAATCAGGCGATCTTTCTGGCCAGTGCAAATCGCCAAAACGGGAGATTAGGCGCACGGGAAATGCATCCTTCAGCATATCGGTTGTGGCACGTGCAATATGTGGCGGTGCACCGTCCTGTTGGAACCACATGTTTTCCAATCCCAATTCATCAAGTTGCGGCAAAAAGAACTCTTTGATCATTGCTCTGTAGCGCTCACCATTCACAGTAACCGTTTGGCCAGCGACGTCTTCGAAGAAAAAAGGTCCGATGACTCCTCCAGCGAGAACAGCACACCATACAGTGACTTTGAGCGGGTGTAATGGCTCTTCGTGGGTTACACGCGGATTTTCAGTGCCCCAGAAGCGTAAATTTTGCTTATTTACGTACCCGTTAAGATGGAAATGGGCCTTATCACTCATGATTATTTTTGATGAAAAATCATCTTCCTCTTGGTGGTGATTAAGGATGGCTTGAGCGTATGTTAGACGCGATTGGCGGTCAGCAGCTAACAGCTGATGCACTGTCTGGACTTTGTACGGAAACATCTTCAAATCTTGTACCAAAATTCGTCGACTGATACCTATTTGCGTGGCACGTCGTCTGGTCGATGTCGACGGCGCTTCCATGACATCTTCGGCTACAGCAGCAATATTCTCGGCAGAACGGCTACTCCGAGGTTTGCCACGCCTGGCAGCATCTCGTGTTGTGCCAGTCTCTTCGAGGCGAGCGGCTAAACGTCACAGTGTTTCACCAGTAGGCGTTGGACGTCTAGGAACTCTGCGACGAAATTCACGTTGTGCCAAAGTCACCGACCGATTATTGCTCAAATAAATAGTCACCAATATTCCGCGTATTTCGCATGTGTTTACTACACAAATGTCAAAACAGAACTGACAATCGCAAAATTTATAGCATTTTCTGATAGGAGGATTACTTTTGCGCCACCTTGTAATTATACATTGATTTATATGATAAGATATGGCATACATTACATAATATAAAAATATATACAACACCATATATAATTTCATATGACTTGCAATATGGTCCCATATATACTTATATATGGCTTATATATGGCATATATACTTATATATGGCTTATACAGAACCATATAAAATGATATATGCTATTTAATATTTGAGATACATATAACAATATATGGTCTATTATTAGAAATATTTTGTATATGGTATAAGATATAATTATACTCGTATATGGTAAAATATTTGCAAACATATTTGAGATATATATATTTTTTTTTTTTAAACAACATTAAAACCACAAATACTGAGGTATAAATAGTATATATTTAAACTATGAATTGAGATTTTGTTATATATAAGACATAATTAGATATCATTATATGTGGTTCCATGTCAATGGTTTCGAATCCCAGCAAGGGAGATACAATTTTTTTACTGTTTTTTTAATTTTTTTATATTAATATTTTTTTCCATAACTTTAAAATTTTAACTCAATATTTGTTATTAGATATAATTAGTTTATAATAATCTAGATACATATAAAATTATATATGATCTTTGTTTCCAAAACTCCTATAAGTGTTGAAAATTTATATATTTTTTCTGTTTTAAATATTATTATTATTAAATTATTCAGTTTAATTTCTTCGACCTTTTTAATACAAATTTCAGGTAATAAGTATTCAAGCTTAAGGTCTATTTTATACAAAATTATTTATTTGTTATCCAATATTTCGCTATCTCAATGGATAGCTTCTTCAGGGATTTTCTGAAGAAGCTATCCATTGAGATAGCGAAATATTGGATAACAAATAAATAATTTTGTATAAAATAGACCTTAAGCTTGAATACTTATGACCTGAAATTTTTATTTTTATTATTTGTCAACATATTTTCCTCTGTCCATAAGATATAAAGGATATTTTTTATACAGTTATAGAACTTTAAGTTGGCAACACTTTGTTAACTGGCGGCCATTTTGTCAGCTGTCAAGTGATTTATGTTTAGTTTGGTTTGGTATTTTAAGATGAATTGACTGACGCCTGAGCAACGCTTCCAAATTGTGCAAATCTATTTAAAAAAAACACGGTTCTGTTACGTATCGCGCACTCGTCCATTTTACGGTCAACGTTTATTCTAAATGAGAATACGCATCAACTGAGACGTCGTACAGTACGTACAGAAGAAGTCATTGTAGATGAAGACTCGAATCAGTCTATCCGCCATTGTGCACATGAATTGTATATGTGTCCATCCACTTTATGGAAGATTTTGTGGAAAGATCTTGAAGCCACACGATCACCTAGCAAGGTGTAGATTCGGTGAATGGGCCCAAAACAAGATTGCCTACAAGATCATGCGATTTAACACCCCTAGACTATTTTCTTTGGGGATATGTGAAGTTGCTAGTCTACGCTAATAAGCCCGAAACGATTGACCACTTAGCACACAATATTCGCAGCGTTATTGCCGATATATGGCCACAAATGTTGGAAAAAGTCATCGAAAATTGGACCTCCAGATTAGACTACATCCGAGCCAACCGTGGCGGTCATATTTAAATTATAATGCCAGATGATTATTTTTCGAATAAAGTAAATTTCATGTCAATTTAAAAAATTCATCTGTATAAATAACACCCTTTATAATATTATATATAGTTATATATAATTATATAAAATCAAATAAGTACAGAACCAATTTAGTCTCATGTATTCAGCCATGATATGTAGAAATTTTTCCCATTTTTCCCAAATCTTCGAATTTATAATTATATATAAGTCTTGAATATATAATTATACGAAAAATGTAGTCTAATAAAGATAGCCACACACTGCTAAGAGCTTATCTCAGTACAAATCTGTCGAATTCTGGCGAAGCCATTGTTTGTTTTAGAATTTAAATATTTAAGTTTAAACATTTTTTATAAGTTTTTTAATAAATTTAAAATTTAATTTAAATTAAAATAATTTTAGTTTATTAATGAGTGTAGTTATTTGTTATTACATAACTTTTATTATATTTTTAAGCTAGTTTTAGTGCTTTACTTGGAATTGTAAATTGTTATGCAATACGTTTTTTTGGTCTGGATGGCTTTGTATTGCAATGTGAATAAATAAATAAATAAATAAATAAATAAACTAGATTCCGTATATATTGTGTTGTTGGATCTAATCTTATACAATTCGATTTGACATTTTTTCGAATAAATTTGGATCTTTCTTAATCCCTACATATAATGCTGGATCTAATTTTATCCTTTAAAATCCCCAAATATATTGCTAGATCTAATTTCATCTGCCGTTTTTCGGATAAATTCAGATCAGCTAGATATTACAGCAGATATTAAAGAATATCAAATTGGATATGGTTGTATATTGCGCCAGATCAATGTTTTTTGCTCGAATTGATATAATTATAAAATAAGTTTTGAGTTACTTAGAAATTAGACTTAGAACTAATTTTGAAAAAAATTTTAATGCTGAGGCCTTGAAAGCAGGTTTGTTTGACCCAGGGACGAAGTTAGAATCGGTAAATATTTATACCTACCTCCTAAAGAATGGTCCTATCTGAATTGAGCTTAAATTGGGCAATGATAGACACAGAAAACCATAGATGTGTGTCTAAAAAAATAACATAACAGAACAGAACGGAAACAAAAACCATGGTTGCAACATGATCACTGCTACAATATTATACTTGCTGCATTCGGGTATGATTTTCACAATCAGATATTGGTTTATAAATAGGTTCTAACCATAACTATGGTCGCTACCATTATTATTTTATTATTTTAAGATTTGCACATTCCATTTTATAACATGATTGGCAGTAACCATACTGTGGTAACAAAAAGTCTGACTATGAAAAAAATATGCTAATTATGGAAGTATAAAATGCTGACAGCAATCAATAAATAATAATAAATCAAATAAAATATAACTTTGACATTTGCAGTCAATACTGTCTTCTTTTCATAAAAAAAAAATAATCAGTTCAGATGGTGTCTTATTATTGAAAATGCCTTATACAAGGTGGCGCAAAAGTAATCCTCCTATCAGAAAATGCTATAAATTTTGCGATTGGCCCCTAATGTCAGTTCTGTTTTGACATTTGTGTAGTAAACATATGCGAAATACACGTTAATAAACAATGATACGCTACACTGCTCCAGAACGCGGAATATTGGTGACTATTTATTTGATGATTTTTCATCAAAAATAATCATGAGTTATGAGGCCCATTTCCATCTTAGCGGGTACGTAAATAAGCAAAATTTACGCTTCTGGGGCACTGAAAATCCGCGTGTAACCCACGAAGAGCCATTACACCCGCTCAAAGTCACTGTATGGTGTGCTCTTTTCGCTGGAGGAGTCATCGGAACTTTTTTCTTCGAAGACGTCGCGGGCCAAACGGTTACTGTGAATGGTGAGCGCTAGAGCAATGATCAACGAGTTCTTTTTGCCGCAACTTGATGAATTGGGATTGGAAAACATGTGGTTCCAACAGGACGGTGCAACGCCACACACTGCACGTGCCACAACCGATATGCTGAAGGATGCATTTCCCGGGCGCCTAATCTCCCGTTTTGGCGATTTGTACTGGCCAGCAAGATCGCCTGATTTGAACGCTCCAGACTTCTTTTTGTGGGGCTTTTTGAAGTCGCGGGTTTATGTCAACAAGCCTCAGACTCTTGCAGCTCTTAAAGACAATATCCGTCAAGAATGTGAGGACCTATCGCCGGAAGTTTTGGCCAAAGTGATGGAAAATGCCATAAAAAGGGCTCAAATTACAATCAACTGTGGCAGCGGCCATTTACATGACATAATATTCTCGACTTGATGTAAAAAAATTAAAAGACCAAATAAAAATAATCCACAAGAAGAATCAAAGTTTTTAATTTTTTTTAAATTACAGCCAAAAAACATCGGAAGGTTATTTTTGCGCCACCCTGTACATATATAAAATTATAATTTACACTAATCAATTCATTGTTAAAAATATTCTATATTTAATTATTTTCAATTAAAACAAAATATGTATATTAATTAATTTCTTGTAAAATAACGACTTTCTTTTGGAAAAACTACTCAGAATATTAATAAAATTAGTTTTTATTGGAAAAAGTCTGTAGAACCCAGGAGTGGTTTTGTACGAAAAGGTTCTTTATAAAAAAATACCAGATTTCTAGATTAAGATTTTATGGGCTTTTCCTTAAAATTAATTTTTAGATTCTACAAATTGTTTCTTTAATCAATTATATATATTCTAATATAATTAGATTATAAAAAATCTTCTGATTCTGAGGACTTTTTATCATAAAAAAATATTTTTAGATCCTAAGGACTTTTTCTAAAAGAAAAATTCTGAGAACTTAAAACAAATCTTAAAAATATCATTAGAATCTAAGAATTTTTCTATTAGAAAAAGTCCATAAAATCTATTTTTTTTTATTAAAAATGTCCTTAGAATTGAAAAAAAAAAATTTTTTAAATATTTATCTTTAAACAAGTCCATGGAATCAAAGAAGTATTTTTGAAAAAGTCCTTAATATCAAGTTTTTTCTTTAGTAAAAACATTTCTGAAATGTAAAGAACTTTTTCATAATTTCGAATCATAATATTACTGTAGGGATCATATTATGGTGAAATTATGGTTATTTTATTAGCATAAACTATATTATAGTACGACTATGGTTGGCGCCATCATAATACCAAAAATATATGACGCTCTATGAACTAAAACGATTCAACGCTTTATCCAACTCTCCATCAGATGGAGAGCAACAGCTGTTTTAAGATTTATCACCTCGCTGAATGACAACATTATCATATTTGAAGCCCCTTACTTTTCACTACCTTTCATCTCTCTTTTACCGTTTGATCAAGGAATCAATACAGAATTTTGAATTTTAGCGAACTTTTACCGAAGCCCGTTTTTACTAATTTTTTCAACAACTTGACTGTAAAAAAATTATCGACATGCTGCCGAATAAAAAATAATAGAAAAATATTTTTTTCTACCCCTTTTTCGACTTTTTCATCATAGAAAAAATATGGACTTGAGTTGTCGATTTTACATCCAAATCAGCATGTAAGAGGTGAGGGAATTCTCTTGTAAATGTGACTAAAGTTGTTCCAATATACTGTTTTGGGATCATATCCAAAAAAATTTCTGTCCGTTGTCAATAGAATTGGAGTATATGACATTTTTCCAAACAGTCCTAGAACTAATGATCGTTTTTATTGCGAGCTTTAGTGAGCTAGGTCGGAGTTGAACATACCCCAGAAGAGAAAAAAACATAACCTTAGGCCGAAAGCCAGTCACCCACAAAACCTTTTTTTTTTTTGGCAAATTAGTCGGTAAATTCAAAAGTATTTTAGAGATTGTGACTGATTATGATGTGGTATTTATGTCTGTTCTTCCCTATTTACAAAATTCCTATAATGGCCTTAGGGGCTATATCATATCACCGTTTTTTTTTCATTTTTTTAATGGATTTTTTTATGATTTTCTAATAAATTTAAAATTTCCATATACACATTAAAATAAGAAACAAACTTTGTAAAAAATTGTTCTTAAATTAGTACAGAAAAAAATTATATTTCTTGGTGTAGAATAAATTAATAATAAATATTCTGTTTATACTCGTACTACCATAAAATTTTGCCAAACCAAAATTAAATTACTTTGTTTTATACCAAATCTTCTTTGGCACAATTGTTGTTTTTGAACATAAAAACAAAAACAATACAATTGCAAATATTTAAAAATGCAACAACAATTGAACTCATAAATTAAACATTAAACAGTAACAAGAGTAACTAAAAATTATAAAAGGAAATAAAATATTTTCTGGCTACTTTTAAAATTTACAACAATTGCATACGAAAATTGTTACTTCCCTTTGCGGTAAATAATGAAAGTAACACAACAAAAGCTAATAAAAATAAAATATAATGGACAGACAAAATTAACGAACGATATAGTAATAAATATAAAACAAATTTTTTAAATGTGCCCAAAATAATAAACGTAGTTACATTTTCTTTATACGAAATACAGATAAATACATAATGTATAAAATGGGTAGGATTGTATGCAGTAATAAAATTAAGTAAATAAATTAATTAGTACAAATGAAATTAATAATATAATTTTGAATTTTTAAATTGTATATTGTATATTGTATATTGTATATTTTTTTTTAAATTTTTATATTTATACAATCGTTGAAGTAACTAATACAAATTATATTTTCTATATAAATAAAATATAAAATTTTATTTTCTATGTATGGTGCACCGTACGTACACCTTCGAATTTAAAGTATTTTTTGCAAGGTAATTTCGAAATAAATTTTTGCCGAACACTTTTTTTAATTTTTCGTTATGTCTACGGCATTTAAGGTAGGATCTTGAAGTATGATATATCGATGTTTTTGTCTCGAGGAGTACAATGATTCCGCTCTACCTCTCCAACGATAAGGAACATTTCATAATTTATTAACCCGTTATGAGCCGAAAATATAACGATTTCAAAAGGTATAATCGTAAAAACATATAATTATACATGAAGGTATATATGACTGTATATACAGTTATACAAATTATATATGATGAGATAAAAAAATATCAACAAATATATACCGTCATACATGGTTTCAAGTATAAGTATAGGAATATTTTGCATTAAAATCTGCTATTTGTTTTAAAGGGGTTTGACATTTATTTAAAATTAATTTCGTATTCAAATTTCAGATGTGCTTTCAATAATAAAATCTTTCTGTTTTTTACCACTAAATTAGAAAATAGGTCTTAATTAATTTGTCTCTTCTCCACAACATATCCAAATTTGATCAAAATTGAAGTGAACCACTTCGCAGACCTTCCTTGTAAGTACAAGTACTTATTATCAAAAATAGGGCATTATGGCCCATAGTTCTCTGTACTGACTTTGCTTATTTTTAATATAAAACAATTAAAAAATTTTCCTTAATTTAAGTCAAATTTTATTAAAACAGAAAAAAATTCCCTAAAAAAATTAAAAATTGCTATGCTTGGGTAAAAACGAAAGAGTTTGTATACTCTTAAATAGTTCATACTTTTCCTGAGTAATCTTTCTTGATTTTAGGGAGAAAAAAAGTAAATTAAATAAAAATTTATCAATTTTTAAGAAAAACATCTTAGTTTAAGAAATTTGCATACTAAAATATAATAAAACTAAGTTTAGTTAAAAACAAGTAAGAGCGGCTAAATTCGGCTATGCCGAATCTTATATACCCTTCACCATGGTTGGGAAAAACCTGAAGTTTATATATGGACATATATGGAATGGACAGATTTATATACGGACGCCTTTAAGAGGAAATTAAACATTTAGTTTGGTGATAAAACTTGGACTCGGAAAAATTTATGGTTCCAGAAAATAGGTATTTAAAAAAAAAATTATGTTTTGGGCATAACTTTTTCAGCAAATATGTTATACTAAAGATTTTCGATCTTTTGCTATATAACACGTATCCATAGGTCATATTACAGCTCTAGATTAGTGTTTGTTGTTTGTGTATAAAAAATGAAGAGGTGAAAGGATTTCAACAAATCGTTAAAAGAAATCACTAGAACTGCATCTGTTTTATTTCTACAAAAACGTTTGATTTAGCTGGCAAATTTGCATTTGGGATTTTATTTAGCTTTTTTATTAAAAAATATTTTTAATTTCTTTAGCTTAATTTTAAAAATTTGAAAGAAAATAGTTTATATTTTTTTTTCTAAATTATTATAAGTTGTGACCTAAAATAGTTGCACTCAAAGGGAAATTATGTATAAAATTTTCTTAATATATGAGAAATAAAATGGTTTAAAAATCTTTTTATAAATTCTTTTAAATCGGAGCAAAAAATAGAAATAAAACCGTTTGTATTTTGTTTGTATCAGAGGGTTTTTATAAAAATTTAGATGTTTTTAGCCTATTTATGGATTATTTAATTATTAATTTAAAATTTTATTTAAATTAATTATTTAATGTTAAAAAAAAAATAAACAAAAAAAAGGCTTAAGAAAATAAAAAAAAGTGTACAAAAAAAAAGTGATTTGACCGGGATTCGAACCCGCGGCCTTAGAGAAAAAAAAGTATTTGTGACATAGCGTCTAGACAACTGAGCTATTGAAGCTCACACAAAATCATCGTTAATAGAGGTACATATATAAAAAGTCTTCGTTTATTAGAGATTTGTTTGGTTTTTATTTAAATGACTAATCTTTGTATGTGTTTGTTGTTTGTGTATAAAAGGTGGAGATGAAAGAAAAGTATTTCAACAAATGGATGTGTTTGTTATGCGTAAAATTCTACATACATATTAAACAAAGGGATTTTACGGAAAAAAATAGAGGTAGTCCTGGTTTTTTGCTAATATCGCAGCCATATATTTACCGATCTGTCTGATTTTCAACAGCAAACAGAAATAAATAACAATCAAGTCCTCGTCATGTCTGGGTTCTTCGGAAAACCTATTTCAACACACAGACGGACAGACGGACATCGTTAAATCAAATTCGCTCTTCATAAGGACCAAGAATATATATACTTTATAGGGTCTAAGATCAATATTGTAGAAATTACAAACGGAATGACAAACTTTTATATACCCTTCCACCTGGGTATAAAAAAAATAGAACATAATTTACTCCCATTTAGTTTAAAAAATTTATCAAACTTAGATGAGAAAGTACTTGAACTTAGTGTGTGATTATTTTAATTCGCGATTAGTAAAATTAACTTAGTTTTAGAAAGCCATTTCTAAATTCAGTTTTTAAGTCTACCACTTTTTAATTTTTAAAATTATTTTCTAAAAATTAAAAACAAAAATAATAAATTTGCATACTAAAATGTAATAAATCTAAGTTTAGTTCAAAAAATAATTAGAACATAATTTACTCACATTTAGTCAAACAATGTGTCTAACTTAAAATGAGAAAGTACTTGAACTTAATGTGTGTTCATTTTTTTTTTTCTAAAATAAGTTTTTAAATCTTATTTTTAAAAATTATTTTCTAAAAAATAGTTCAGGCAGTTAAAAACAAAAAGTAATAATTTTTTTTTTCTATTTAATAATAAAAATTTATTTGGTTTTAGAAACTGATGAACTATTTGTAGGGAAAATTTTTATGCAAATTAGTTCAGATAAATTTTAAAAATTTTAAGAAAATGTTTTTTTTTTTCAACTAAAAGTTTTCTTATTTTTGGGAAATAATAATCTTAGGTATAGGATTTTTTCCTGAAAATTTCTTCGTATTCAAATTTCAGATGTGTTTTTAATAATAAAATCTTTCTGTTTTTTACCACTAAATTGGAAAATAGGTCTTAATTAATTTTTATCTTCTCCACAACATACATTAAGTTCAGATTAATTAAAAAAAACTTTAGTAAATATTTCTTAAATCGAGAAAAAGTTTAGTTTTTGTTGTAAAACGTTTAACTTATTTTAATTTAAAAAAAATAAAACAATAAATTAAAAACAAACTATGTAGTTAATTTTCCTAATTTTAAAGAAAAAATATTACTAAAGGAAACAAATTAAAGTATCCATTAAAAAAAATTGTGCATGATTGTAATTTTTGGTTCGTGAGTCAAAAACCACTAATCTTATTTTAAAGTAGCTTAAAATATATTTTAAAATTTTGTTAGCAAAAGATTAAAAAATCTCAAATTTGCGCTTTTATGTAATAATTTTGTTTGCTGACTACAATACAAAATATCACAATCACATTTTATACAGTACATTACGTCATAATGGCTTTCCCTTAATTGACGTTGCATCTATTAAACTTTAAATACTAGTTTTTCACTTAATTTAAAAAAAAAAGTTTAAGTTAAAAATGTCATAGAATAAACTTTCCAGTGAAACTTTGGTAATGGGTGCGATATTCTCATGCGTTACCTTGTAATGATAGCTCGTTACCTTTTTCATTTTTTGCAAGCATAAAGAAATTAGTTACTCATTATTGATAACGTAATATATGATTTATAAATGTAAAGTAATAATTGAAATATTTATGAAAATCTATTTTTAGATACATTACTTTGTGTTTTTTTGTAAGCAAAAGGGTAATGTATGTTTGTTTTGATAACACTAGCGAAAAAACGAAGCTCAACAATTCATTTAAGTTTAAAGCAATCAAATACAATATGCGTCGATAGCCAGTGGGTTCTTGGCTGGCAACCAGAGTTCCCTGATTCGATTCCTATCTTGACCACATTGTTTTTAATTACAAATATTTTAAATAAAATATTTGTAATAATTTTTTTTAATCAAAATTCCTGTTTTTTTAATCTATTTTTAGACACATTACTTTTTCCATTCTCGTAACCATATAAGTAACCCCTTACATTATCACCTCTAAAGTAATGGTTATATACATTACTTTGAGGCTCATCGCCTGTAAAATTCATCAGTGAAGTAAGGTGTAAAGTAATCCATCGGCCCCTATGGATATACATTACTTTACCCATTATTTAGTAATGTGTGGTTTTGCTGGCTTATGCCATTTTGCCACTTTCCAATAATAACAAGAAATGAAACTGTGATATTTTATATTCTTACACCAATTTCCTTAAATTAGTTAATTTAAGAAGACATAGGACCCCCAGTGTTCCTTAGCCATAGATGCCGTGTGTCACTTAGGGCGTCCCTTTTTGTAGTTCTCTCAAGCAGAACCATTAATTAACCTGCAGTGCATTTTTAATTTGTTTACCTCTTTGCTGATGAAATTTAATTTATATTTTAAAAATTTGAGTTGAGCATAAGTCCTTCGAGAGTTGGAAAATACTTACACAATGAGTGTAAAGTACTTTAAAATATATGGTAAAATACGAATATTATCTTTACCATAGAAACAGTTTCAGATTTATTAGAAAATTTATTAGAAATTTATCCAATTTAAGGATAGTTTTCACTTAAAAGAAGTGCTATTTAACTTGATATTAGAAAACATATTCTTATTTTTAGGGAGTTAAGTCCTAGTTTTTAGTAAATGAACTTAAATAAAATAAAATATTTTTTAAAACAAATCAAACATTTTCTAACTAACAGTAAAATTTAAGGTGATATATGAACTATTTTCTAATAAAAATTTAGTTCTCAATAGTAAAATTTTTCTATAATTTAGAAATTTTGACCAAATATTAAGTAAAATTAGTTTCTTAATTTTTAAGGAAAATTTTATAAAATTTTGGAAAAAAAGTGTCTTTGGTTTGATTTCAATTTTTCTTCCATATAAGTTAATTTTTCTAAATTGAATTGAATTTTTTTTTTTTGGGTGTAAAGACCTTTGTATTTACGTCACCTAATCGCCATTTCATAAAAATCAAGAATCGCTGATACATTATTATATCTATATGCTCAAAAGGATTTGAAATACTCATCATTAAAATCACGTCTACTCAATGTGAAGATTTTCTTTAGAACAATTAAAAATTTGTACCAACGACATATTTGCAACATCTTTAAACCTTAATAAATACAAATCTCTTCTTTTTTCATTGTTTTCGATTTTATGGAAAATTCACAATAACACTTGTATTTTAAATTGGCGTAAAAATTGTTTTAAAAGAACAACAAGCGAAATACAAAGTGTAAACTCGAAAATGCATTTTTTATGTTCTACTTCACGCAAGTTTTTCTACATTTTTGTTTTTTTTTTATTTTTTGGTTTTGAGCTGCTAAAATATACTAACACACATTGTTTTAAGGCAAACAATAAGAGCAATATGCACTATGATCAGAAAGTATAAGGAATAAATAAAATATATGTTAAATATAAAATTAAAATATTTTAAACTCCCATAAAAATCAAAGTATAAGTGAAGATATGTGATCATACATGGTCTGGTATATGATCATATACGTTCTTGCATATTTAAATATATGACCATACATGATCTCATTTCTTCATATATCTTTGAATCTGTAATTTAAGTGTAAATGGCCATATATGCTCATATAGGTTCATATATACTCTTATATACTTCATACATGATTCATGTATGCTTATAGATGATTCATATAACAGGTAAATTGAAAAGTCCCCGGCCTACCATACTAAAACGCATTTTTTTTTTTTGCAAAATTCGCTTTTTTTATTTAACATAGTTCCCTTCAAGGGTGATACACTGATTATAGCGACCCTCCAACTTTTCGATACCATTTTTGTAGTACGATTTGTCCTTTGCTTCAAAATAGTCCTCAGTTTCGGCGATCACCTTTTCATTCGACGAAAATTTCTTCCCAGCGAGCATTATTTTGAGATCTGAGAACAGCAAATAGTCGCTGAGGGCCAGATCTGGAGAATACGGTGAATGCGGAAGCAATTCGAAGCCCAATTCAAGGATTTATTCACTGACTTGTGGCACGGTGCATTGTCTTGGTAAAACAACACTTTCTTTTTCTTCAAATGCGGCCGTTATCCGGCGATTTCGTCATTCAGACGGTCCAATAACTCTATGTAAAAGTCGCTGTTGATGGTCCTTCCTGGTCCTGAGCATCCCAAAATACAGACGCCATAATCTTGCCAGCCGACTGTTGCGTCTTTCCACGCTTTGGAGTTGGTTCATCACGTGCAGTCCACTCGGATGACTGTCGATTGGACTTGAGAGTGAAATGATGGAGCCATGTTTCATCCATTGTCACATATCGAAGCAAAAACTCGGTTTAATTACACTTGAACATCTCCAAACACTGCACCGAATCATCAACTCGTCGTTGTTTTTGGTCAAAAGTGAGCTCGCGCAGCACCCACTTTGCACAGAGCTTTCTCATACCCAAATATTCGTGAATTCATTTCACCCAGCAAAAATGAAGCTGCCAAAGAATCAATAAAAGCATCACTACTATGGCAAAGTCATCACTTCTTTTCTAATGGTTTCATTGATGAATTTAACATTAGCGTGTTATAGGATGGAAGTATTCAAATGTAGCTACTAGCATTACTCATACTTTACTCTTAGGAAGCAATGATAATACAATGATTAGGTATTCTGATGCATGAGTGGAAAATGTTCATATACTTTGTAGTATTTAAGCTTTGATGAAAATTTAATTCATAAGAATGCAGAAAAAATAAGTTTCAAAAAGCGAAATTGATGCATTGATATACAAATGCTCTTTATTAAAACAAATAAATAATTTTGCATTAGTGAAAAAAGAATTTTCGAAACATTTTTCAAAAATTTTAATGAATTTTTAGACAAATTTTAAAATATTTTTGGATAATTTAAAAACCGGTTGTACAATTTGGAAACATTTTTAGACAATTTTAAAATATTTTTGAACAATTTTAAATAATATTTGCATAATTTTAAAACATTTTTGGGCAATTTGAAATAATTTGTACACAATTTTAAAATTATTTTGATTAATTCTAAATTAAAACTGGAAATGGTGTAGTTTCAAATAATAAACATAATGCAAAAATGCACAGATTGCGTCGTCATAAATATTTAAGGCTGAACAAATGCAAATGACAGGCCAGCTAATTTCAATTAAAGATTAAAAAAAATCGGTTTTTCTTGATTTTTCAAAACTTTTATAAAAATTGCAAAACTGCATAAATTCTAACCGTTATGAAATTTTAAACTAAAATATAAATAATGATTTAATAAAAAAAGTTATTATTTATTTTATTTATTTTATTTATTAATCATATAATTACAAATTATATGTTAATACCCTAACCGAGCACTAGCAACAAAGGCCTTCGGCTCGTTGTAGCGAAAACAGACCAGAGCCTCTGGTGGAAATTGAACCCACGAAAAAAGTTAAAAAAGTTCATCAGAACTATTTTCTCAGTTTGAATAAATGCTTAAGATTCAAAAAAATATACGATATACTATAACTTATGCATTAGAAGTAATGAAGAGTGATATTTTAAGATATGCATCGGGTTTATATCCAGATCATAGCATTTGAAATATGAACACATTAATTCTTTTGGAAGTGCCTTAGAATAACACCAAAAAATCATAAACTGAAGTTTAGGAAGTAATGAAAGAATCTAAAGAAAAGCGTATGAGTTTTTGGGTATATTAATTTTTGACAAAACAGCGAAGTGTATTTTTTTTTTAATTAAAATAAAATATTCAAATGTTTAAATAACAAATAAATCAATGAAAATTAAATTAAATTGTGGTGCAGTAAGCAAGGGTGTGAACTGTGAATCTAAATGCCCAGGTCTGATACCGGAAAAATAATTTTTTTTTTTGGTTGAAAAGTTCCTGCGCTCACCAAGAGATGGCACTGCTAGCTCCAAACTTTTTTTTTCTCAAGTTGGTATAACTGTCCTGAGAACACATGCAAAGTTGCAAGTCATTCTGTCAATTCTTTTTTTGTTTACAAGCTATTTGAAGTTGACGTGTCATTGATTTTTTTTAATATGGAAAAAATTGAATATAGTGCAGTCACTAGATTCTTTGTTTTGAAGGGTTTAAAAGCAAAGGAAATTTATGAACAATTGTTAGAAGTGTATTAGGAGTCCTCACCTTCAAAACGCATCATTGAATTTTGGGCTGGTGAATTTAAACGTGGTCGTACCACCTTAAAGACGATCCACGCGAAGGACGACCAAAAACTGCAACCACAGCAGAAATCATTGAGCAGATACATAATATGGTTAGTGAAGATCCAAGTTTGACTAAGCGTGAAATTTCTAATGCCATAGGCATCTCAGACGAACGAGTACTCCATGTTTTACATGAATAATTACGTATGAAAAAACTGTTTGGAAAGTTAGTGCCGCACACATTAACAATTCAACAAAAACTGGATCGAAAACAAATTTCTCAGCGTAATTTGGAGCGTTTTAAGCCGAATAAAACCGACTTCTTGCGTCGTTTTATAACCATAATCCTAAATTGAAACAAGAACGTTTACAGTGGACTGAAGCTGGTTTTTCAGCTCCAAAACAGGTGAAGTCACAACGATCAGCAAAGAAGGTTATGGCATCAGTTTTTGGGATGCAAAAAGAATTTTGTTTGTTGATTATCTTCAGAAAGGTAAAACAATCAACTCTGAATATTATTGCAGCCTTTCGGATCAGCTGGATGAATAAATTCGTGAGAAAATACCTGGTTTAAAGAAGAAAAAAATCATTTTTCATCAAGACAATGCACCTGCTCACAAAAGTGTTTTGACGATGGCTAAATTCAAGGAATTAAAGTACGAATTGCTTGAGGATCCACCGTATTCAGCAGATTTGGCTTCCAGTGACTACTATCTATTCAGAAATCTCAAACAATTCCTTCGTGGAAAGCATTTTTCGTCGAATGAAGAGGCCATAGCAGCCGTAGACGGTTATTTTGCAGAGCTTCCGGAAAACCATTATAAGGATGGGATACAATTATTGGAAGATCATTGGAACAAGTGTAATGAGCTTCTAGGAGATTATATTGAATAAAAAAATATATTTTGTAACAAAAACATTATTCTTTCATTTCGAGCGCAGGAACTTTTCAATCAACCTGTATGAACTCAAAAGCTTCATCAATTTCACAAACTCTACCTCAGATGGTGGGCGTAATTACTGTGTTGCCATATGCGAGGCCCGTCATCTTTTACCACCTTTTATGCCTTCTCTTAAACCCTTTCCAAAGACAGAAACACATTAATGAGTAGGAAGAATTTTCTTAGTGTTGCTTCTCTTATTAAAAAATAATAAAAAACCTTGTGACGATCCGCAATGTTGTCAAAAAAAGAACTATCGCTAACCTTAAAATATCTCTCAAAAAAAAAAATAACTTTAAATTCTGCACAGAGAAATAAGATTCATAGTAATAACCGAATTTTTTTGTCAACCGAATGGATTGGTTGGAGCCCCCGATATATTTACTTGTACACTTAAAATGGTTTGTAAGTTAAAACAACAGACAATGTAATTTTAAAGTAATGAAATTTCATTTTTCTTTCCATATAAATCAATTGGGGGTTGTCATTGATTTTTAAATGTTGTTTAAACAACTAACAAATTAGTAAAAACAAATAATCATTTAGTTAAAAATAAATGTATGAATTGTATCTACCGATTGGGAAACAATAAATGATTTTTTGTTTATTTAAAGTTGTTTTGGTTTCTTGCATTTCTTGCAAAATCTAGACTCACATAGTCTATAAACACATGTTATGTGATTGACCTTATGTGTGAATGTGAAATAATTTTGTAATTTTTTTGGAAAATACAGCAAACAAAATTTTAAATATGTAATAACTGTTACTGGAAGCAAAAAAAAAAAACACAATTTTTTTGTGGGTAAAATTTCGACAAATGAAAACAATAAATGAAACTGGAAAAAACTGTAAATGACAGTAAATCATTTTGAACAAATGTATAGAAAAGTTAAAAAAAAAAAATACTGAGGAGATTTGTGTTGCGGCAACCGAAAATTCTAAGTATTCTATCCGGCTGCTCTGTTGAATTTTTTAAAATTTTATTCTCTATAATTTACTAATAAAATGTTCATGTTTCTTTGCAATAAAACATTTTATACAGAAAGAACATGACTCTATGATCTAAAATCCTATTAATACAATTCATTTACCAAAATAACAGATCAACAATACATAAAAAATATTTCTTTAAATAATACATGTGTGTTGCTTTATTTTTAACTGAACTGAAAACTTTTTTTATTAAACTACAATATTCTGATATAATATTCTGAGAGTCGTAATAGAGATTCGCTTGAAACAATAAATTTCAATTGTATCCTGACTATCAAATAATTCGGTTACTGCAACCAAAATAAGTCACAGTATAAATATTTTCTCTCTGTGTTAAGCTTAATACCGTTATCCA
Source organism: Eustalomyia histrio (assembly GCA_949748255.1). NCBI lineage: Eukaryota > Metazoa > Arthropoda > Insecta > Diptera > Anthomyiidae > Eustalomyia > Eustalomyia histrio. The sequence continues at coordinate 37,514,822 of OX456526.1, forward strand.
ATAACACTAATCATATGAAACGGTTGCCAACCCTGGTATTCAACTCAATTTCAGCGAGGGGTGTCTCGACTTTATTCGATTTTTATAATTTTTCAGGTTTCAGACGACTTTTCCCAAAGTGTGGTTTTCTTTCTCCTGTATATCAAATATTTAAAAAAGGTAGCAGCTCTGCGTCCACAATATGTCAAATATTAATATAAACATTTTTTATGAGTACGTAAATTTTAAACTCTCTTTCTAAATTTTAAACTGCTCCCATACAAAAATCTTTTTATTTCTACATGTCGCACTTCATATGACATAAGGCCGATAAAAAAATACGTTTTTATAAATTTTCTTTTCTCTACGACAAATCCAAATTTGAGCAAAATCAGAGTGAATCACTCCATAGGTCTTGAATTTTACATTTTCATTACTACCCACCAAAAAAAAAAGTAGCAAAAGAAGATAAAAATAAGCAGTGATTTTGACTCCGGTGTTGTGAAAATTTGGATTGAAACCATTGACGTTCACATAGGGTTGTCATAGGGTGGAAGTTTTCTTTTATGATCCATTTTCATTGCATCTAAAGCACTTCTTATGGTTTAGTGAAAAAAGAGATCTTTTGATGTTCCCAAATAAATTTTGAATTTTTAATTTAAATTTCAGGAATTCGCCAGACACCTTCGTTGCTGTTTCAAATATAGGGCTTCAGTTTGATTGTTGGTTAAATTAAAACGGGACATTCCATAGTCGGGCCTTATTTATTACATTAATTTATTCGAAATTCTTGTAATTTATAAAAAAATATATATATTTTTTTTTACTTTTTGTATTGATAACTACAATTATAAGAATTTAAAACATGGTAAATTGTAAGTTAAAAATTGATACAAATCACTCCCACCTGATAACTTCTTCCAAAAATAACTAAATTTTTGTACTCAACCATAGTTATAAATGTCAAATAAATATGGAAATATCTGTGGTTAATGTTTAACTTTGAATGGTTAAAAAATAAGTTACCCGTATTAAATTTAAAAGAGTTAATTTCTTTCATAATCACATTTTTGGAAGTAGTGAAATAGAACTGTTGTAGAAGAAGAAATCGGAAATAAATCATATTTTAGATTCAATAAAAAATTTATTCCTTAAAAAGAACTTTCATTTATTTTTGATGGGTACATTGAGAAAACAAATTTATTGTGACAACCGAATTTCTTGCCAAACGAATGGTTAGGTTGGAGCCACCGATATATTTGTTTGTCGCGACCGAAATTTGATTATCGTAACAAAAATATTTTAATTTGGTTGGCATAATATTTTAATTTGGTTGGCACAATTAAATAATTCGGTTGATGCAACAAAAAGTTGGCAAAAAGTTCGATTAACACGATGAATCTGTTTTTCTGTGTATAAGTATTTTTTTTCTAATTTAAAATATTTCTATTTACTAAGTACACTCACCAAAAAAAGTGTGTAATTGCAACTGAAAATTTTGCTGTTATTACGGGAATTTTTGCCAATTTGAGCCCAGCGGTATTTTTTGCTAAGCTTAGCAACACATGCTTTCACAAAATTAGATGCCGCTACTAAACATTAGTAAAATTTTTGTAAAGTGGAACTTAAAATCTGATTGCTACAATCAGTAAAAAAAAAAAATACTTAATATTATAAGTAAAAAATTTCAAATTTATATTTTTTATCAAGCATCAAAATTTTTTATTTTATTTACTTTTTTCAAAAAATATTTTAGACAAAATTAAAAAAAAAAACAAAGGCTTAAAAATTGTAAACGAATTTATCATTTTGTTTTAATTTTGAAATTTCTTTTTTGAAAAATATCTTAGTCAATTTTTTTTTTACTTTTAAGGTCAAACTTTAATTGTTTTAGGGCTGATTTTTAGAACTAAAAAAACTTTTTAGAACTATTTTAAGTGGATGTCCTATTTTTAGACAAGAGTCGGTATATTCACTTCCGTTCCATTTTTTTAATGTATGTAACTTTTTAAGACAATTTAAGTAATTTTTAATAAGAAATAACATTTCTTTCAATATCTAGTATTTTAAAGTAAGTAAATTTTTTTGCTAATTTTAGCAAATCGGTTTTCAAAAATTTGTAAAATGATTTCTGAAATTAGCAAAAAAAAATTTGTAAATATACTGTACAAATTCTGTAATTTGTAAAATGTAAATAGCAAAAAGATTTGCTAAATAATAATTTTTTTTTACTAAAAAATAGTACAAAAATAGTAAAGTGTGATCGAAAACCGTTTACAAATTTTGTTAACTAACTTTTTTTCTGACTGTATAAGCTAATGCTAATGAAAATTTCCCACCCATGTGAAAATCGAAATACAGGTTGGTTGAAAAGTTCCTGCGCTCACCAAGAGATGGCACTGCTAGCTCCAAACTTTTTTTTTCTCAAGTTGGTATAACTGTCCTGAGAACATATGCAAAGTTGCAAGTCATTCTGTCAATTCTTTCTTTGTTTACAAGCCATTTGAAGTTGACGTGTCATCGATTTTTTTTAATATGAAAAAATTGAATATCGTGCAGTCATTAGATTCTTTGTTTTGAAGGGTTTAAAAGCAAAGGAAATTTATGAACAATTGTTAGAAGTGTATAAGGAGTCCTCACCTTCAAAACGCACCGTTGAGTTTTGGGCTGGTGAATTTAAACGTGGTCGTACCAGCCTTGAAGACGATCCACGCGAACGACGACCAAAAACTGCAACCACAGCAGAAATCATTGAGCAGGAACATAATATGGTTAGTGAAGATCCAAGTTTGACTAAGCGCGCAATTGCTTATGCCGTAGGCATCTCAGACGAACGAGTACTCCATATTTTACATGAAGAATTACGTATGAAAAAACTGTTTGGAAAGTTAGTGCCACACACATTAACAATTCAACAAAAACTGGATCGAAAACAAATTTCTCAGCGTAATTTGGAGCGTTTTAAGCCGAATAAAACCGACTTCTTGCGTCGTTTTATAACTATGGATGAGACTTGGATCTATCACCATGATCCTAAATTGAAACAAGAACGTTTACAGTGGCCTGAAGCTGGTTGTTCAGCTCCAAAGCAGGTGAAGTCACAACGATCAGCAAAGAAGGTTATGACATCAGTTTTTTGTGATGCAAAAGGAAAATATTATTGCAGCCTTTTGGATCAACTGGATGAAAAAATTCGTGAGAAAAGACCTGGTTTAAAGAGGAAAAAAATCATTTTTCATCAAGACAATGCACCTGCTCACAAAAGTGTTTTGACGATGGCTAAATTCAATGAATTAAAGTACGAATTGCTTGAACATCCACCGTATTCACCAGATTTGGCTCCCATTGACTACTATCTCTTCAGAAATCTCAAACAATTCCCTCGTGGAAAGCATTTTTCGTCGAATGAAGAGGCCATAGCAGCCGTAGACGGTTATTTTGCAGAGCTTCCGGAAAACCATTATAAGGATGGGATAAAATTATTGGAAGATCATTGGAACAAGTGTATTGAGCTTCTAGAAGATTATATTGAATAAAAAAATATTTTTCGTAACAAAAACAGTATTCTTTCATTTCGAGCGCAGGAACTTTTCAACCAACCTGTATATATGAATATACATAATCACACATGGGCATGTATATGTTTATATATGAGCAGACATATGAGCATGTATGAGAATATATGACCATATACCCTCAAATTTGGGATCCAAAGGTATAGGGTCATATATTGATCAATGTATGGACATATATGACCAGTTATGCCCATGTTTGATCATATACGAGCCCATGTATGATCATGAATGCTCATATATATTTTGATTTTAACATGGGCAAGTATGATTAGCAGTAAGTCTAATCTATTTCCTTAATAACCTCTTGTTTGCAATTAAAAAGCGTTTTATAAAATATATTTCATTTATGCCTTTATTGGTCAAATTAATTGTGTTTAACATACTAACCCTGTCATTTAAGTTGTGGTTTTACAAATGAAATTCAATTTGAAATCATTGTAAAAAATCGATTTGTCGGTCTAATATTTTTTGACACTTTAAATTGACCAATTTTGTGTACAAAAAATCTTTCTAGCAAACGTGATGTGTATTGTCTCTCATACAAATATACATAAGATTTTCTAAATACAAAACTGTAGACAACAACAATATAATTGTTAAAATACAACCATTTAACTGTAAATACCCTCTTAGGTAATCAATTGTATACTATAGTAGTAGTAGCACTACTACTAGTACAGTTCTCTAGCAACAAATATAAATAGTAGTTGTACTACTGCTACTACTACTACTACTACTACTATGTAGTATTAACAACACACAACAAGAAGACCTTAATCCCATTTTGACAATTCAACAAAAATTTCTATTCTATTGACCATTATCTGCATGATTTTTCTATTCTAGAAAAATGTTTACCTAAGGAAAAGTACTTTTTAAATACAATTTGTAGCTAATGATTTTGTTGTTTTGGTTAGTAGTATTCTTTATCGTATTGATGTTGTTGTTGTTATTGTTGCAGTTGTTAGTTTGATTCAGTGTTGCTGGGTATATTTTTTTTAATTTTTTTGGTTTTAAATTGATTTCTAATGTGATTGTGTTCTGAATTACAAACGAAAAAAAAATCTCAAATTGATAGTTATTGTAATAAAGATTACAGTTTTATTGTTGAAAAAACAAATATAAATTTATTGGTTAATACTCAATGGAGTTTAAAATTTGGGTAAACATTTTAAAAGACCTTCAATTATGAATTATTCATAATGCAGATATTCTATTTTGTCTTAAGCCAATATTTATACAGTTTACACATGCGAATCTTGTTATAATAATTTTTTTGTTTACAAGTTTTCTTGACAAAAAAAAAAACCAACAAATTTAAACTACGTGTGTGATAGAAAATTTTATATCAATCATACGCACTAGTATATTTTAAATAAATATTACTCATACGTGACATAAAAAATATGAGACATAAAAATATGAGTCATAAAAATTTAAATCACTCATACGCACTAGTGCATTTGAAATAAATATAACTCATACGCAACAGTGATTTTTTAATACAGACATTGACTTAAATTTGTTTAAATCAAAACAACAAATTGAATTTGTTCTTCAAAAACTTCTCAACTAAATTTATTTCGATATTTTAGAGTGTATAAATTTTCAAAACTATAACCAAAGATTTTAATTTAACAATTGTTAATTCAATACATATACAGGTTGATTGAAAAGTTCCTGCGCTCGAAATGAAAGAATACTGTTTTTGTTACGAAATATATTTTTTTATTCAATATAATCTCCTAGAAGCTCAATACACTTGTTCCAATGATCTGCCAATAATTTTATCCCATCCTTATAATGGTTTTCCGGAAGCTCTGCAAAATAACCGTCTACGGCTGCTATGGCCTCATCATTCGACGAAAAATGCTTTCCACGAAGGAATTGTTTGAGATTTCTGACGAGATAGTAGTCACTGGGAGCCCATTCGTACTTTAATTCTTTGAACTTAGCCATCGTCAAACCACTTTTGTGAGCAGGTGCATTGTCTTGATGAAAAATGATATTTTCTTATTTAAACCAGGTCTTTTCTTACGAATTTTTTCATCCAGCTGATCCAAAAGGCTGCAATAATATTCGTAGTTGAATGTTTTACCTTTCTGAAGATAATCAATCAACAAAATTCCTTTTGCATCCCAAAAAACTGATGCCATAACCTTCTTTGCTGATCGTTGTGATTTCACCTGCTTTGGAGCTGAACAACCAGCTTCAGTCCACTGTAAACGTTCTTGTTTCAATTTAGGATCATGGTGGTAGATCCAAGTCTCATCCATAGTTATAAAACGACGCAAGAAGTCGGTTTTATTCGGCTTAAAACGCTCCAAATTACGCTGAGAAATTTGTTTTCGATCCAGTTTTTGTTGAATTGTTAATGTGTGCGGCACTAACTTTCCAAACAGGTTTTTATACGTAATTCTTCATGTAAAATATGGAGTACTCGTATGTCTGAGATGACTATGGCATTAGCAATTTCACGCTTAGTCAAACTTGGATCTCTACTAACCATATTATGTACCTGTTCAATGATTTTTTGATCGTCTTTCGCGTGGATCGTCTTTAAGGCTGGTACGACCACGTTTAAATTCACCAGCCCAAAACTCAACGGTGCGTTTTGAAGGTGAGGTCTCCTTATACACTTCTAACAATTGTTCATAAATTTGCTTTGCTTTTAAACCCTTCAAAACAAAGAATCTTATGACTGCAAGATATTCAATTTTTCCACATTATAAAAAATCAATGACACGTCAACTTCAAATGGCTTGTAAACAAAGAAAGAATTGACAGAATGACTTGCAACTTTGCATGTGTTCTTAGGACAGTTATACCAACTTGAGAAAAAAAAAGTTTGGAGCTAGCAGTGCCACCTCTTGGTAAGCGCAGGAACTTTTCAATCAACCTCTATAACATTTAAAGCAATTTAAAACAATTTTTTTTTTAATTTTATTTTTCAAATAAATTTAATTATTTAACCATATATTTTCCATGTAACTTACACTGACACATCTTTTAAATTATGTTGACAACAAACAGAGAGAAACATTCAAACTCTGACAAGTCCTTTTCATTTATATTTTTCTTTTACATAAAATTTTTTAAATTCTTATAAACCAGAACTAAAAAAATAATCATCTGTATGTATGCAAGTGTGGGTGGATGATGGCTAGAGAAAAGTTATTATTGTATTACAAAATACCTTACAGATTTATTCAAGTTGAAATATTAAATTTCAAATAGAAGTTAAAAGAATAACTTTTCTTACATAAATTTGACTGACTGTCAGAGAAAATTTGATACATTTTTGTTGTTGTTTTTTTTAAATTTTTTTTTTCAAAAGTTGTTACGTATAAAATCTATTATGGGTAATTTTGTATACAGGTGATAAGTCTTATAAAATACCAAAGGGAGAGAAGGAACAAAGCAAACTTTTAATAAACTAATAATAGATATCGAAAACTTATTGAATACAAAATAAAAAATAAGAAATTCGTAGTAGTTACAAACTACAGTTAAACTTTGTAAAGAAGATTTTTTTTATGCAAATAATTTTAATTAAGAATTGAATTTGTTATTATCTTAAGCCCCAATGTGCTGAATATTTATATGGTTTAAAAGCTGCTGCTACTATTTTACATACCATGTTTGTACTGATTTTTAGTAAAAAAAAAATATTATTTAGTAATTTTGTTTGCTATTTACATTTTTAGAGAATATTTACCAAATTTTGTTGCTAGCCTCAGAAATCATTTTAAAAATTTTTGAAAACCGATTTGCAAAACTTAGCAAAATAAATTTACTAATTTTAAAAAAGTGGATATTGAAGTAAATTTTATTTCTATTTATACACTCACCAAAAAAAAGTCTGTAATGGCAACTGAAAATTTTGCTGTTATTATGGGAAATTTTGCTAATTTGAGCTTAAGGGTATTTTTTGCTAATCTTAGCAATACATGTCTGCTGACGCGTAGTACAATGAAATTAGTAGAAAAGTTAGTAGCCGCTATTAAATTTTAGTAAGCTTTTTGTTAAGTGAAATTTATACAAACTTGATTGCACTAATATCACTAGTTTACAAAATGAAATTTTTTTCATGTACAGTTGATGAGAGATTGATTTCCTTATGTATTTTCTCCCGCTGAATTCGAAAATCAAGGTTAATTTTTTTTATGAAACAGTTTTTGAGATATTGTGATTTTTTTTTAATTTTTCGACCTTTTTTCACTTGACGAATCATATCTCGAGCTAGAAATGTCCGATTGGCTCGTTCTTGGTACCCAAATGCAAGGTATTGAGATGACGAACAAATATGTATAATCGGATCTTTGATCGGTAAAGCCGTACAAAATATATCGATAACTTTAGGGCACATTTTCAAAAAAATCATATTTTACAGTAACACTTTTCCGACGGAAAAAAACGTCTGGTTTTTCTTCATGTGCGTAAACCTGACACTTTTATGTAAGAACTAAGAAAAACCAGAAGAAAATCGACCGAAAAATAACAAAGTTATAAGCAATTGAGTGAATAAATCCAAATCTCATATTTTAAGAATAATTTATTTTTTTCGACAATATATTGGGTTTAAACTCTTGCAATACATTCTTGACATTTTTGTGTGTTAGAAATAGTTGTGGCCCTTGCTTTGTCTCCAGTTGCTTTTGGGATCCGTTTCTCTAGTGAGAAACCATACATTGTCTCCCAACATTGCTTCATCCCAAAATCCGTGATAGCGCCGCTCAATGGTCTTAATTTGTTGGTGAAATCTCTCGCCGTGTTCGTCACTTACGTCACCAAGATTGTCCGGAAAGAAATTCAAATGCGAATGCAAGAAATGGATTTTTAGAGACAACCAGAAATGAAATAAGATAATGGCATTCCGTACCCATCTTTTTGTAGTTCTTCAGCAATTTGGTAATAATTCCCTCGTAGTTAGGGCTTTTATTGTTCCCAAGAAAATTGGTAACAACCAGTTGAAATGAATTCCAGGCCTCGTTTTCAACGGGTGTTAAATATTTTGGAAAATCTGTGCTTTTTATCAATTTCTTTATGTGTGGACCATCGAAGACGCCTTCCTTGATTTTTGCTACATAAAGCTGCGGGAAAAGGGTTTTCAAATAGGAAAATACTTGGCCTTCCTGTTTTCTTCTATAATGATGTTCACGAGCACGACTATCCCAGAGGCAAAGAAAGCAGCAATATTTTGTATATCCACCCTGCATTTCACACAACATGCCGACGACTTTGAGATGTATTTTAGCAAACTGGCCATTGTGGCGTATGATTCTTTAGTGTTGACGGCATGAACGATGGGGATAGAAGGGAACACATATTTTTGAGTTTAGTTATGTAGCCAAAGGGGTTTGGGCTGGGTTGGTTGAAGGGGTAACTTTTCTATTTTTCAACTCCCCAAAAAAATTTCGTAGATCTTGTCTTGATGGTTGACTATGTCGTATTACGAACCGTAACCCTCTAATGCTCTTTCTTCAGATATCAATAATATTTATATTATATAATTTTGATTTATTGCTTTATTTAGGCGATATAGTAATCAAATAGTTTCAGTAATCAAATAGTAATGATATACCAAAAATTATTGATCTATTGTTATTATTTTTGAAGTTACTTTTCGATTTTTGAAAATTTGCGTAATTTGGCGAAATTGACACTTAATATTATTAAATTCTACCGAAATTTAGACTGAGTGCATTATCTCTGTATAATATCAAAAAAATCTGTTAACTGGTTTTTGAGCTAGAGGGCTGCTGTAAAACGTGTCCTGATGTTATCCTGTAAAACCTGGATCAAAATTAATGACTTATTTTTAAAGTACAGACTCGTAACTTCCTTTGTTATTATCAATAATGTATGCCAGAGCATAAATATATCTTTGGTGATTTCTTAAAGATTTATTTCTAATTTTGACTTTAGACGGGTTTTCTCGTGGAAATCGTTCTTTGAACAAAAAAAGTTAAAAGGCAGACAAAGTAGTAGTTTCTATCGATATCGTTATTATTATTATTATTTAATATCTGACAACCGCTTTTTGATGGTACATATGCCAAGGAACTCACATTTTAAATTTAAGGTTTCTAGTCAAAGTGGTTTATACCACGCTCCTGACAAAAATTCTAAAAAAAACCCTCAACATTGAATTAGCATATAATCCAGGAACATATATATTTGGATTGGTTAGGTAGCTAAAGAGGAGGCTTCCCCATTTTAAATCACCTTTCTAGAAAAATTCTCCAAATTGCTTTATCAGAGAATTATCTCACAGTTTTTTTCAACTGAAAAATTCATATTCGGCCTGATTACGGTTGTCGAATTCGTAGTCGAAATTTTCGACTCCATACAAAATGGTTTTGTGTAAATTGAAAATTATAAAGAAATTTAATTCTGATTTTATATGTTTTATAATCCAATTATTGTTTATGATAAATTTAGGTTTTCAGCGTTTTTAGCGACTTTTCAGCGACAACCGTAATAAGGGCCATTAACTACTTAAGTTACACTCATTTCCAGTTTCATTCCATTCCATTTCGTTCCCTTGTCTCGTGTTTTGAAACACTTGTCCCTCGTTTCATTCCATTTCGTTCCCCTGGTCTACTGTTTCAATTCCAATCGTTCCTCCTTCCATTCCATTTCTTTCCATTTCTTTCCATTTGTCTAATGTTTCAATTCCAATTTTTCCCCGTACCATTCCATTTCGTTCCCCTGGTCTACTGTTTCAATTCCAATCGTTCCTCCTTCCATTCCATTTCTTTCCATTTGTCTAATGTTTCAATTCCAATTTTTCCCCGTACCATTCCATTTCGGTCCCCTTTTCTACTGTTTCAATCACACTCGTTCTTCGTTTTATTCCAACTCGTTACCCTTGTCAAGTGATTCAGTTCCACACGTTTCTTGTTTAATTCAATTTCGCTGCATCTGCCTTTGTGTTTCATTTTTAGTCATTCCCCGCTCCATTCCATTTCGTTCCCCTTATCTAGTGTTTGACTCCACTCGTTTGCCAATTCGTTTCATTTTGTTCCCCTTGTCTAGCGCTTTAATTCCACTCGTTCCCCATACCATTATACCATTTTTATCCAAAAGATTTTGAGCAGGTCGTCAAGAGGAGGCTTTTAAAAAAACCCATCTTATTGGATGCCCATGCCGCAAAAGAAACCTGGATACCGAATTTCAGCTTCATAGCTCCTTCGGCTTTTGCTGGGCGATGTTGAGTGGGTGGATTAGTCCGTCAGTAACGTTACAATTATTTGAATTTTTGGCTAAATATTGTTTTCACTATCAAAGCGATGGTTTCTTTTATTTTGAATACAGAGCATATTCAGTCACAATTATCGGAAAGGATTTAAAGACAATAAAAAACTTTTCAGGACAGCCAAATCGGGAGATCTGGGGGCTCAAGCCCCCAAGTGATCCCGTCCTGTTGGAAACACACCAGATCGTCAACTTTCGCTACGTAAAATTCAGTCAGCATAGCTCCATAACGGTTGCCGTTTATGGAGAAAGCGTCACAGTCAGTTGTTTAAAAAAAAAACAATGTTCATTCAAGTTTTCCGACATAACTGCTTCACGAATTATGAGTGCATTATTTCTCGTCCCCCAGAACCGAAAATTTAGCTTGTTGATGAGGCCGCTGGGACAAAAATGACTCTTGTCGCGCGTCCTTCAGGCCTATAGCGATTGTTTGTTTTTCGATAGTATCAACTTCACGAATGTAAAAAAACCAAACTGACATACGATGTCATTTAAAAAAATGCTAGCACTTTCCAATAGAGTGATACTTATTGTCCCTTCTTGTAAATTACTTCGAACGTGTTTTTTTTTTTTATGATGTGGTGTATCGTGTCTTCTGTCATGATTTATTTTGCGCCTCCTGAAGCTAAAACATCCTTGCTGATACGATAAGTGAATGTAAAGAGCTTGTAGTCACTAAATTTCTGCCTGATTTCGTTAAAAAGTGATTGAAATAGAGATGGGCTGGTATTGAGTTTCAAAAAACCGGACATTCTTATATCCCTTGAATACTTTCAAAATCTCCCAAGTCTGAGATTATTCTCTTTTCAGGACGGTATGCTTAAAAGATTTATTCAATTTGGGGCATTAATCTTGCAATTTTTGTAGAGTTTGTTATGATCTGCAATTGACCTTTGATAAAATAAGGACCCTTCTGACGGATAGCCTCATTACAATTAAATTTGAAACTGTATTAAAACTTTACAATGTTAAATCGGTTGGGTGTCAATAAATCTCGAAGATAGTTCAAAAGTTTCATACGTAGTTATTTTCATACTTTAACTTACTTTTGGTTTCTAAAAGCAACACATTACTTTTCTCTATCATATAAACAATTTTTGATTTTTGAATCGTTGATTTAATTTTGAAATAAAAACTATCCCGGTTAGTCAATCTTTATATGTTTCCACTATTGTCATTAGCATATTATGATAATTAAGAACATATTGATTGTATTATCTAACATATCTATCTTAAATATTTTTGTGGTTTAAATGAAATTTTTTTTGTTTTAATGAAATGCAATATTCATTTCAAAAGTTATTTTGTATAAAAATTTGCAATTTTAATAAAGTTGTCTTTATTGCATCTACTACCTAGAGGTGTCAAATAAGAAAAAACTTTTATATGAAAGTAGTTGCCCAAAAAAAGAAGAAGTTATCTGAGTAAAGTTTTGTTGGTTTTTTTTTTTTTTTTGGGTAGATAAATGGAAAAGGGTTTGGGATTCCGACTGCAAGTGAAGTATTGTATAACTGGCATTTGTCTGTTAAAACTGCCATTGTCTGTTAAAACAAGCCATTGATGTTGATGATACTTTTATATTTGTATAGTCTTTTACAACCATCAAATTGCGTCTGATTTTTTTTTTTTGTTCATACATACAACTGGGATATTTGAAATGCAAAAGGTTATTTAAAATAGTCAATTGACTATAACAGATGAATATGAACAAATATACAAATGTAAATAATAGTTACCTTAACCATGAGCCAGAATGGGTACAAAGATTTTAACACAAATACATCTACATCTGAACACACACACACACCCGCACCCACCCATACAATTCATATTTATATGTACAATATAATCCATAAAATTCATTGTATACCTTGTGGCGTTTAAAAGTGCTTATAATCTGTCAATTTTCATTATGTATGTGGTAATTTCAATGACTTTTATAACAGTTCTTGTGAATTTTGTATTTGAGGTTTGTCCGTCTGCCGTACTCAAGTGTGAATGAATGTTTTTGAGTGTAATTGTATGATTATTGCACGTTTAATCGTCAAAACCTATCGAGAGCGTTTGATTGCAAAATGGAAATGAAACCTTAACAAAGAAAAACAAAAGCATATAATTTTTTTTTTTTTGTTTTTGTTTTCTGTATTCGTATTGTTTTGCTTTTATCATCATCATCATCATTATCGTTTGTAGTCGTAGACATCGTTATATATATTTTCTTTTTTTTTTTTTGTCAAATGACATTTGAGTGTCATTATGTCAAACTGTTGGGTTGTTATGGTGTTGTGGTTATATGAAGAATCAGAGATTTTTGTCTGGTTGGTGTTTATTTTTTTTTTTCTTCTATGTTCATTTGTGGTCATTTTATATATTGAAGGTGTTTCTGTTTGAGGGCAGGGGGAGGCAATAATAAAAAAGAATCTTAATATTTTTATTATAAAAAATATGTATAATTCTTAACACAATTGACTTTTTTTCCAGAGATTTTGTTAGTTTTGTTTGTAATGAGAATATTGGATGAAAGCAGACAACTGTGCAGGAAAATTTAAACAAAGGGTGGTTAAATTTTAAGGGCCGATGTTGATTTTGAATAAAACTCAAATCTTTTTATTATGATAATATGGTATGGTTTAATTACGTATGGAATAAAATATCGGCCTAATGGCCGCCGCGAACTCGGCGGCACACCTCCATCCGATGGGCCAAATTTTCGATGGCGCTGAGGCATAATTGAGGTTCTCTGCCGTTAATGTGCCGAATTATCTCATTCTTTACCTCTTGAATTGTTGCTGGCTTATCGAAGTACACCTTTTCTTTCAAATAACCACAAAGAAAAAGACCAACGATGTCAAATTATCGCCACCACGTGAGATAACACGGCCATTGAATTTGTCGCGCAAAAGAGCCATTGTTTCGTTAGCTGTGTGGCAAGTGGCACCGTCCTGTTGAAACCACATATCGTCTAGGGTCATGTCCTCAATTCATGGTTACAATAAGTTCGTTATCATCTCGCGATAGCGAACACCATTCACGGTAAATGCTTGGCCGACCTCATGACACACTATCGCGAACAACAGCAATGTTTTCCGCAGAACGAACTGGGCGAGCATGCACAGGTGTTTTCACAGACCCGGTTTGCTCAAATTTGCCAACAATTCTCCCGATTGTGGACACATTTGGTCGATTATGCTGACCAAAAAAATCACGAAGTGCACAATATGCATTTTGATTTGAACGCCCATTTTCATAATAAGCCTGAATAACTTTGTCACGTTGCTCGATTGTGTATCTTTCCATGGTTCAAATTGAGTTAGTCTGAAATTGAGAAATGTCAAAAGAAATGCAGAAAAAACTTGACGTTTAGGTGTGGTTCACATTCAACATCGGCCCTTAAAATTTAACCACCCTTTACAAATAGTTAACACAACTTTCCAATTAAAAAAAAATTTGGAGTAAACAAGAAAAAGTTTCTAGATATATAAAAAATTGTTTCAATTCGAATTACAAGAACTTTATAAACACACACATAAGGCCATTCACACAAAATGTGTATGTGTGCGAGGGTACATTTTGCAGATTAACAAAATAAATAAAAATATAAAAAACCCTAACAATTCAAATAAATGAATATCAAATAATAATAATAAATTTCAACATTTATTTTTAACTGATTAATTATTTATATTTACTGTTGTGTCAGTTGCTTAAACACCATTTAAAAATAAAAAACAAAAAGCATTTGATTTAAATGAAAAGTAAGTAGATCGGGTTTTAAATGAAATTTAATTTCTTTTAAATGGTATTTCCTGTGGGTGATTTGCAGGGCCACATGACTACGTGCGAAAGTATAACTTTACAACTTAAAGGTATACAAAATTATCAGTATTTGCACCAATTGTCGATTTGAACAATTTAATAACTTTCATAAATAGAATGAAAATCGGTATATAATTTTCAAACGCTGAATAAAAATATCTTAAGAGTTTTCAAAATTTTTTCTGGTTTAAATGGGAAAAATCTCCCCCTCGTTGGGCTGATCAAACCCCTTTGGCTAGAAACCTGATATTTGAAATATTCTGGGCTAAGTAACTATTGCAGCCTGCTCAAACCGCTTTGGATAAATACCTGAAATTTTAAAAACAAGTAAAATTAAAACACTTAAATTGGGAAATCAAATTTAATAGAATGGAGAAAATGCCGAATTAAAACACTAGATAGGGGAATGTAAAGGTGAATAAATGAAATTGAAACATAGACTAGGGGATGAAAATGGAATAAAATGGCGAAAAAGTGGAATTGAAATACTAGGCAAGGGAAAAGAAATGAAATAGAACGAGGGAAATTGCAAAAACAAACAAAACTCGAAATAGAATGGAATGTGAAACAAGTCGAATTAAAACAGCTAACACATGGAACAAAATGAAAGAGACGGAATTTTTTAAAATTTTTACGGGTGGCATAAGAAAAGGAAAGTCTTTGCATTAATGTTCTATCAAAATTGATACTTTTTAAAATCTCCAATAAATGTATAGGGTTAAAATGGGGAAAAAATGCACACTAAACCGCTGGAGCTATTATGTTGAAATTTGGGATTCTGACAACAGTTTCCTCTTAACGTCCAGTCTAAATTCCTTGGGCTGGAAACCTGAAATTTTTAGTATGTTATTCTGAAGGTATGGACTAGCTCGGTGGCAGTGGAAATAACTCTAATCTTAAGTGTTTGGTATAAAAAGGCATTGAATCGGAGCAATATTCTATAGGAGAAAAGTTCTTATAATCGTAGGAGTTTTCTATAAGAAAAAGCCGTCCGTAGCTTAAAGTTTTTTAAAGAAGGATATCGTCAGAATCTGAAGTTTTATATAGAAAAATATTTTAAGGATTTAAGGATATTTCTATAGGAAAAAGTCCTTAGGGTATAAGGTTACCTTTTTGTTAGCATACACACTTAAAATATTTTGTAAGTTAAATTAACAGAAAATAGCATTTAAATGAAATGATATTTCATTCAAAAAATGGTCTATATACTTATCATTATTAATGTAAATTTTTTTTTGCTAATCTTAGCAAACAGATTTTAAATTCCACTTTACAAAAAGTTTACTATAATTTAGTAGCGGCAGCTAATTTTTACCTAACAATTACGTAAACAATAACTGATTATTCATTTATCTAAAATTGTTTCAGTTTTTGCATTTTTGTTTGTTTTTAAATTTAGAAAATGTATACTCACACAGTCTATATAGACATTTTGTGTGGATGGCTTTATGTGTGTGTGTTTATGAAGTTCTAGTAATTTGAATTGAAAAAAAAAATTAATAAAAAACAAATTGGATTTTTATGAGTTTTTTTTTTTTGAAACATACGCTCAGAAAAAAGAGTTATTAAAAAAATTTGTAAACGGTTTTTAATCCTACTTTGCTATTTTTGTACTAATTTTTAGTAAAAATAATATTATTTAGCAAATCTTTTTGCTATTTACAGAATTTTTACAGAATATTTGAAAATTTTGTAGCTTATTTCAGAAATCATTTTACAAATTTTCAAAAACCGATTTGCTAATATTAGCAAAAAAATTAAATAATTTTAAAAAAGTGGATATTAAAGGAAATGTTATTTCTAATTAAAACTTACACCTACAGACTTAAATTGCCTTATATTATATTAAAAAAAGGGATCGAAAGTAAATATACCGACTCATGCTTAAAAATAGAACATTTACTTAAAATAGCACTAAAAAAATTTTTAGTTCAAAAACCAGCCCTAAAAACAACTAAAATTTGACCTTAAAAGCGAAAAAAAAAAAAAAAATTACTGAAAATTACCAATTTAAAACAAAATGATAAATTCGTTTAAGTTTTTTAAATTTTTAAGCTTTTGATTTTTTTATTTTTAATTTTGTCTTAAATATTTTTTGAAAAAAATAAATAAACTAAAAATTTTTGATGCTTGATAAAAAAAATTGAAACTTTGTACTAATATTAATAATATTTAGTAAATTTTTTTGCTGATTTCAGCAAACAGATTTTAAATTCCACTTTACAAAAAGTTTACTAAAATTTAGTAGCGGCAGCTAATTTTTTCTACAAATTTCATTGTACTACACGTCAGCAGAGATGGGTTGCTATGACTAGCAAAAATACCGCTTGGTTCAAATTAGCAAAATTTTTTTTTTATTTGCTGTTACAGACTTTTTTTGGTGAGTGCACAGCACACAAAATTTAAATCTGCAATAACTGTAACGCCAAAAAATAAACAACAAATTTCTGTTATGTGGGTAAATTTTTATTAAATTTCAAACGAATTAAAAAAAAAAAATAAATGAAACTGAAAAAATTACCCAATGACACTAAATCATTTTGAACAAATGTATAAAAAAGTTAAAAATAATATTTTGTTGAAAACTAAATGTATGTTCGGTAATTTTCAACTGAACTGCTAACTTTTTTTATTAAAATACAAACAGTAAACTACATAATATTTTTAGTGCAGTACCATAGGATCGAGAATCAGTTTTAACTAGATTTGAATCTAAGTGTTCTCCTAAGGAAAAGTCATAAGAGTTTTTCTAACCCCAGAATCTGATAGTGTTCTATAAAAACAAATGTTTTATTCTGAGGGTTTTCTGCAGTAAAATATCGTTAAAATAAAATAATTTTTTTATTAGTAAGTGTCCCGACATGGGAAACTTTCATGAGGAACTACGAGATTCAGAGGACTTTGTTTCTATATAAAATTCTTCAAAGACTATTTCACATAAAAAAATCTCCGATTTAAAAAAAAAAATTTATCCTATAAAAGAAAACTGGTATTCTGAGGATTATTTTATAAAGAAATGAATTTCAGGTTTTAAGGATTTTTCCTACAGAAATTTCAATTATATTCAGTGCAATCTTAGTTCAATTCAAAATTCTTAAATTCTGAGTACATGTTATTATTCGAATCTAAGTTTTTGTGAAAAAATATCATGAGAACCTTCAAATTTTTTCTATACCATAAGTCCTTAGAATATAAGGAATTTTTTTAAAGAAAAAATTTCTTGAAATCTGATGCTATTTCTATAAAAAAGTCTTCTTTAAGTCTTACAAACTTTATAAAAGTAATATTACATGCAATTTTAGAGTGTATAATGTAATGTAACAAGTTTTTGTAACAACTTCTTATTATTATAATTTTCAATTTATCTAAAAACCACTAACATAATTTTAATGCTGTAATTCTTAATGATGATATAGATGTGAAGTAGTGATTACATTTAATGATAAAGGCAACAATGCTAATCATAACGTAAACTATGTGTACGTAACATCCGCATATTAGTAATGCTTTAGTTCATTTTAGTAGTAGCACTAACATAATCATCCCTAATGGTGTCCCAAGAAGAACGCAATTTTTAAATTTTAAATAAAACACAGATATTTAAAAAAAAATCGTGAAACTTTATTATATCGTAAAGTAGACAGAATGAGGTTATGTATGGAACAATATATCGTGCAGATGGCCGCCGCGGCTTTGCTGGCATGCACGCGATCTTTTAATGAAATTTTCAATGACCGTTTTGCATTAATGCTGCGGTATTTCATTAATGCAGCGTCCAATTTCCTCTTTTAAGCCTTGAGTCGTCGTCAGCTTATTCGCGTAAACCATCGACTTCAAAAAACCCCAAAGAAAAAAATCTAATGGTGTTAAATCGCACGATCTAGGCGGCCAATTCTGATCTCCAAAACGCGAAATAATACGACCGGGAAATGACCGATGCAGCAATTGAATTGTTTCTCTGGCTGTATGACATGTGGCGCCGTCTTGTTGGAACCACATGCCCTCCACATTCATTTCTTCAATTCTAGGCAAGAAAAAACTGGTTATCATTTCACGATACCGAACACCATTGACTGTTTGCGCTTGACCTGCCTCATTTTCATAAAAAAAGGTCCAATGATTCCTCCAGCCCAAAAACCACAACACACAGTGACACGTTGAGGATGCATTTGCTTCTCGTGAATCACTCGAGGATTTTCCTCACCCCAAATGCGACAATTCTGCCTATTGACGAAGCCATCAAGATGAAAATGGGCCTCGTCACTGAAGATGATTTTATCGGCAAAATCAGCATTTTCATGTTGTCTCTCCAATACCCAATAAACGAACTCCCTTCGCTGTCCATGGTCAGCTGGCTTCAGTTCCTGAGTCAATTGAACTTTGTATGCATGAAGATGCAAATCTTTCGTCATCATCACGTACAGCTGCGACATTTTCGGTCGATCGACCTGGTCGATGGCGCGTTGTTGTCTTTACATCACTAACAGACCCAGTTTCGGCAAATTTATCCATTAATCTCTTTACAGTTGACTCTTTTGGAGCATTAATGTGACCCCAGATTGATCGCAATTTGCGAACTGTAGCCGCAAAACTTTCACCATTTTGGTAAAACAATTTCGCAATGAGAATGCGTTGTTCATTCGTGTAGCGCTCCATTTTTACTAACCTCGTACCTTCTACTAGCAAACAATAACAATTGTTCAAATGTCAAACAATGACACTTCGAATGTTGCCAGATTTAAAAATTGCGTTCTTCTTGGGACACCCTTTAGTAGTCTTTATAATTGCATGTGGCATAAAAACAGAAGCAGCTGAATTACTTTTACACTAAAAGAATTTACCAGGAAGCCATTCCAAGCTAAACATGACGATTCCTGTAAACTTGGATATTTTTGTGTAGAAAAAAATTCTTAGATCGGTCTGTCTTGTTTTTTATGTTAGCTCTGGGTTTGAAAATCGGTTCCAACTCATTTTGCGGATTTTTTTAGTCTTATTTTTAGCACTTCATCCAAAGGAGCCAAACAGTACCAGAAAGTCTCCCACATGGACGCAAAAATGTGACGGGTGTTCTCAAAGGGCAGGGTTTAGCTTGGAATACTCTCGCTTTATATAATAATGTATACGTAAAATGCACATTGGGGCAAAACAAAAAATTTTCTGGTATCATTTAAATTAAAGACCTTAGGTATAACACTAAAAAAAATGAACTAGAAATTAGAAAAATTAACTTATTTGGAGAAAACATTTAAATAAAAAATTTTAATAAAATTTTCCTTGAAATTAAGAAATAAATTTTACTTAAAATTTGGTAAAAATTTCTAAATTATAAAAAAGTTTTACTACTAAGAACTAAACATTTATTAGAAAACAGTAAAATTTCCTCTAAATTAGTTTATACATCATCTAAAATTTTACTATTAGTTAGGAAATGTTAACTTGTTTAAAAAAAAAATATCTTATTTAAGTTCATTAGATAATTTTTTTTTACTAAATACTAGGACTTAAAATTCCTAAAAATAACAAAATATTTTCTAACATCAAGTAAAATAGAACTAATTTTAAGTAAATATTAATAAAATTTCATTAGCAAAAAGTTGAAAAAAAAAATAAAAAAATGTACTGCAGGATATCCTGAAATGTAATAAATTGTGACAAAGTTAGATCCTTTTTGTAGTTAATTAACGGTTCTGCTTGAGAGAACTACAAAAAGGCATGCCCTAAGTAAAAAACGGCATCTATGGCTAAGGAACACCTGGGGTCCTTTGTCTTCTTAAATTTACTTATTTAAGGAAATTGTTGCAAAAATACAATATTTTGTATTTTGGATTCATTTTTAGTTCATGTCTTTTTTTGAGTGAAGTTATTTGTATCAGGAATTAGAAACTTATTGTATCAATGAAGTTGGATTATGAATAATACGAGGGCGGATCAATAAGTCCGTGACTTTTTGAATGAAACATAAAATAGGCATTTGTTTGATTAATAATTTCAACGTTGGAGCTAAATCTCTTTCCACCGAGCCATTTCTTTAGGTTTGGAAATAAGAAAAAAGTCACTTGGGGCTAAATCCGGAGAATAAGGCAATGAGGGGGCGAATGAGGGGACAATTCGTAGTCTGCCATGGAAACTAAGCTATCACACGATTCCGTTGGTGGTCGATTGTGAGCAAACGCGGCAGCCATCTTGCAGAAAGCTTTCTCACACCCAAGTGATCGTTCAAAATTGAAACCACTGAACCATGTGAGATGCCTATCTCTTTCACAATTTATCGCACATTCAATCTTCGATCGGCCAACACCATATCGTGATTTATTTTCAATTGTTTTGGACGTAGAGACCTAAACTGGGCGTCCAGAACGTTCGGCATCTTCCGTGCTTGTAAGGCCACAACGAAAGTCAGTAAACCAATTTTTTACCATTGAAATCGATGGTGCAGAGTCCCCATAGTATTTATCAAGCTTTTCCCTGGTTTAATTTACGGTTTTTTTCGCAAAAAATAATGTTTAATAAGCACTCGAAATTCACTTTTTTTCATTTTTAAAAAAATTCACGAGATTGTATGTTTTGAACAGCTGGTAAACGCAAAGTAAATGACGGAACTTGCTCAAAATTTGACAGTAGTCTATTAACAGGTGGTACTTGACGTGGGCAGTGTTGAATTTCACGAACTTATTGATACGCCCTCGTAAATTTAGAGAACTTCTACAAGAAATGTAATATTTATTATATATACATTTAATAATTAAATGAAATCATGGTTTTTAAGTATATCATTGATTTACACAGGGTGATGCAAAAAACCATCATCTGTTTTTCTTTCGCCATAACTTTTGTTACAGTGAAAAATTTTTAGATTTTTAACAGATAATATTTCCTTAAACACCGTCGGCATTGATAAAAATTTGGGTTCTTTTGATTACATTTTGCACTTTTGATCTCACGTTATAAATTTCAGCTCGAATGTTGTTCTTTAACTTTTACAAGGTACGGGGCTTATTGGCATACACCAACAACTTCAAATATACCAGGGGAAGAAGTTCAGGTCGGTCAAATCTAAAAGATCTAGCTGGCCAAGCAAAATCACCGAAACAAGAGATTACAAGCACTGGGAACACATTCATCAAAATACACATTGTGTCGTGAGTAGTATGACAAGTGGCGCCGTCCAATTAAAACCACATATCCTCAAAAATCACATCGTTAATTTCCGATAGAAATTCAGTCAATTATAGGGCATTCTTGAGGCACATAAAATTTATTATTATTTACTATAACTTATGACTTATGATGCCATTTGCAAATATGGCAGCACTTTCCAATAGGGTGTTACTTATTATCCCTCTTTGAAGCAAGCAGGTTGCCAATAATGGCCTACCCCTGCCCACTGCATTACTTCTAAAGTGGAAATAATGAGTTACTAAAAATGTGTTATACAGCCCCTTGTATACTGCATTACTTTTAGAATGAAAATAATTAGTTACTAGTAATGTGTTTAAGATACTTATTTGGCAATTTGATATTTTTTTTGTTTTCGAATTGTTAACAAAAATCAGTTTTTATTATATGAATTGTAACCACTTATTTTTGCCTTCCCTATAACTAGTTAGTTTAACCTTACCATTAACTAGTTACTTTACTCCCTACTCGTAAGGTTGGAGGGAACTAGCTGCCTCCAATGGCATTCCTGCGTTAAAATTATGATCTCATCAGGCAAACTTCAAACAGTTACTACTTGTTCTAATACCCATTATTTGGTAAGGTCTTTTTTTCTGGGTAATATTATATGCATATTCAGCAACACCCAAAATGATTCGGATAATATACTTAAAACGAATTCAAGTGCTTTTTAAAAAATTATCCGGATCCAGATCTTAAAATTAAAATCGACTGAGGCTCGTTTTTTAGCGGCACAGTCTCTCTTTTATGGGCTAAGAAGTGATGATAAAAATTATCCATTTTTTCGTTTTTCAGTTAACATTTTTTTTTTTTTAATTTAAGACAAATTAGAGAGAGACACATCTTCACCTCTATTTTCTTTAGTTTTTAATTTTTTCGGAATATCACACTTTTCCCAAAGACTTTTTTTCCCATACCACAAAATGTGGCAGCCCTGGAGCAAAAATACAGCCAATTTGCCTATCAAAGTATGTATTTTCTTAAGTACACACAAACAAAATTTAATTTTCATAAAAAAATTTAAATTTCATAAAAAAAATTTTAATTTCATAAATTTAAGACATGCTTCCGGCGGCTAATAAAAATCCATGTTTTATATTTTTCTCACCTCCTTTACATATACGAATAACTTTCCTGTGGCATTCAAAGCTAAGGGCACACCTATTCCAAATGGGCCGTGCGGACTCAGTGACTTGTAGAGAGGATCTCAAATGATTTTGAATTTAAAAAAAAGCATTCTAATCTGTCCCAACGTGCAATTAATATGTGTGTATGCGTGTGATTAAATCTATGTACATTTGTCTCAGAACATGAAAATTTTCAGCCGGACAATTTAGCCTTAAAAAATATGTTTAATTTTATGAGGGTGTAGATGTGTAATTTTTTCATATTTTTCATGTTAAAAACAATGTGATTTTTTTTTGTTCATCATCCCGTTGATTGTTCTTTTTTTTTGTTAGTTTCAAATGAATAGAAAACCACTGGTTGGTTAAGAATACAAATGACGATGATAATTATATATTTTACATTTTTTTTTTTAATTTTGGTCATTTTATAATAAAAATTTAGATACGACGTAAGGAAAGGAAAACAATTTTTGTTATTTTCTTTCTCTTCTATTGTCAACAGCAAATTATGATAAAAATAGAAATATTAGAGATAATAAAGTTGTGTGACAAAAAAAAAGGGTCAAATGATGTCTATGTTAATTACAAGCACTACAATAGATTAATTTAATTTGCAAATATTTAAGTTGTAGAAAAGTAAATAACTAACATGCAGAACACTTTAAATTAAATTAAAAAAAAATTACATCACAATCCCTAGTAGGAGTCTGTTCGTAGTAAGAATTAATATATTTATTGCACTTGTTTTCATTATGAGCAATTGAATTAAAGAACTTTTGATCATTTAAAAAAAAACTCAATTCTTTCATTGCTTCCAATGAATCCATTAGTATGTTTTACAGTTGATTTTTAGCAGTAATACTTAAAAATATAAGATGAAAAATCACTTATTCTACGATTAAATTAGGTCCAGCAATAAATTTGGGGATTCAAATGGATCTAAATTCATCCGAAAATGGCAGATCAAATTAAATCCATCAATATATTTAGAGATTAAGTAAGATCCAAATTTATCCGAAAAATGCCAGATTGAATTGTATTAGATTAGTTTCAACAACATAATACATATTCCGAATCTAGTTTATTAAAAAGCGTATTAAAACATTTTAATATTAATATTCAATTTTTTTAAGCTAAAGATCTTTTTTTTATAAAATTTCTTATTTTATTTTCGATATTACGCTAACAATTTCTTAGCATCTTCAGGAAAACAAAATTTTAATATTTAAAAATAAAAAAATAAATAAAAAAAATTGAATATTAATATTAAAATAAGATCGAATAAAGTTATATTATTTTAAAAGATTTTAAATTAAAAAAAGAGTTGTAGTGACTTAAGCACTCAGCAGTGTGTGGCTAACTCTGTTAGACTAATTGTATTACTATATTTTATCTTCGGGACTTATATATAACTATCAGAGAACTGCAAAATCAAATTTTTTCTTGATTTAATCATACACAAAAATTCTTGTTTACATTTAATAATTCAACAAAATTCACTGTAGGATAAAATCAGCATCATGTTACTGAACGCGTAATTGGGATCAGCGTGAATCATCTGTCGACTAAGTTCTATGCAAATGTAATCACTCAACAAAAAGTCAGCGTTGAATAAATCAGAAAAAACAACAAACAACGCGTATGAGTGTAATCATAATCAAAACAAAATAGAAACACATTTCATAAATGTACATTAGGGTGGGACTTAAATCCGCTTTTTTAGAATTTTTTGTTAGTAATACAATACTAAAAATATTCTTCTTTGTGAAATAAAAATATATTTTTGGAAAAAAAATTTAGGTCGATATCTCAGGCTTGTCTAATACGGAAAAATTTTAATATTGTCTAATTTTTTTTTTCATCTATTTTGATTGGAAAATTAGGCAATATTTAACTTTAACCGGATTGTGAGAGCATGAGATATCGACTAAATTAAAAAAAAAAATTCACAAAGAACAATATTTTTGGTATTACTAATAAAAATTCTAAAAAAACGCATTTTAGACCCACCCTAATTTATGAAATGTGTTTCTACAAAACCACCCCCTTTTTATAGCAAAGAAACTATTTTGTTTTAATTATGAATACACACATACGCTTTATTTATTACTTTTTCTGATTTATTCTACATCAAAATAATTATTGTTGACCGATGATTATAAATCAGTGACAACAATTTGCACGTCGTTTGATTGATTTAAAATCATCAACAAATATGTGTATTGGAGTATATTCAACGTTTGAACGCAAACACATATATATATTCTTGTGTTGATTGCGTATGAACATTTTGCAATCAGCATTTGCAGTTCTCTGATAACTATATACTTGGATGTTTGGAAAAACTTCTACATATCATGGCGGAATTAATAAGACTAAATTGGTTCTGTACTTATCTGATTATATATAATAATGGACTGAGGAAAAATTTTAATAAATAATTATATTTACAACAAAAAAATATATAAATTTTCAACACTTATAGGAGTTTGGAAAACAAATATTATATATAATTTTATATGTACCTAGAATGTTTTATACTAATTATATCAAAATTTCTAGGGGCTGCCCAAAATGAGTTAAAATTTAAGTTTTGTAAAAAAAAATATTAATATCAAAAAATGAAAAATGAAAAAAAAACTAAAAGAAATTTATCACCCTGGCTGGGATTCCAATTATGCTGGGAACCAATATATGCAACTATATATAACAATTTCTGAAATTTGTTTGCAAATATTGTACCATATATAATTATATATTATACCCTATCAAAAAATATTTCTTATATTGTACCATATATTGAATCAAATACAATTATATCTCATACCATATAGAAAAAAATTTTTGATAATGGACCATATATTATTATATCTTAAATATAAGAGAGCATATATAATTATATATAGTTCCGTATAAACCATTTATAATTATATATACAGTGTTATATATAATTTTATATAATAGAATATATACAATATCTTATCATTTAACTCATATCAAAATTTATGAAGATCAATATAAAACTAGATGTCGTTTTATATGAAACAGTATATGGTAATTTAAAAAAAAATTAATGTAATATATAATTACACTGTCCAACAAATTAAGACTTTTTGAATGGAACAGAATAGCTTTATTTACAACAATGGTGTCTTTGGTGACCCCCACTGAAATTTTCCGGCAAACATTTTCGTAGAATATTTTAATCCTTAAATGTCCTTTTTTAAAGGATATTTTTTATTTTCTCGAAAAAAGGGTCAAATTGACCCATAAAGAGACCAGTTAGAGGGCTAAGATCTTCCACAAAAAATAATCCTCATACAATTCCACAATACAACTCTGACCATAAGAATTCTCTCAGACATTAACTTACAGCATTTTTTTGCTCCCTTCGACCAAAAAATGAAAACTTTGACCCACTGTAAAAAAAAACTCAGACGTGCTGGACCATAAGTTTGTTCTACAAAAATGATCTACTCAACATACCCTTTCAGAATTATAGGGTCGCTATTCTGTTCCAAAAATGCTGTTGGACAGTGTTATTTATTATAATGCATACTGATATATGTTAATACGAGGGCGGATCAATAAGTCCGTGACTTTTTGAACTTTCCTCGTAGTTATATGAAATGCAATACTGGTCGCATCAAGTTCCACCTGTTAATAGACTACTGTTAAATTTTGAGCAAGTTATGTCATTTACTTTGCGTTTAACAGCTGTTCAAAAGATACAACCTCGTGGATTTTTTTAAAAATGGAAAAAAGTGAATTTCGAGTGCTCATGGAACATTATTTTTTGCGAAAAAACCGTCAATCAAACCAAGAAAAAGCTTGATAAATACTATGGGGACTCTGCACCATCGATTTCAATGGTAAAAAAGTGGTTTGCTGACTTTCGTTGTGGCCTTACAAGCACGGAACGTGCCGAACGTTCTGGACGCCCAGTTGAGGTCTCTAAATCCAAAACAATTAAAAAAATTCACGATATGGTGTTGGCCGATCGGAGATTAAATGTGCGATAGATTGTGGAAGACATAGGCATCTCCCATGGCTCAGTGGTTTCAATTTTGAATGATCACTTGGGTAGGAGAAAGCTTTCCGCAAGATGGCTGCCGCGTTTGCTCACAATCGACCTTCAACGGAATCGTGTGACAACTTAGTTTCCATTGCAAAAATCCATGATGTAGACTACGAATTGCCCCCTCATTTGCCTTATTCTCCGAATTAAGCCCCCAGTGACTATTTTCTATTTCCAAACCTCGACAAATCCTATTTTTTGGAAGGGATACAAAAATTGGAGAAACGTTGGACTAAGTGTATTGAGCTAAAAGAAGATTATGCTGAAAAAATTGTTTTTTTTTTGCAAAAAAAAAACTGTGTTTCATTCAAAAAGTCAAGGACTTGTTGATACACCCTCGTAACTTAGCAGATATATTTGCATTTTAATGCATTCCATATCGCTGAATGGTTAAGGGTATCAAAGGCCTTTTTCAAAGTCTATGAAAGTAAGGTACAGTGGTGATCTCCATTCCACTCACTGCCCTGCAATCACTCTCAGACTACTTACATGGTTGACAAAGGATTTGTGTGCGCGTAAACCGGCTTGTTTTCTTCTAAGCTCAGGAAAAAGAACAGATGATAGCCTTTTGTTAAATATGTGCGCAAAAACCTTATTAAGCTTACAGTTTTTACGTTCTGTAAGATCTTTTTTTTGGGTAAGTTTATGATTACGTCTTCAGCAATTTCCTCTGGAAGAAGTTGCCAAAACCAGAATTGTCTTACAATAGGCAAGAGTAGGCGAGCACTGGCTTTTGCATCAGATTTTAGCATCTCTGTAGAAATATTGTCCATACCAGGGGATATACTGATCTTAAGTTATTTGATTGATTCGAATATCTTAGTAATACGAGGGCGTATCAATAAGTCCGTGACTTTTCGAACTTCCCTCATAGTTCTATGAAATTCAACACTGCTCCCATTAAGTACAACCTGTTAATAGACTACTGTCAAATTTTGAGCAAGTTCCGTCATTTACTTTGCGTTTTTGGGCAATGATGGAGATATTTGTGTTCATCGGATGCGAATCACAGAATCATATCGGTTATTGAGTGGGGAGTGATGTAGACAATATTTTACCATATAATATGTTTACAGGTATTTATATATTTGTTTAAAAACAACTATATATGTGTGAAACATGCTTCCAACTCTTTTATTTTTATGGTTTTTATACCCTTCACCACAGGTGGAAGGGTATATATAAGTTTGTCATTCCGTTTGTAATTTCTACAATATTGATCTTAGACCCTATAAAGTATATATATTCTGGGTCCTTATGAAGAGCGAAGTTGATTTAACGATGTCAGTCTGTGTGTTGAAATGGGTTTTCCGAAGAACCCAGACATGATGAAGACTTGATTGTTATTTATTTCTGTTACATGTGATCCATTTCTGTTTGCTATTAAAAATCAGACAGATCGGTTAATAAATGGCTGAGATATTAGCAAAAAACCAGGACTACCTCTAATTTTTTCCATAAAAACCCTTTGTTTAATAAGTATGTAGAATTTCACGCATAACAAATACATCCATGTGTTAAAATTCTTTTCTTTCATCTCCACCTTTTATGCACAAACAACACACATACAAAGATTTGTCATTTAAATAAAAACTAAACAAATCTCTAATGAACGAAGACTTTTATATATGTACCTCTATTGACGATGATTTTGTGTGAGCTTTAATAGCTTAGTTGTCTAGACGCTATGTCACATATACTTTTTTTTCTCTAAGGCCGCGGGTTCGAATCCCGGTCAATTCACTTTTTTTTGTACATTTTTTTTTATTATTTTCTTAAGACTTTTTTTTGTTTATTTTTGGTTTTTTTAACATTTAATAATTAATTTATATAAAATTTTATATTAATAATTAAACAATCCATAAATAGGTTAAAAACATCAAAATTTTTATAAAAATCCTCTGATACAAACAAAATACAAACGGTTTTATTTCTATTTTTTGTTCCGATTTTAAAGAATTTATAAAAAAATTCTTAAACCATTTTATTTCTCATATATTAAGAAAATTGTATTCATAATTTCCCTTTAAGTGCAACTATTTTAGGTCATAACTTATAATAATTTTTAAAAAAAAAATTATAAACTATTTTCCTTTAAATTTTTAAAATTAAGCTAAAGAAATTAAAAATATTTTTAATAAAAAAGCGAAATAAAATCCCAAATGCTAATTTGCCAGCTAAATCAAACTTTTTTGCAGAAATAAAACACATGCAGTTCTAGTGATTTCTTTTAACGATTTGTTGAAATTCTTTTCTTTCACCTCTTCACCTTTTATACACAAACAACAAACAATATTCTAGAGCTGTAATATGACCTATGGATACGTCTTATATAGCAAAAGATCGAAACTTGGAAATATCGGTTCAGATACAAAAAAGTTATTCCCAAAACATAAATTTTTTTTAAATACCTATTTTCTGGAACCATAAATCTTCCCGAGTCCAAGTTTTATCACCAAACTAAATGGTTAATTTCCTCTTAAAGACGTCCGTATATAAATCTGTCCATTCCATATATGTCCATATATAAACTTCAGTTTTTTCCCAACCATGGTGAAGGGTATATAAGATTTGGCATAGCCGAATTTAGCCGCTCTTACTTGTTATACATAAGTTTCCCGACAAACAATGTAATGTTTGTTTTTTGTAACCTAAACTTAATGAATGAAAATATAATAATGTTGACAATATATATAGTTGATGCAAATATATATATGTTTGATGGTGTATGCATGTACATGTTTTCGGGCGAATATATTACTATTGCAGGCAAACATATTGTAGTAGAAAAACCATTTATATAATTTGCAGAGTTTACAAATATATTTTTATTACCAGCAAAATTATATTTCTAGCAAAGCGTTTTTTCGGCATGTAGGTATATATGAATACATACAGTGGAGAATACAAAGACACTGCTTAAAAATTATATTCGTGTATAGAAAATGAGTAAAATTAATTTTTTTTTATCTACTGTAAATTTTTTTTGCATATGTTAGAATCTGTTTTGGCAATATCATTTAAATGTAATACAAATATTTTTTAAATCTTTTATAATTTACACAAATAGTACATATGTTTGTACATACATACCCATGACATATGACAAAAAATTGTTCATGTATTTGGTTAATTTTTAGTTCATACATATTTTTCTATGTATATAAATGTATTTGTGAACATTTTGTGTCCTGCTGTCAGCGACAGCATTTACAATATTTTTTTTATGTGGTCGTTTTATAACAATAGTTACAACAACTACATAAACAAAAAAAAACTATAATGATACCAATATGGAGAAGAAGAGTAGTAGAAAGGAGGTGTATAATAAAACAACAACTGAACATATAAATAGATAGATAAAGAATATGGCGCCACAAGATGACTGATGTAGTTGGTAAAGTAAGCTGTCAGTTGGAAAAAATGAAATCCCATGCACATACACAAATACATAGATGCTAACAAAATCACATAAATGAACTCACACATACACTGATAACGTATATTATGTTTTGAAAATATGCGGAATAAAAAACTTGAAACATAAGCATTAAGACTTAAAAAATTGAAATGATTATTATTTTTTAGTTTGCCCGATATATAAAGCCCAATTGCCTTTTCCGATGTAACTGCACACCATACGGTGACTTTGAGAGGGTGTTATAGTGCTTTATGAGCAATGCGTGGATTATCCGTCCCCCAAAAGTGAGAATTTTGCTTATTGACGTGACCGCTGAGATATAAATTAACCTTGTTCCAAAATGTTACAGCTTAGGCGTCCAAAATGTTACAGCTTAGGCGTCACGAATGTCAAAACTAAACTGACATACGATGCCATTTGCAAAAATTGCAGAACTTCACAATAGGTTGATAATTATTGTTGCATCTTTTATATCTTGTGTAGATTCTCCGTTCCTCAAATGTGAGAATTTTTCTTTTAGTTATAAAAATTAACTTTTAAAAATCAGGTTCAATGTCAACCATTCAAGCAAAAGTTTGACCGTATTGCAAGTGAAATGGGCGGTCCGCTAGCAAAATTCTTTATGTCAATTTCACTTTATACGGAAACAAATGAAAATCATTCTTTAAATTCATTTTTTTATGGAAGGCAACACTAAGGAAATTCTTCCTATGCGTTGCTTTCTTTAGCATGGGATTAGAGGAGAGATAAAAGGTGGTGAAGGATTAAGGTCTTCAATTATGACAGCACTGTAATTGCGCGAATTGAAAAATCTTACAACAGTTGTATTCCTGATTCAATTGAAAAATATGGTTTCAACCGAAATTCTATTGTATTAATCGAATTTCGGTCGTCACAAACAAATACGTCGGTAGTTCCAACCAAACCATTGCATTGGCATGAAATTCGGTTGTGGCAATGAATCTGTCTTCTCCCTGTGTAGCCCTGTTATTTTATTTTACTTCGGTGGGGTTAAGAGTACTAAGGGCACCCCGAAAGAGGACGTTGTTATATGTAAGAGGTATAAAAAACTCATATATATTATTTTTCTAAATTGATGTTGCTGGGGATCGAACCCACAACGTCCTGTGTAACAGTGCAACGCGCTAACCGTTACACCACAACCTTCACTATTTCGGCCCTTTGTTTTGGAGTAAACTCACACACAGAAAACAAATTCGTGCTGACAACCGAATTTGTTGCTAATCGAAAGGTTCGTGAACTACAGTGAACTTTTAAAAATAAACAACAACAACAGCACAGATGGGAACGTGGAATAGCCAAGTGCAAATTTTTACACAAATTCAAAGACCATTTCAAAAACGATTAGATTGTTTCAAAAACTTTTGAAATGATTTCAAATGTAAATTAAAAAGCATCAATTGAAATTCAAAAACAACAAATAAAATAATATAAATATTTATTTTTTTTATATTTTTTTATAATAAAGCTTTCTTTTTATATCTCTATGTCTATAACTACCTGTTTTCATATATGGACTTCAGCCGAACACGAAATATAGCAATTATATTATATGCCTTGTTCTACATTTACTAACAAACACATAATATATTTGTTAGCTTTTGTTGTTTTTCATATTTTATCAAATTACAAATAAAAAAAATTTTAAATATTTTTATGTCAAATATTTTTGTTTAAATTTTAAAGAGAAAAGCCAAGAATTGCTAAGACTTGGCAGCATTTTTATAAAATGTTACTTTATCTATATAAGTGTTGT
This sequence comes from Eustalomyia histrio, assembly GCA_949748255.1. Classification (NCBI taxonomy): domain Eukaryota; kingdom Metazoa; phylum Arthropoda; class Insecta; order Diptera; family Anthomyiidae; genus Eustalomyia; species Eustalomyia histrio. Next base: position 37,547,031 of record OX456526.1, read on the forward strand.
TAATAAAATATTTTCAATTTTAAATACATATGTTTTGATATAAAAATAAACTTATAAATCTGAAATCTTGGGGATTCCAGTAAAGATTTAATGTGGTATTTAAATCTCAGATTTTTAATAAAAAAAGTTATTTAATTGAAAAAAAGGATTTTTTTTTGTTTTAAAGAAAATATACAAATTTAATAATTTCACTTAGGACCTGTGCGAGGTAGCTTAATAAATTCTAAACTAAATACAAATTGACAAAAGATTTTAAAATCTCTTTGACAAAATATTTGAACAATTTTTAAAATTTCATAGAAATTTGGATACCTGAATTTAGTTCAGATTTTGTTTTTTAGCCAGCTCACACAAAATACTGAGAGAAAATTGCGAAAATGTCCCTGATTTCAAAGCAAATTTCTCTCATTTCTGCACAAATTTCAGCAAAATCTGGTAAAGCCAATTGGACTTGCAAAAAAAAATCAATTGAAAAAAAAAATACTAAACATAGTAAAAAAAAGTATTTTGGAAATAACTTCGGGGGGGGGGACCACTGCCCCCCCCCCCCGGGCACGCCACTGCCTGTATATATAATTATATCTTATTATACACGCAGAAAAAAACACAGTTGGGGCAATCTATTCGATGAGCATCATATATTTTTGGGATTATGTTTCAGCCAACCATACTCGTACTATAATATATTTTTCATATTATGAAAATAATATAACCATAATTTTTACCCTAATATGGTCCCTACAGTTATATTATGATTCTAAACTATGAAAAAGTTCTTTAAATTTAAAAATTTTTCTTTAAAAAATGTTTTTGCTACAAAAAAAAATTGATATTAAGAACTTTTTTAAGAAAAACATTTTTAAAGAAAATTGTATAAAAAAAATTAATTTCTCAGGACTTTTTTAATAAAAAACATGAATTCTATGGAATCCATAAACATTTTTAAGATTATTTAAGATAGTCCTTAGAGTCCAGAAATTTTTCCAATAGAAAAAGTCATTAAAATCTAGGAATATTTCTACTAGAAAAAGTTCTTAAAATCTAAGTATTTTTCAGGATATAAAGTCCTCAGCATCTAAGCAGTTTTTAGAATATAAGACTTATTTAAGAATGAGTACATTTTTACCCAAGAAACAGTTTGCAGATTTTGTTTTGATTTAAGGAAAACTCCATAGAATCTAAAAATGTTTCCATCAGAAAATTTTCTAGAAATCTAGTATTTTGTAAAAGTAATTTTTTCGTACAAAACAACTCTTGGGACTTTTTTCTTATAAAAAATTCTTACATCGGGTCAAAATCATGTTTTATTTTATTTATAATAATTTATTAATTGTTGTCAGTATTTTATAGTTTCATAATTTTCATAATTTTTCATAGTTGGAATTTTTGTTACCACAGTATGGTTACAGTCAATCATGTTATAAAATAGAATGTGGCAATCATGAAATAGTTAATATAATAATGATGCTAGCAAGCATATTAAACGTTGTAACCTTTTTATAAGCCAATAACTTGATTGCGACAACCATACCCGAATGCAGCATGTTGCAACCATCTTTTTTCTACACTCAAAAAAAAAAAAGACATGAACTAAAATGAAATCAAAAATTTCCTTCAAGATAGTTTTAAAATTGTCCTCCATTTAAGTAAAATTTTATTAAAACTTAGAAAAATTTTCTTAAAAAGAATAAAAATTCCTAAGTTTGAGAAAAAACTTAATGTTTTATATACTCAGAAATAGTTCATATTTTTCCTAAGTAATATTTCTTGATTTTAGGACAAAAAAAACGCAATTAAATAAAAATTTATTAATTTTAAGAAAAAACATCTTAGTTTTAAGAAAATTGCATACTCAAATGTAATAAAATTAAGTTTAGGTAAAAGAAAAAATTAAGAACATAATTTACTCCCATTTAGTTCAAAAATGTGTCTAACTTAAATCGAGAAAGTACTTGAACTTAATGTGTGTTCATTTTTTGTTCGCGAGTAGTAAAACTAACTAAATTTTAGAAAGCCATTTCCAAATTCAGTTTTTAAGTATACCACTTTCTAATTTTGAAGAATTGTTTTAGTTCAGACAATTGAAAACAAAAAGTAATAAATTTTTTCGTATGTGAAAAAAAAATTTACTTGATTTTAGAAACTGATGAACTATTTCTAAGGAAAATTATCATGCAACTTAGTTCAGATAAATTATAAAAATTATAATAAAATATTCTTTGTTTTTCAAGTAAAAGCTTTCTAATTTTAAAAAAATAATAAAATTTGGTATAGGATTTTTTTTATTGGAAACAGTTTAAATTATTTTTAATATTCTATTCCAAAAAAAATCAAATCAAAACAAACCAGTTAGTTTTCCTAATTTTTAAGAAAAAATATTATTAAATAAAAGAAATTAAAGTAACCATTTAAAAAAACTATCGTGCATGATTGTAATTTTTGGTTCGTGATCGTGCGTAAGCGTGAGTCAAAAATCTCTCACGTGCCCATCTATAATCTTAACAGTCTTAAATATTGAAGTTAACTTAACTTAACTTAAAATATATTTTAAAATTTTGTTAGCAAAGGGTAAAAAATTTCGAATTCGCGCTTTTATGTGATAAATTTGTTTGTTGACTATACAATACAAAATATCGCAGGCACATTTTATACATTACGGCATAATGGCTTTCCTATAATTGCCATAGCGCTTATTAAACTTTATATTTATCGGACTATTTTTTCATTTAATAATAAAAAAGTTGAAATTTGTATATGTCAAATAAAGTTTAAGCTAAAAATCCCATAAAATAAACTTATGACTTTTCCATTTTCCAATAATAACAAGAAATGTTACTGTGATATTTTGTATTCTTGCAACAATTTCCTTAAATTAGTTAATTTAAGAAGACAAAGGACGTCCAGTGTTCCTTAGCCACAGATGCTGTGTGTTCCTTAGGGCGTTCCTTTTTGTAGTTCTCTCAAGCAGAACCGTTAATTAACTACGAAAAGGATCTGACTTTGTCACAATTTATTACGTTTCAGGATATCCTGCAGTACATTTTTTAATTTGTTTACATGAATTTAGTATAATTCAATTTAATTTTAAGATAAAAATGTATAGCCAAAAGCTTGTTAAGTGCAGTGTCCTCACAAAGCGGAAGTCCTCCGAAAGTGGGAAAATACTTCCTCAATGAGTGTAAAGTACCTTTACCATAGAAGCAAGATAATGATGATTTTCACTTAAAAGAAGTGCTATTTAACTTGTTGTTAGAAAATAGTTTTTTATTTTTAGGATGTTAAGTCCTAGTTTTTAGTAAAAAAATTATCTAATGAACTTAAATAAAATAAATTTTTTCTTAAAACCAAGGAAACATTTCCTAACTAACAGTACAATTTTAGATGATGTATGAACTAATTAGGAGGAAATTTTACTATTTTCTAAAAAATCGAAATATATATGAGCATACATGATCATACATGGGCCTGTATATGATCATACATGGGCATACATGGTCATATACGTCCATACATTGTTCAATATATGACCATACATGATCTCATATATGATCATATATCTTCGGATCCGAAATTTGAGGGTATATGGACGTATATGATCATATACGAGCATACATGAATAATATATGAGCATGTATGATAATATATGCACATATATCACCATATACCCTCAAATTTCGGATCTGAAGATATATGGTCATATATGAAATCATGTATGGACATGTATGCCCATGTATGATCATATACAGGCCCATGTATGATCATGTATGCTCATATATATTTCGATTTTTAGATGGGTAGTAAAATTTTTCTTTAATTTTGACAAAATTTTAAGTAAAATTTGTTTCTTAATTTCAAGGAAAGTTTTATTAAATATTGGTAAAAAGTGTCTTTGGCGCCGTTTTCATTTCAATTTTTCCTCTTAATAAGTTAATTTTTTTTTTGAGTGTATGTGAGTAAAGTCTACAAATTTTTCTAATACAAAAAGTCCTTACAATCTAAAAATATTTCTACTAGAAAAAGTTGCATTCGATTCAATTCTTTAACTTTTTGAACATAGTGTAATAATGTTCATAAAATTCAAACCTCCGAAATGAAGAGTCACATGTTTAAGCAGCATAGAAAAAAAAGGAAGAAAAAAAGTGAAAAAAGGAATAAAGAGTAAAACACTCTTGGGCACATTATGAAAGTGTTTGCTTTATAATGTATGTATACATAAAATCAATTTTTTTTCTTTATTTTAAAATTTTAATATACTGAAGTATAAAATCCAATATGTAGGGAATTAGCCAGCAACTAAAGAGGTGAAGGAATTTCATGTCACTACTTCAATAATGGAAGCGAAAGTTTGATAGTAAAGCCAGCGGTAGTAGAAGTGTAGCAGCAGAATTTTTGCAAAGGACTCTGGCAACATAATATCACTTTTGGCATTATAAATGTATAACATCACTCCAAGTGTACGAGTATATTTTCTTTGTGCAATATATTAGTTTTCATTTTATACAAATACACTAAACATATTATAGAAATATATAAAATGTGTGGGTTGATAATGACTTTTTTGCATTATTTTTTTTTTATCATTTTCGATTACATTTTTTTCCTATTATTTTTAATATTTATTTAAAGCAATGATTTTTAGAAAATATTAACATATATCGGCCATAATAATGCAAATACATGTCATTTGATTTAAGTTTTCCTTTGAAAAATGACATAATTACTCAGGAGAAAGAAATAGTTTTAACCATCTCACCAACTACGAGTATTAATACAGTAATTATCACAAAACTATCTGTATGTGATGATTACTTTTCATCACAATGTGGCTTCAATAATTTCGTTTGTTTTTTTTTTTGTTTTGTCGGTTCTTATATGAAATTCTGTATCATTTTTAATCTATCTCTTGCAGCAACACTCATTTGGATAATGACTTTAATGAATCCATTAAAAAATATTTGCAAAACGGTTACAATGATACTTTAAAAATGTTACTAATGAACATTTGCATTAAATTACAGTTGAATTTGTATTAATTAAAATGAAGAAATGTATTTTATATAATACGACAATAAAAAATCTGTCAAATGTATTTCAATTATTGGTATACAAGTTTATAATGTCGATTTTTTTCTTTTTTTGCTTAAATAATGCATTTATTATAATAACAAAATGAATTGATACATTATTCAAAGTATTAGTATTAATCGTTAGCCACTACTTTTTCCCATCTTTCTGATAGCATATGGATTCCGTGCTAAAAGAACTGCTCCGCTTTTGAGGTAAAGAATGAATCAAGCCAATTTCTGATACCCTGTTCTGAAGTAAAGCGTATTTCAGTAAGGGCGTTCTGCATCGATCGAAACAAATGGTAGTCAGAAGGGGCAAGGTCTGCGCTATAAGGCGGGTGAGCTAAAACTTCCCATCTACTGTTTTCCAAATAGTTTTTGACCGGTCTTTCAACATGTGGCTGAGCGTTGTCATGATAGAAGATTATGACCTCGTGTCTGTTCGAATATTCTGGTCGTTTTTTTGTTGATTGCTCTCTTCAAACGAATCAATTGTGTTTGGTGCAGGTCCCTTGTGATCGTCTGACCCGATTTCAACAGCTTAAAATACAAAACACCCTTCTGATACCACCAAATAAAGAGCATTATCTTGGCGCCATAGATATTCGGCGTTTTGGCTGGTTGGCCGGGCTTTACACATGACTTTTTGCGCTTGGGGTTATCGTAATGTATTCATTTTTTATCACCAGTAACAATGCAGTGCAAAAATTACTTCTTTTTGTAGCGTTCAAGCAGCATTTCCGACATGCAAAATCCCCTTTTAACGTATCTCGACTTCAATTCATATGGCACCCAATTTCCTTGCTTTTGAATGAATCCAAATGTTTTTGAACGTAGAGAAATGGCTTGTTGTGTGACTCCCAATGATAATGGAAGTTCTTCTTGCGTTTGACAACAATCTTTGTAGAGTAATGCTTCCAATTCCTTATCTTCAAACTTTTTCGCCTGGCCAGGCCTCCCTGTGTCGAAATCACCACTTTTGAATCGCGCAAACCATCATTCACAAGATTTTTGAGTTGGTGCATGTTAACCTTAAGCTTCTACCAACAATCGATAACTTTCAGCAGCTGTTTTCTTCCAATGAAAGAAGGTTATCAGAATTCCCCGCAAAACATCTTCTTTTAGGCACAAAATTGGACATTATTACAGCGATTGAAAAAAAAAATGTTTATTTACATTTTGGCGTCTATCGAATACTGAATTATAATGACAGATGTTAACCCTCCAAAATCGATATTTGTTATTATTGACACAAACCATATGTGATAGTTATGCCATCTGTCATCAAAAGTCATCACTGCTTGAATTGGAGACATAACATAATCCCAACGGACGATGTCCTAATTTACGGTTTTGAGATTATATGGGAAAATGTTTCAGGAGTTGTGGCTATCATCGAAGCATTTCCTGTCATAATACCCAAATGAAAATGGTCAAAAAGCCCAGAATTATGACCCTAACTACCCATAAAATTCCACCATCAAGCCGGAGCCCGGGTTTTATTATCCAATGCCGTCGTAGACGGAGTAGAGTAGAATTTCTCATTACAGGGATAGAATTTCTCATTTCAGCCACGCTGGTTACACCACATACAGCGCATAAGCTTCATGCCAAGAATATTTGACATTGCAAAGAATTTTAATGGCTATCCGGGCAAAACCCATGACTTTTTGCGCTTGTATTTATCAAAATGCATCCACTTTTCATTGCCAGTCACAATGCGATGCAAACAACCCCTCATTTTTCTGGTCTTCGAGGAGCTAGATTCACAAGCGATAAATCGACTTTCGACGTCGCGCGGCTTCAACTTTTGTGACAAGCAGTTTCCTTGCTTTTGAATCAATCAAATGGCATTTGAGAGTTTACTGACTGTCGATTCATCCATTCCTAATGATTCTGATAACTCCTGAAACGTTTGGTATTCGTCCACATAGAGCAATTTCAATTCTTTGCTTTCAAACTTTTTGTCTTCGAGTTAAAAATCAACACTTTTAAAGCGAGAAAAACCACCTCCGTCACTATTGTTCAGATAGAGAATGCTCACGGTAATCTTCCATTAGTAGTGTTGATTACGTTCCAATCAAATGACACAGCTGCCGAAGACGCTCATTCAAAATAGGTTTTGGCGAAAAGATATTGGAAATTGGAATATTGGTTCACACACTAGTGGCGGCATCTTGTGTGAAGGTCCCATACGTATTACATTGCTGAAAAAATCCAAAGGATGACACATAGGTGGCGCTGCTAATAAAAAATTTATATGATTTTTGGAACTACCAACCTTTAGATGATACTTGTAAAAATTTAATGACAATTCGTTCATTAGTGAACAAGTTACAGCTGTTTTACTGGCGCTACTTTGCGATTTTGAAAACAATGGATTCAATTCATATGTTGATTTATCATTGCTTTTTTATTGGTCGAACATCGATGATGCCGAGCAATATGGTCACCCAAAAGAGGTGGTGATACCAGATTTGGTTCCCAGCGTTATTTACCTGATTTCAAACCTCAAAAAAATGCTCGCTGTAAAGAGGTTTGGTCCTAACGAAGATGTGATTGCAGGCCAAAGAGAAATCATCCTATAAAAAAGGTATCGAAATTTTGGAAAGGCTTTGGTGTGAGTATATCGCTCTTGAAGAGGACTATGTTGATGAATAAAGTCGAATTATTCCAAAACAAATGTTGTTTTATTGGTTATCCTACGGTCTTTTTAGCCGATGAGTTACATCTGGAAAAGCACAGAGTTCTCTGGAAAAGCACAGAGTACTCTGGTGATTCAGACAGCAACATATAGATTTGAAAAAAAATATCCTGTTGAATTCCATAGTGACTCCTTGACCCAAAGGGCTCTGGAGTCAATGCATATGGATGGCAATTCATATGGATGGCATCTTCTGCACGTATGGATGGAATCAGTATTAAAGGATTGGATATTTCTTTATGTTATATAAATGGAAATTTATGTGCAGTCCAACTCTATTTACTCTCTAGAGCATCTTAGAGAAGTGAGTTGTGTATCACTCGACATCACTAAAATTAGTCAACTTAATCCATTCATAACACTCGCTGTACAGTGTAGAATACACGTTTGTGGTCGATTGTGTACTTCCTTCCCATAACGAATTATCCTGAAATCAATACAATGCACTAAGTTTTCTTAACAAGTCTGAGAAATACTTGCGAGAAATTTTAAACATGATAATATATTATATTTCTCAATAGTGCCTAAATCAAGCAGATTGAGATAATAATCGTGGATTTTTTTAATGATATTTAAATTTGAAAGATTGACAGTATTGGTTGTTTTAAAGGTGTTCAAATCATAAATATTTGAAACACCAAAAAAAGTATGTACCAAAATGAGAAAGATTTAAAACAAATTCGTTGATATTTTTCAAAGGTAAAAGAGGTTGGGAACTCAATCTTGGTTTTTCAAAGGTGTTGAAATCAGAAAGACTGGGAACACAATCTTTATTATTTCAAAGTTACACAAACGATAGACGTTCGAAACATACTTGGTGGTTTTTTCTAAAGTTATTCATTTCAGAAATATAAGGAGCACAATCTTAATTTTTAAAAGGGTTTTAAATCAGAAACATTGGGAGTACAAGCAACAAAATCTTGAATTTTTCAAATGCTCCAAAATCAGGCAGGTTTAGAATCGTGAATATTTCAAAAATAACCAAGTCAGAGTAACTAAAATAAAAACAAACGAGTTTTTTAAAAGGTACGAGGGCGGATCAATAAGTCCGTGACTTTTCGAACTTCCCTCGCAGTTATATGAAATGCAACACTGCTTCCATCAAGTACCGCCAGCAAGTTCCGTCATTTACTTTGCGCAGGATTTACTTCAGCAGGATTTTTCGAGGTCCATAAAATAGGCATTTCAATAATTTCATCGTTGGAGCTTAATCTTTTTCCACTGAGCCATTTCTTTAGGTTTGGAAATAGGAAATAGTCACTGGGAGCTAAATCCGAATAATAAGGCGAATGAGGGGGCAATTCGTAGTCTACTTCATGGATTTTTGCCATGCAGCCATCTTGCGGAAAGCTTTCTCATACCCAAGTGATCGTTCAAAATTGAAACCACTGATCAATGTGAGACACCTATGTCTTCAAAAATCTATCGCACATTCAATCTCCAATCGGCCACACCATATAGTAAATTTTTTCAACTGGACATCCAGAACGTTCGACATCTTCCGTGTTTGTAAGGCTACAACGAAAGTCAGTCAACCACTTTTTTAACATTGAAATCGATCGTGCAGAGTCCACATACTATTTATCAAGCTTTTCCTAGGCTTGATTGACGGTTTTCTTTCGCAAAAAATAATGTTTAGTGAGCACTCGAAGTTCACTTTTTTGCATTTCTAAAAAAAACCACGAGGTTGTATGTTTTGAACAGCTGTTAAACGCAAAGTAAATGAAGGAATTTGCTCAATATTTGACAGTAGTCTATAAACAGGTGGTATTCGTTGGGAGCAGTGTTGCATTTCATATAACTACGAGGAAAGTTCAAAAAGTCACGTCTTATTGATCCGCCCTCGTATAAGCGCAAATTCGAAATTTTTTACCTTTTGCTAACAAAATTTTAAAATATATTTTAAGCTATTTAAGGTTCATTATTTAAGTCTTTTAAGATTAAAGATGGTCCCGTAAACCATTTTTGACTCACGCACGATCACGAACCAAAAATTACAACCATGCACGATATTTTTTTAAATGGTTACTTTAATTTCTTTCAATTAATAACATTTTTTCTTTAAAATTAGGAAAACTAGCAAATTTGTTTTGAGTTTATTTTTTTTTAAATATTGAAAATAATTAAAAAAAAATTCTATACCTAAGGTTCTTTCTTTAAAATTACAAAACATTTACTTGAAAAAAAAAATAATAATTTATTAAAATTTTTAAAATTTATCTGTACTAAGTTGAATGTCAAATTTTCCCTAGAAATAGTTTATTAGTTTCAAAAATTAAATAAATTTTTATTATTACATAGGAAAAAATTTATAACTTTTAGTTTTTAATTGCCTGAACTAATTTTTAGAAAACAATTCTTCAAAATTAGAAAGTGGTAGACTTAAAAACTGAATTTAGAAATGTCTTTCTTAAATTTAGTTCATTTTACTACTAGCAAACAAAAAATGAACACACATTTTTTGAACTAATTGGGAGTAAATTATGTTCTAATTATTTTTTTTTTGAACTAAACTTCATTTAATAATACACTAAACTTCATTTAGTAATACATTTAAGTATGCAATTTACTTAAAACTAAGATGTTTTTTCTTAAAATTAATAAATATTTATTTAATTGACGTGTGTTTTTCCTAAAATCAAGAAATATTACTTAAGAAAAATATAAACTATTTCTGTGTATATGAACTATTTCGTTTTTCCTCAAACTTGGGAATTTTTATTCTTTTTAAGAAAATTTTTCTAAGTTTTAATAAAATGAAAGGAAGGAAATTTTTGATTACATTTTAGTTCATGTTTTTTATTCCCAAACATGGGAATTTTTATTCATTTTAAGAACATTTTTCTAAGTTTTAATAAAATTTTACTTAAATTGAGGAAAATTGAAAAAAAATTTGGATTAATTTTTAGTTCATGTTTTGTTATGAGTGCAGACGTCCAAAATTTCCCAAAAGTCCCCGTATTTTTCAGTTATGCACGCAATATTTGTGAGCAAATTGAGTTACCAGATTTTAATATCTTTTGTCGAGTCTGGTTAATTTGTTGTGAGATGGTATCAAGTTCTGATATTGGTCCTCGTAAAAACCGAAAATATACATTTATATATTAAAGAGATAAGAAAGCCCAGTGAAAAGCTACAATGCACGTCACTGCAGTAGACATATTATTTTCAGTGTAGTATATTGAAAAATTTATCAAAATATATCGGTCGCATGTTCAATGTACGAGTATTTGATGTGTTTAACAGTGTAATTCTATCAACAGTTTTTTGTTATTTTTGTTTTAAATCATTACGTGTTATAAAAGTCACGAATATTTGTAATTGTAAATTGGATTTTAACAACAATTTAGTTATAAAAATAAAACAATTCAACTTGCAGGCAAAAATGTAGTAAAACACGATTTAACATGTGATGATGGTAATTTTTTTTTTGTTGTTTACAGAAATTTTTTTTTTTTACAAAACTGAATTAAAACTTCCGTAAATTTTGTTTATTTTTATTTTGAGAAAATAGCAACTTTTTTTTTGCTGTGGTGAATGTTGTTGAAAATAGATAAGGAAAAAAACCTATAAAAATTTATGATAAATAATTGTATGAAATTAAATGATTATTTTCATTTCAATATAAATGTAAATTTTATATAATTAAGTTAAAAATTTCATATAAAAGTTGATTAAATTTTTTGTGTAATTGTTTAATAAACATACAAACATATTCTGGATGTGTGTGTGTGTGTGTGTGTGTGTGTGTGTGTGCTTGTGTTGATTGTTTGCAAAAATGAAATTGATCTGCATGTGTAGAGTAAATGAAGCGTTAAAATAACGCAAAAATGCAACTTTTGTGCACATGACTTAACTTTGACTTTATCATCGGTATCCTTAGCAGCATCAACATCATCATCATCATCATTATTATCGTCGACGACTTCAGCCACATTTTCATCCCAGATGTGTATTATCAACTTTGTTAGCTGTACATGAATTGCAATATTTGTATGTTTGTAACAGCAGCAGCAGTTAGTGTTGTTAAGTCAAACTATACAGGTTGGTTGAAAAGTTCCTGTGCTCGAAATGAAAGAATACTGTTTTTGTTACGAAATATATTTTTTTATTCAATATAATCTCCTAGAAGCTCAATACACTTGTTCCAATGATCTTCCAATAATTTTATTCCATCCTTATAATGGTTTTCCGGAAGCTCTGCAAAATAACCGTCTACGGCTGCTATGGCCTCTTCATTCGTCGAAAAATGCTTTTCACGAAGGAATTGTTTGAGATTTCTGAAGAGATAGTAGTCACTGGGAGCCAAATCTGGTGAATACGGTGGATGTTCAAGCAATTCGTACTTTAATTCTTTGAATTTAGCCATCGTCAAAACACTTTTGTGAGCAGGTGCATTGTCTTGATGAAAAATGATTTTTTTCTTCTTTAAACCAGGTCTTTTCTCACGAATTTTTTCATCCAGCTGATCCAAAAGGCTGCAATAATACTCAGAGTTGATTGTTTTTTCCTTTCTGAAGATAATCAATCAACAAAATTCCTTTTGCATTCCAAAAAACTGATGCCATAACCTTCTTTGCTGATCGTTGTGACTTCACCTGCTTTAGAGCTGAACAACCAGCTTCAGTCCACTGTAAACGTTCTTGTTTCAATTTAGGATCATGGTGGTAGATCCAAGTCTCATCCATAGTTATAAAACGATGCAAGAAGTCGGTTTTATTCGGCTTAAAACGCTCCAAATTATGCTGAGAAATTTGTTTTCGATGCAGTTTTTGTTGAATCGTTAATGTGTGCGGCACTAACTTTCCAAACAGTTTTTTCATACGTAATTCTTCATATAAAATATGGAGTACTCGTTCGTCTGAGATGCCTATGGCATAAGCAATTTCACGCTTAGTCAAACTTGGATCTTCACTAACCATATTATGTACCTGCTCAATGATTTCTGCTGTGGTTGCAGTTTTTGGTCGACCTTCGCGTGGATCGTCTTTAAGGCTGGTACGACCACGTTTTAATTCACCAGTCCGAAATTCAACGGTGCATTTTGAAGGTGAGGACAACTTATACACTTCTAACAATTGTTCATAAATTTCCTTTGTTTTAAACCCTTCAAAACAAAGAATCTAATGACTGCACGGTATTAAATTTTTTCCATATTAAAAAAAATCAATGACACGTCAACTTCAAATGGCTTGTAAACAAAGAAAGAATTGACAGAATGACTTGCAACTTTGCATGTGTTCTCAGGACAGTTATACCAACTTGAGAAAAAAATAAGTTTGGATCTAGCAGTGCCATCTCTTGGTGAGCGCAGGAACTTTTCAACCAACCTGTATAACTGCAAACACACGAGTGTATAACAAATAGTGTTGTATGTTGCATATAACTTTAACAAACCTCAATGTGGTTCAAATGTGTGTGAAACATATTGAACATACCTATATCACACAAGTAAGGAATCTGCTGCACTATAGGTCACACATAAGAATTTTTCATTGCAAATTTAAAAGATGAAATTATATCTTTACAATTTACTACGCAGATATTATTAAAAAAATTATCATTTATCGTAAATTTATAATATTTTGATCCATAGTGTTTGTATTTCATACAAAAATGTATACATCAAGGAATTGTGTATGTAGTTTTGCTGCTTGCTACAAAACCAAATAACACTTGCACTTGTGACACTTGCAATTTACACCACAAATACGGAAAATTGTTGGCCAAGTCTTAAACTGAGATTTCTATTTCTCCCTCCCCATCCTTACTTCCCATTTTTTTCCATTGAAATTGAAACAAAATGAATACAAAAAGGAAATAGCTACTAAAGTTAGTCAGATTGAAAGAGTAAGAAAGTACAACAACAACAACATCAACAAAAAATACTGAAAATTATATAAAATTACATGCAAATGTGCAACACGCGTAAGGTATAAAATGTATATTATTTCAGCTCAACATCTTCATTCTGATAAATACTGATATTTATTTTTTCTTGTTACATGCACGTGTATATGAAAGAATGTATGAAATTGAAAAAATAAGAAGGAAAAACCATAAAAAAAAATATCTAAATTGACTTTGTGGTGCCGAGAAAACTCAATAAAATTGTAAATGATTTATATGTATAGGTTTTCCTTTTTTCCCTCTCTTTGTATGGATGGTTACAATACAACAATGTTGAAGTGTTGATAGTTTTGTAAGTATTTTTATTTTTCAATAAAGGGATTTACTTATACATTCTCATTTCTTTCTCTATGTTATAGGAAGAATGTTGTATATTACAATTTGTGATTTTTTTATACACTCATAGAAATAAAACTGGCATTTATTGTGGAACATTGGAGCAATATAAATTTACTGAAAGTGTTGGCCATCGTTACACCACCGGTAAAGTTCCCGGATAGGGAAGTTTGGCGTGGATCCAACGGACTGTTTGAGGGCTGGGCAGTATTTACGGACGGGTCCAATATAAACACTGACACTGCTGCCGGTGTTTATATTGCTGACACTGAGGTGAAAAGTTCATATAGCCTCCCGGATGAGTGCAGTTTCTTCCAGGCTGAGATCCCAGCAATCTGAAGACCGACGGAGGTGATACTGTGGTGATAATTTACGTCGATAGTCAGGCTGCGCTAAGAGCATTGACAAATTATACGGTGCAATCGAGCCTGGTCGCACGGTGTAGGAATGCTCTGAGGGAGTTCATGGTTGCATTCATGGTTGGGTACCCGGACACTGCAAGATGGATGGCAATGAGTTGGCGGACGAACTCGCGAGGGAGGGTTCGAATCTGGACTTAGGGGTAAAGGACAGGGGGGTAAAGCCCACCTTATGTCACTACTATGGGAAAGGTTCGGTGATGCCGTTAACCGGTCCTGGAGGGATAGAGTGGATTGCAGGGTGTTGAGGGCGTTGTGGTTGTGTCTGATGGGGGGACTGTAGGGGGAGTCTTGTCCCACGTAGTATCTTTATTTCTATTTACTAACTGTCTTGAACCTCTCTTTTCTATAGACAAAAATATGTTAAAATTTTCTATATATGAAAATATGTTTAGCAACAAATTTTCTATAAGAGAAAATATGTTTAGCGATAAATTTTCTACAGACGAAAATATGTTTAGCTACAACTTTTTAAGGAAAAAATTAAGTTTAGCAACAAATTTTCTATAGACAAATATATGTTTAGCAACAAATTTTCTATAGACAAAAATATGTTTAGCAACAAATTTTCTATAAGAGAAAATATGTTTAGCGATAAATTTTCTACAGACGAAAATATGTTTAGCAACAAATTTTCTATAGACAAAAATATGTTTAGCAACAAATTTTCTAAAGGAGAAAATATGATAAGCAACAAATTTTCTATAGATGAAAATGCGTTTAGCAACAAATTTTCTATACACGAAAATATGTTTAGAAACAAATTTCGTATGGACGAAAATATGTTTAGCAACAACTTTCGTAGGACAAAATTAAGTTTAGCAACAAATTTTCTATAGACAAATATATGTTTAGCAACAATTTTCTTCTGTACTTCTCTCTTTCTTCTGAGGGGATTCAAAATAGACCGCTCAGTTTTTGAGGCTCAGTTTTTGAGGCCAAGAACAAATTAAAGAAAAAACATAGTTGGGGCAATCATATTGGAAGATTATGATTGTGCCAACCATAGTCGTACGATAATATAGTTATCATATGACAATAAAAAAACATAATTTGTTCTCTACAATTATATTATGATTCGAAACTATGAAAAAGTTGTTAAAATAATATTTCTTCTTAAAGAAAAAATTTGATATTAAGGACTTTATCAAGAAAACTTTTTTGATTTCAGGGACTTTTTAAAGAAAAATACTTCAAACAAAATTTTTAAATTCTAAGGATATTTAACAACAAACGAAAAACAAAGATTCTATGGACTTTTTCTAATATAAAATATCTTAGATTGCAAGATAAATATTTATAAAAATTTATAAATTCTTAAAAAAAACTTAAAATCTAAGGCCTTTCTTTGAATAAAAAATTCTTAGATTTTGAGCACATTTCATCATTAAAAATACTTAGATTCTGCAGACTTTTTGTAAAAGATAAATTCTGGGACTCTAGGGACTATCTAAAAAATTTGGAAAAAGCATTTTCTAGTATTATTATGTTCTGAAGAATTATGAATTGTATTACAAGGAATATTTTTTCTGAAGATAATTTTACAGAATTTCCCACAGTTTAGTAGCTATGCGCCAAAAATTGTGAAAAAAGATATAAAAAATTAAATTTTTTAAACATTTTAGCACTTTTGAGGCACTTGATACATTTTTTTCGGGTTAGCTTGTTTTGCGCTTTTTTCCCCCTACTCTATATCTACAATTGTTCCAAAGAGAGGAAAACAAAATCCTAATTGGTTTCCGAAATATAGCCGTGCAAATAATTACATGTTCTTCGGAAAAATCAAGTTTTAGCCAAAATATGCATCAGACCATAAAATCCAAACGGCAGCTAAACTAGCAAAAACAAAATCGGGTCTTGATAGTTTCGATAAGTACTTCGAAAAACCGCACACAAGAAGGAGTTTGCATTTTATTTGTTGCACTGTGTAATTATTAGAACTTGCAAATTAATGTAAATAAATATATTGTTGTGTAAATAAATATTTGTGTCGATAGCTTAGGAACCTGTGTTGGGCAATTTGGGTGTGTTGTTAACTTTCTTACCAGAGAACTGCAAAATCAACTTTTTTCTTGATTTAATCATACACAAAAGTTCTTGTTCACTTTTAATAATTCAACAAAATCCACTGTAGAATAAAATCAGCATCATGTTACTGAACGCGTAATTGGAATCAGTGTGAATCATCTGTCGTTTATTTTTTATGCAAATGTAATCATGCAAATGTAGTCAGCGTTGAATATATCAGAAAAAACAATAAATAACGCGTATGAGTTTATTCATAATTAAAACAAAATAGAAACACATTTTATAAGGGGGTGGTTTTGTAGAAAAACATTATATGTATATTAGGGTGGGTCTACAATCCGCTTTTTTAGAATTTTTATTAGTAATAAAAATATTCTTATTTGTGAAATATAAATATTTTTTTGGAAAAAGAATTTAGGTCGAATCTCAGGCTTGCCTAATCCGGAAAAATTAAAAATTGTCTAATTTTTTTTCATCTATTTTGATTGGAAAATTAAGCAATATTTAACTTTAACCGGATTGGGCGAGCCTGAGATGTCGACCTAAATTAAAAAAAAAAATTTTCACAAAGAAAAATATTTTTGGTATTCCTAATGAAAATTATAAAAAAAACATATTGTAGACCCACCCTAATATACATATAATGTTTTTTTACAAAACCACCCCTTTTTATAGATAAGAAACTATTTTGTTTTAATTATGATTACACTCATACACGTTGTTTGTTGTTTTTTCTAATGTATTCTACATCAAAATAATTATTGTTGGCTCGAATGAACAGAATAAAACAATGGTTTAACAACGACCGATGATTATAAACCAGTGACAAAACAATTTGCACATCGTTTGATTGATTTAAAATCATCAACAAATATGTGTGTTGGAGTATATTCAGCGTTTGAACGCAAACACAATTTATTCTTGTGTTGATTGCGTATGATCGTTTTGCAATCAGCAAATGCAGTTCTCTGTTTCTTACATATTTAAAATAGAAGTTCTTGCTTTTATCACGAACTGTAGCATATCTTTGTGGAGTCATATTTTAGATTTTCTTCTTTACAATTTTTCTTTATTAAATGATAAAGTCCCCCAGAGTTGGGTTCTATATGTCCAATGGGCTTGAAAAAGGTTCATATAGACTTTATAGTGCGTGTCAAGCAGCCAGTGTATTAGTATTTGTATTGTTTTAATTATTGTCCTTAACATGAATAATCTCATATTTTTGACACCTTTTTTCCATTTATCTTATTAGAAATGCAATTAGTTTTTCTTTAGTTAAAAATAAAAACTTAAAAAGAAAAATTAAATAATTCTTTTGAAGCTTATCTTTAATTGAATTTATTCATTCAAAACAGGCAAATCAGTGATAATATTACGCTGGAGCTTCTTAAAATACGAATGTTAATTAAAAATAGAAATAAAAGAAACGTTTCATTTGTCTTTGTTCCCTATGCACACAGATACTTTCTAATACTAAAGCAATTTACAGAATTTAGTTCAATATCCGCTAGTTGCATTCAAACATATAACAATGTGAAAACTTTACTTAAATGCAACGTGTTTTGATAAGAAATGAAAAGTTTTTTTTTTGTTGGCTTCTTTAGGTAAAAAACTTAAAGGTAAATAAATCAGCATTTTGGTAAAAAAAAACTTTTTAAATCTTTAAAACAAAAACTAAACTTTGAAGAAAAAAAAAAACATTCTTAAAGGAATAATATTTAAGAATCTTTAAGGATTTTTTTGGTTAAGGTGTTGGAAAAAAGGTTTTAATCAAAAATTTTCTTTAACCAAAAATCTATTTTACAACAATGTCGCAACAAACGAAAATTTGTTACACAACAATGTTGCTAACAACAAATTGTCTATAGACGAAAAAATGTTAACCACCAAATTTCTAAACACGCAAATATTTTAGCAAAAAAACATTTCTATAGACGAAAATATGTTTAACAACAATTTCTCTATAGATGGAAATATGTTTAGCAACAGATTTTGTATAGACGAAAATATGTTAAGCAACAAATTTTCTGTAGACGAAAATATGATTAGCAACAAATTTTCAATGCAAGAAAACTTGTTTAGCAACAAATTTTCTATATGAGAAAATATGATTAGCAAAATATTTTCTACAGACAAAAATATGTTTAGCAACAACTTTCTAAGGACAAAATTAAGTTTAGCAACAAATTTTCTATAGACAAATATATGTTTAGCAACAAATATGTTTAGCAACAAATTTTCTATAGGAGAAAATATGATTTGCACCAAATTTGCTATAGACGAAAATATGCTTAGCAATAAATTTTGTAAAAATTAAAATATGTTTAGCAACAAATTTTCTATAGACGAAAATATGTTTGGCAGCAAATTTTTTATAGGAGAAAATATGTTCAGCAACAAATTTTCTATAGGAGAAAATATGATTTGCACCAAATTTGCTATAGACGAAAATATGTTTAGCAATAAATTTTGTAAAAATTAAAATATGTTTAGCAACAAATTTTCTATAAAAGCAAATATGTTTAGCAGCAAATTTTTTATAGGAGAAAATATGTTTAGCAACAAATTTTCTATAGGAGAAAATATGATTTGAACCAAATTTGCTACAGACAAAAATATGTTTAGCAATAAATTTTGTAAAAATTAAAATATGTTTAGCAACAAATTTTCTATAGACGAAAATATATTTAACAACAAATATGTTTAGCAACAAATTTTCTGTAGACGAAAATATGTTTAGCAATAAATTTTGTAAAAATTAAAATATGTTTAGGAACAAATTTTCTATAGGAGAAAATATGTTAAGCAACAAATTTTGTATAGACATAAATGTGTTTAACAACAAATTTTGTTTAGGAGAAAATATGTTTATCAACAAATTTTTTATAGGAGAAAATATGTTAAGCAACAAATTTTCTATAGAAGCAAATATGCTCAGCAGCAAGTTTTTTATAGGAGAAAATATGTTTAGCAACAAGTTTTCTATAAGAGAAAATATGATTTGCACCAAATTTTCTATAGACGAAAATATGTTAAGCAATAAATTTTGTAAAAATTAAAATATGTTTAGCAACAAATTTTCTTAAGACGAAAATATGTTTATCAACAAATTTTTTATTGACGAAAATATGTTTAGCAACAAATTTTCTATAGACAAAAAAATGTTTAGCAACAAATTTTCTATAGACGAAAATATGTTTAACAACAAATATGTTTAGCAACAAATTTTCTATAGACGAAAATATGTTTAGCAAAACATTTTTTACAGACGAAAATATGTATAGCTACAAATGTTCTACAGACAAAAATATGTTCAGCAACAATTCTTCTATAGGCGAAAATATGTTTAGCAACAACTTTCTAAAGACAAAATTAAGTTTAGCAACAAATTTTCTATAGGAGAAAATATGTTTAGCTGCAAATTTTTTTTAAGAGAAAATATTTTCAGCAACAAATTTTCTATAGTCAAACATATGTTTAGCAACAGATTTTGTAGACGAAAATATGTTTAGCAACAAATTGTCTGTAGACGAAAAATGATTAGCAACAAATTTTCTGTACACGAAAATATGTTTAGCTACAAGTTTTCTATAGACGAAAATATGTTTAGTAACAACTATCTAAGGACAAATTTAAGTTTAGACAAAAATATGATTATCAATAAATTTTCTATAGACGAATATATGTTTAGCAACAAATTTTCTGTAGACGAAATTATGTGTAGCAACAAATTTTTTATACACGAAAATATGTTTAGCTACAAATTTTTTATAGACAAAAATATATTAAGCAACAAATTTTGTATATACGAAAATATTTTTAACAAGAAATTTTCTATAGACGAAAATAAGTTTAGCAACAAATTTTCTATATACAAAAATATGTTTAGCAACAAATTTTCTATAAACAAAAATATGTTTTGCAATAAATTTTCTGTACACGAAAATATGTTTAGCAACAAATTTTCTACAGACGATAACATGTATATTAACAAACTTTCTATAGACAAAAATATGTTTAGCTACAATTTTTTAAAGATGAAAATTTGTTTTGCAACTTATTTTCTAGAGATAAAAATATTTTTATAAACAAGTTTTCTATAGACGAAAATAAGTTTAGCAACATATTTTCTATAGACAAACATATGTTTAGAAACAAATTTTCTATAGACGAAAATATAACAAGCAACAAATTTTGTATGGACGAAAAAATGTTTATCAACAAAATTTCTATACACGAAAATATGTTTGGCCACAAATTTTCAAATACCCTATAGAAGGAAATTTGTTACTAAACAAATATTTTCTAGACGAATTTATTTTTAATAAAAAATTTTCTATAAACGAAAACGTGTTTTTATCAACATTGTTGCTACAGATGAAAAGTTGTTTCTTTGCAAAATTGTTACTTACTAATTTGTTTTTTAACAATGTTGTTAGAGGGTTTTCTCAGTATTATTGCAAAAAATTTTGATTCTTTTTGTCGCAAATAAATATAAACAAAAGTATTTTTAACTTAAAAGTTTTATATAAAATTCCTTCAATTTCTTTAATAATTTGATGCAATTTTGATTTATATTTGTGCATTTTATTAAAAAATTACTTTCCTCTTCAATAATGACAGATTATAATGACAAATATTTTACTTAAAATAAAAATCATGTTCGTTCCTGTTTTTTCAGATTTTCATTTTTTTTTGCTTCTTCTTAAGTACTCAAAATCTCTTTTATATTCATTTGTTTTATATGTCTCTTGCACAAAAATGAAACCTGACATGATTTTCAATTTGTCACAGTTTTTGGACAACATTTTTGTTTTAGTAGTATTTGAAAAGTGTGCAATAAATCAGTTTGAGGAAATATGATGATGGTAAATGTATTATTAAAATCACCCACAGAGTGTGTTTGCAAAAACGATAATAAATTTATGGTTATTTAAAATTCCTCTTTAGTAGCAATTCTTCTTAAATTTCTACAAATAATTTTATATTTTCCTCTTTTTTTTGTTCTTTCTTAAATTGATATAAAGTTTGTTTGCTAAAAACATACACATACTGACTTCGTAACCCATAAAATCAATATTGTTGCTATAAAAGTGAAATATATTATAATCAAAAAAAAAACAAAAACAGAAATATCAACATAAACATTACAAAAAAAAAAAAAGAAAAAATTACGTACATATGTATAAAAAACAACCTTTGTTTGTGCAATATAAAATACACTTAAAAAAATTTTAAACAAACTTGTTTCTTGACAATGTTGCTGAAGATAAAGGAATAGTTTCTCAACAATTTTGATACGAACGAAAAAAAGTTGCTCAACATTGTTGTTTAATGAATAGTCATGATGCTCAACAATGTTGCTGTAGATGAAAAATCATTACCCAGAAAGTGATTACTTTGATTTCAATTTTTTTACCCGATTAGGGCGGGAGTGGGGGCAAATGAAATAGCTAGTTAGATTATTCCGTCCATAGGACCCACGGACGTACCTCCCATAGGGGACCCGTAAATCGATTTCCGAGATAAGGCGCAGTCAAAGAGTTTTCATATTGGACCTAGCCGGAAGTTGTAGGTGTCAATCGACAGGCCTACCGGAGCCGAAACTTTCCGTAGTACATCCCAAGGAGATACCTCCCGGGGGTACGACGTATACCGGGTGTGTGTGTTCTCGTAGAAAAATTTGGGTATGCATCGTACTCAACATCGTTAAATGAATATTTAAATCTAAAAGAAATATTTTTTCTTTACACAAATATTGTGTTTTTGGAAATAATTTTACTTTAATTTTCTCAGTGTATTTAAACCACATTTCATTTAGTTTTCCCAAAAAAAAAACACAAATCTTTTTGTTGTTTTTGTATATATTTAGCTCAAGTATTGATTTTCAAAATAAACTTTAGCCCCTGTAGAATGAAAATAAGAAATCAAATCAACAAACAACCTCATATGTGGCTAAATATTGTATACAATCTCCACGAACAGTTTTACCACTATAACATAACAATAAAAACAACAAAAAAAAGAGAAACTAACAAAAAAAGGATTCATTTCGCTTAAGGCTTTATCAGAATTGCCAAACAAGTACCTTACAACTAATCTCACCAACTATTCCGCTTTTGGAGGGATTATACCCACTGAATTTTAATTCCGCTTTAAA
This sequence comes from Eustalomyia histrio, assembly GCA_949748255.1. NCBI lineage: Eukaryota > Metazoa > Arthropoda > Insecta > Diptera > Anthomyiidae > Eustalomyia > Eustalomyia histrio. Next base: position 37,569,654 of record OX456526.1, read on the forward strand.
AAAAATCGTGCCTTATTCCGCTTTACCCCCTTTTTATATTTTAAGAATACACCACATTTTTTCATAAGTAAATTTTTCATAAAATATTTGAAACCTTAATTTTTATATTCTAACAGTTTCAATGATTAAATTTGATGGTTTGATAAAAACAAAATCTTTCAAGTAGTTTTATCGAATTTTTGTTGTAATAGGAAATATGTTTTTAAAGTTTTAAAAAATTTTCTAATCGAGGAAAGTCATAGAATACCAAACGAAGAAATTTTTTTTGTTAAAAAGCAGACTCCAAATTTATAATATTTTGTGGAAAAATATCTTAAAATTTCGGGATTTTGTATAGAAAATATTTATGCAACATTTAATTATTTTTTTTTTATTTAAATAAAAAAATTTAAAATCCCATAAACACATTGAAAAATCCATGTGACACTTTACAAAAAAAAACTCTGTTACTTTTTTTCGTGATTACAAAGGGTGGCCGCCGCGACCTCGGTAGCACACCTCCATCCCATGGTCCAAATTTTCGATGACGCTGAGGCATAATTGAGGTTCTATGCCGTTAATGTGCCGAATTTAGCTCTTGAATTGTTGCTGGCTTATCGACGTACACCTTTTCTTTCAAATAACCCCAAGAAAGAAGTCCAACGGTGTCAAATCACATGATTTTGGCGGCCAATTGACACCACGTGAGATAACACGGCCATTGAATTTGTCGGGCAAAAGAGCCATTGTTTCGTTAGCTGTGTGGCAAGTGGCACATATCGTCCAGGATCATATCCTCAATTCCTGACCACAATAAGTTCGTTATCATCTCGCAATAGCGAACACAAGCCACGGTAAATGCTTGGCTGACCTCATGACATGCAGAACGAACTGGGCGAGCATGCACAGGTGGTTTCACAGACCGGGTTTGCTGAAATTTGCCCACAATTCTCCCGATTGTGGACAATTTGGTCGATTATGCTGACCAAAAAAAATCTCGAAGTGCACGAAATGCATTTTGATTTGAACGCCCATTTTCATAATAAGCCTGAATAACTTTAACACTTTGCTCGATTGTGAATCTTTCCATGTTCTGAAATTGAGAAATGTCAAATAAAATGCAGGAAAAACTTGACGTTTAGGTGTGGTTATGTGAACCAACATCGGCCCTTAAAATTTAACCACCCTTTACAAAACTTTCGTATATTTTACGAAATTCAGTTTAGTCAAAAATTAACTAAATTTACAAAAGCGTTATGTATTTTTGTTTTGTTGCTTTAATATAAATATTTTTAATTTTTTAAGGAAATTAACAGTAGTGTTAAGATTTTTCGAAATAAACAAGGCTTAAAAATATTTTATATAAAAAATTATCCCTCAAATTGTAAACAAAAATTTTTCATTTTAAATATAGTAAAAATAAATATTTTTAAAAGAAAAAGCCGAATTTTGTAAAATAAAAATCAGCTTAATAAAGTACTTCTGTAAAGTAGTTTTTAATAAGAATATTTTCTATTCAAAAGTAACTTCATAATTAAATTAATAATGGAAAATTTAAAAATGCTATAACAAATTTCGTAGTTTTCGTATATTTGACGAAAGATTTGCGTAATGTGAAATAACGAAAATGTTTCGAACAATGTACGAAGGGTTTGATATGATGAAATTAATTTTCAACAGAAAATATACACACACAGCAGAGATTTTTATACCAGAAATCAAACTTAAACATCTATTTTTGTAATTTTGTGAAGGGATATTCCCAAAAAAAAGAAAATTATTAAAAATCGCAAGAATCTTGTTTTGGAAAAAATGCTAAATATCTGAGAAATTACTGTGAATTTTTTTTTTTTTTTTAAATTTTTGTGAAATTCTAGATTTTACAAAAAAAAAAAATCGCTGCAATTTTGTCAGCCGATTCACTCTTTTTGATCGAAACTATTTGGCCACCTTACTTATAACTAAGGCAACCAAAAGCCAGAGTTTTTTTTGGAAAAAAATGTAAACTAACTTAGATTTAACACTAGTTTCGAGTTAAAAAAAAGGAGCTTAAGCTCAAAGAATAAATAAGTTGTTAATAAAAAAAATAACTAAGCTATATTTGTTAGAGCTTTTTTCAGCTTATTTTGCTTAATACATATTGGCTTATTTTATCAATTTTTTTTTCTATTGAAGCCCTATTTTACCACGCCCATGGCGAAAATTCCAAAGTGATTTATCAGTAAATTAGCCCATATTCCAGGGAATACATATTACCAATATTATGGTTCTAAACAAAGCTGATTGGAACACCCACTTTTAAACACTCACTTTTAGTAAATTCTCTGCGCTTATAAATTAGCTCGTTCTCCATGTGAACCATATTTTAAATTGCAGATTTCTAGCAAGCCGTAATGGGGGAGATTTCACTCTTTTGAACCCCTGTTATTATCACTTTCCTGGCAAAAATTATAAAAGGTTCCTTATCAGTCAAAAAGTCCATACTAGAAGGAACACATATTGTCAATTTTATATTTCTAGCCAATGGGCTTAGGCAGGCTATTGAGGGAGAAACTTTACTCATTGTAAACCCCACTTTTTGTCACATACCTGGCGGAAATTCTAAGAAGTTCCTTATCATTGAATTAGGCAGTACTCCACGGAACTCATATTTTAAATTTCGGGTTTGTAGATGGATAGGCCGCCAAGGGGAAGGATTTTTCTTGACGCCCATTTTTTTATTGCTTTCCCAAACAAAAATTTCCAAAAAGAATACATATTTTAAATTTAAGATTTCTAGATAATGGGATTTAGTCACGGCCTCGAGTGGTAGACATGTCTGTATTTGCCCACTCGCATATCCAAAACTCCCGTCTTAACATATCTACGCCAGAAGAAGAACCTCCATGCTAAATGAGTCAGTGAATTAGTTATGTTCCTTTTAATCATATAGATTAAAATCCTGGCTCGCTCCACTACGGTTTGTTTCCCCGTATTTAGTGTTTTAATTTTACTCATGTCCCGTTATATTAAATTTCGTTTCCGTTATTAAATGTTTCAATTCCACTCTTTCACTATTCCATTTCTTTTTCCCTTCTTTAGCGTTTTAATTCCACTGGTTCCCCTATTCACGCCGTTTGTTTAGTGTTTCAATTTTACACGATCTCCGTTCCGTTCCATTTCATTTTTTATTTTTAGTGTTTCAATTCCACTTGTATTTTAAATTTCAGGTTTCTACCCAAAGACGTTTAAGCAAGCGGTCGAAGGGTGCACTTTTGCCCTTGTGAACCCCATTCTTCAGGAACTTGTTAACCTAGCGAATTTGCCAAAAATACCTTATTAGTAAATTTGCCCGTTCTCCAGGGAACGCATATTTTATTAGGTGTATAAAACAGCGCGATTTATGGCAAATTTTTGACGTTTATTGTGAAACATTGGTTTAATATAAATTTATTTAAAGTGTTGGCCATCCCCTTTCCCATATTTCTGGCAACAAATGGATTCCGCGCCAAAAGAAGTGCTCATTTTTGAGACCAAGAATTAATCAAGCCAATTTCGTTTGACGTATTCCGGTGAGAGCGTTTTGCATCGATCGAAAGAAATGGTAGATGGAGAAAGTTCCGCACTATAAAGTGGCTGAGGCAAAGATTTCCCAAACACCATTTTCTAAATAGTTTTTAACCGGTCTTGCCATGATGGAATATTACGGCTTCATGCCTGGTCGCATATTCCGCATGTTTTTCGGCCAATGCTCGCTACAAACGAATTAACTGTCTTTTAACGTCTTTCGACTTCAATTCTTGTTGTACCTAATTTCCTTGAGTTTGCATAAATCCTGCTGCTTGCACACGTTTTAAAATTGATGCTTGAGGGACTCCCAATGATTTTGCAAGTCCTTCTTAAGTTTGACAACAATCTTCATCGAGTAATTCCTTCAAATCATCGTCTTCTAACTTTTTTTTTGCGGTCTTTGACTTTCGCGTCAAAATCACCACTTCTAAACCACACAAACTATCTCTCACACATTAAAATCGATGGGACATATTCAGAAAAAGCTTTGGTGAGCAATCGATGTGCTTTTACTGCATTTTTTTTTTTCAAATTAAAGAAGTAATGCAAAACTTTTCGTAAATGATGCTATGTTGCTACAAAATTTGATGTTTTCGAAGCGAAACTAATGGGGTTATTCTGTAACTACGTAAAAATTTGTCACGTTTAAATATGTAACTCTGATATATTTAGCACAGGTTGAGTCAATAATAATAACAAAATTATATTTAGGGAAATTTTTGTATATACAATTAGGAAAATTTAACATTATGTGACTCTCCCTATCCTTAATATTGTAGTGTTGTATATTTCGATGTGACAGCTTTTTATATAGTTACGTATTAAGGAATACATCATTGCTTAAATGAAAATTAATAACAGATATTTACTTAAGACACAAACCATGTGTAAACGATACGCCATCTGTTGTGAATACAGAATTTTTAGTTATACACCCAGGTTTCAGGTTTCTAGCCAAAGTAATTTGCACAGGCTGTCAAGGAGGAAAGTTTCCCCTTTCTCCCCCCCCCCCCCCTCATAAGAAATTTCGAAAATCCTATCTTATCACTGAGTTATTCCTTAAGACACATTTTAAATTTGATGCTTCTAACCAAAGGAATTTGGACAGACAGTCAGGAAGGAAAAAATTTCTTCTTAGTGAATGTCAACGCTGGTTGAGTGAATGAATTAGTCAGTCAATGAGTAGCATTATTTTATGTATACATATATAGATTCTAATACAGAATATATGAAATGATTTTAATGAAAAAAAAAATAATTAAAGTTTAATAAAAATTTAGCGGATTATTTTTCCAATTTTAACTGCTTATTTGACTGATTTTCAAGCTTTTTATAAGAACTTCAAGCACTTTTTTTAGAGCCTTTTTATTTTTGGTTGGCCTACTTACAACTAAACACTACTGTTTTAATTTTTTTCGGTTTTTTTTGTTTGTTGCCTTATATCTCTGACTATTCTTTTTGCCTGATGGTTTTAAATATTGCCAAGTGAAAAAAGGAAAAAAAAGTAATATGACAAAAGTATATTACACAGTAGCTTCTCAATTGAAACCAAAGAAAGACAATAACAAAAGCTATCAATAACAGACAATACGGAAATGTAAACAGAATCAAAGAGGTTAGGATTTAAAAAAGGAAATTTGCACCCGATAAATATTAATTAAATAATATTTAAAGAGCGGAGGGTATCTTAGAGACTAACTTGACCTTTAGAATGTTTAAAAGGTGATTTAAGATCGATCTCTTAAAATCCATATCCTTGTTAAGTATTGAGAATATCCTGTTGAAGCAAATTTAAAAATAATGGCCCCTAAGCCTCTAAATCCTAAAGTGTTAACCCATAAACTTTTTATAAATTTAAAGAATGTTTACAAAACTAAATTTGTTCCATAACTTTATAAATCATTAATAAATTAAAAGCTAAGTAAATCTGTAGCAGTGTGCAAATCCTTTGTTATTAGGATTCTTTTAAACAACATTTAAACACCCCCTCCACCCGCAGACACAAATAAATCATGAACACTTTTTGTGTTTGAAATTGTTATTCATTTTATTTTATTTGTCTTTTAGCTAAAATTTACAGGTGTTAGTTTTGCACAAGTTTAATGAAAAGAAAAAAACAATACAAATAAAAAAAAAGAGAAAATACCAACTAATCTTATTTTATTTTGTTATCACAATCTTGAAAAATAAAAAAAAAAACATGTTTGTGTTATACAAAGAATAAGGACGAAGGTTGTGTGCGGTTGTATAAGTGTTAGAAGATGTAGGTGTATTTTCAAATATTTCGTCCTTAATGTGTATCATCAAATAAAAGTAAAAGAGAAAATTGCAAGTGTTATGTGAGTGGTAAACTATGTGCAAAAAGTATCAGGGATTTTGAATATTTCGCACATTACAGATTTGTGAAAAAAAATATATATTTTAAATGCTTAATCAATATAAAGAAAAAATATTTCAGTGGTAAATTTGGTGTTCCAATTCATTAAAAGCATCTTAGCGGGACAAAAAACATGGACTTAGCACCAGAAAAAAAGATAAATCTTTTTTGAATTAATTCGCAAAAAAAAAAAAAATAATTCTTATTGTAAATCAACGAGTTGATTTAATATTTTATACATCAATTTCTTAAATCAGATTTAAAATCACAATTGATTAATCAATTTCATTTGAATCTTTTTTGATTCAATTGAATTAAATCATTTCAAACATAATTCTTTTTTTAATGTGCGAATTAAAAAAAGATTAATTTCATTTGCGAATTAAAACAATATAAAAAACATTGAAATTAACTTGCAAATCTCGCTTAGTTTTCTAGAGAATTCGTCATTTTGTAAAATCGTAATTTTTTAAAATGGTCGGTATCTTGAAAACTAAACGAGATCGTTACTCTATTAATATATTAATATACCGCGATAAAAAAATAGGCCAGGTCCGGACCCATTTTTATACGAATGATAAAGAACGGGAAAGAAATTGTATTATCGGAGTGTGTTAATTTATATTATCATATAAATTAAAAAATAGTCACCCTGTGGCTGTATAAAAATTCCGTGAAACCCTTCGGGGAACCTAACGAATCTATTCTACCGAATATATTCTAACCTATGTCGAGCTTATCAAAAACTTTTCGAGATATTCGCCATTTTATAAAACGGGCGTTTTTTTTAAATGGCCGGTATCTCGAAAACTAAGTGAGACAGGGAAAAACAACAAAATTTTGGCCAGTTTCGAAAGACATCCCGAGAAATCTATTTTAATAAAACAGCCACAGGGTGACCCATTTTTATACGAACAAAGTGGAACGGGAAAGAAATTTGTATTATCAGATAAATTAATAAAAAAAATAGTCACCCTTGGCTAAAAATTCCATAAAACCCTTGAAGTTAAAAATTAAATTACTTTAAAACATTTTTTGATTCGCGAATCAAATTAAAATTGCTTTGATTTAAAAATAAATTATTCAAATTGAATTATTTCGTTTGATTTATAAAAAGAATTATTTAAATCAACTTGATTCTTCTAATAAAATAAATATTGTAGCATGGTACTAAATAATTCAATTCGAAAAATTAATTCGCGAATTAATTCGTAAAAATTTAAATAAGATTTCAAAATTGATTTAAGGAGTTATTTTTTTAAAGCTCTGCCCATTTATTTATAACTTTTTTTAAATTTTATTTGCTTTGTATGTCCAATGGAACCTCCGACGCAAAATTTAAGACTTCTATCTACTCTGATTCACCATGGGCCTTTAAGGATTAATATGTATTGTTTCTTTAAATTTATTCGTAAACTTTTTGCTTCAAGAGTATTTCTTTAAGTTTGTCTTTGACTTTTTTATGTTTGTGTGCATAAGAGTTTTTTTTAATATAAATTAGACAAGTTTAAAGAATGTAGACGTACAGAGTCGTACATAAAATTCAAATTTATTCAATAAAAAAAGGCAACAATATGAGATTTTTCCAAGATTCAAAATTTTGGAATTCTAAACTGAAATTCAAAGCGCTGAAATTAAAAAAGCTTCAAAGCAAAACAACTTAAAGAGCTGGTAAACCACTAGGCAGCTTAGATTTAAATATAAATTTTTGGCAGCTTTACCAGTATTTTCCAAAAGTCTTTTGCGAGTATTTATTTTACAAAAAAGCTCTGGCAAATAATAAGTTTAGACCGCTCTCCCAACGTTTAAAAAGGTGTTTCTCCATTACTACCCAGTCAGCAATTGCCAGCGATTAAAGATTCAATGTACTGACAGGGCACTGAATTTATAAAAATTATGATATTTTGCTTAAAAAGGTTTGCAGTCGGAAGGTTGCAAGCCGGGTTATAGGCATATGTATTTTTATACCCTTCACCATATATAGTGAGGTTATATAGCAGTTTGTCATTCCGTTTGTAACATGTCAAAATATAGGTCGAAGACCCCATAAAGTATATATATTCGTGATCCTTATGCAATTTTAAGTCTATCTGTTGAAATGGCGATCACGACGCGAAGACTTAAGCGGGGGTGCCTATATTTAACCATTTTATTGGACATGCTCCCTTTTGGCAGTTTGGTATTGAAAATGAGCAAAATCGGTCCAGCGGTTAAAAAGTTATGAGTTAAAATATGAAGGTTCCTCTAATTTTTCCATACAAATTGGTGTATTTTAGTACAATTTCATAGTAGCGCCTGGTACATTATATATTTTCTAAAATTTGTTCACCAGTCGCTTGGAAATAAATAATATTTTCTATTTATCTCAAATATTTTTCACCTCAAACAATTTTTTGACCACTAAAATTTTTTTACCACACAAAATTTTTTTCACCTTAAAAAATTTATTTCACCTTAAAAATTTTTTTTCACCTCAAATTTTTTTTTCCAACAACAAATTTGCTTTCGCACCAAAAAAAGTTTTTCACCTCAAATAATTTTTTTCACCTCCATAATTTTACTTCAAAAGTTTTTTACATTACTTGTATCAAAAACAACAGAGAACATTTTTTAGGATATTGGTGGAGGGTATTCAAAGATTCGGCCCAGCCGAATTTAAACCTTTTTTACTTGTTTTATTTTAATATCTTTACTTTTTTTATAAAATTTTGTTTGTAAAAGAGCTTTTTTAAGACCAAATTCTTTGTTTCCCGACATTGGCATTTAGATATTTAGCTTTCATATGTCTAGTGAGCTTTGTGGTTACAGCTCTTGTCTGACAATCTGTCTAATCGAATCCCTGTTTGACTAAAGAAATTAAAAATATATTTTTTTTAAATCTTATTTTGAAATATCTATTTTAAAGGCACCCAGTTTTTGTTTTTCCATCGTTTTTCTAACACTGTTGTTGTTGTTTTCCCATCTTTTTGAATAGCCGACCTTTTTGCCTAATAATGTAATCATTTTGGGATTGGGAAAACACTTTTTGCCAGCACTTGTATAACATGTTAAAGTACCTTGGCAGCGTATTGTTTTCTGTGATATGTTCCTTATTCGGTTCAACATTATGAACACCTTCCTAAATGAACAGAATAATTATATTATTTTTGTAATCATGAAGAATACACAGAAAAAACGTTTTAAACGGTAGCCAAATAGAAGGCATTTTTCTGCCAACTACGACCTTTATCAGTATTCTTTGCGTCTTATAGTGTCAATTGTATGTATGTATCTCATATTAAACTGACAACATAAAAAGAAAATATTATACAAGATACAAATAACGTTGATTTATTGAGTTAAGATGAAATTACTTTTACGAATTCCAGCTGTGTTTAGTAATCTCAATTATACGAAGGTAAGAAGGTAATAAGTAAGTAATATATAAGTAATATTTCTTATTTCTTTTTCAACATAATATCCAACGTTTTTAACCTCTGCGAAAAGTAAGATCGCGACGGAAAAGCTCTAAGCCAGCTACTGGATCAGTCACTCAATTGAATTTATTTGCGATTGTAAGCACACGCGGCACCCATCTTATCGATAGTGTTTTCAAATCCAAGTTTTCTTGCAAAATTGAAATCACTGAACCATGTGATGTACCCGTGCCCTAAACGAAGGGAATAAATATGATCGCTGCTACTATATTTTGCTTGCTGCATCCGGGTATGGTTGCCACTATCAAGTTATTGGTTTATAAATAGGTTCTAACCATAACTATGCTCGCTACCATAATTATTTTATTATTTTAAGATTGGCACTTTCTATTTTATAACATGATTGGCTGTAACTATACTGTGGTAACAAAAATGCTGACTATGGAAAAATATGATAATTGTGGATCTTTTAAATGCGGATAACAATCAATGAATAATTATAAATCAACTAAAACAGGACTTTGATAATTACAGTTAAGAGAGTTTATCTTGGTTTCATAACAAAGTTTTATCTTTTCAGTCACCCATGTAAAAATAATAATAAAATAATTACGATCAATAAGTCCGTGACTTTTCGAACTTCCCTCGTAGTAATTTTCAACACATCACTGCTCCCATCTGTTAATAGACTAATGTCACATTTTGAGCAAGTTACGTCATTTACTTTGCGTTTAATTGCAGTATTTGATCAATAATTTCATCGTTGGAGCTAAATTTCTTCCACCCATTTCTTTAGGTTTGGAAATAGGAAACAGTCACTGGGGGCTAAATCCGGAGAATAAGACGAATGAGGGGGCAATTCGTAGTCTACTTCAAGGATTTTTTCCATAGAAACTAAGCTGTCACACGATTCCGTTGGTGATCGATTGTGAGCAAACGCGGCAGCTATCTTGCGGAAAGCTTTCTCATACCCAAGTGATCGTTCAAAATTGAAACCACTGAGCCTTGTGAAATGCCTATGTCTTCCACAATCTATCGCACATTCAATCTCCGACAGCCAACACCATATCGTGAACTTTTTCAATTGTTTTGGGTGAAGAGGCCTTAACTGGGCTTCCAGAACGTTCGGCATCTTCCGTGCTTGTAAGGCCACAACGAAAGTCAGTAAACCACTTTTTACCATTGAAATCGATGGTGCAGAGTCACCATAGTATTTATCAAGCTTTTCCTTGGTTCAATTGACGGTTTTTTCGCAAAAAATAATGTTTAATGAGCAATCGAAATTCACTTTTTCCATTTTTTAAAAAAAATCCACGAGGTTGTATGTTTTAAACAGCTGTTAAACGCAAAGTAAATGACGGAACTTGCTCAAAATTTGACAGCAGTGTATTAAAAGGTGGTACTTGATGGGAGCTTCATTTCATATAACTTCGAGGGAAGTTCGAAAAGTCACGGACTTATTAATCCGCCCTCGTAGTCTATCAACCATTCGGAGGAATTTGTGAATTAATAACCTGAATTAATTTCCCTCTAACCCGAATTAATTTCTCTCTAATAATTGACAAACAATTTTAAGCAAAGATAACAGTACATAGATGTCTCCTGCAATATTTATTAAACGAAGTTAAAAATTTTCAAAAATTTCAACCCAAAATAAGTTTCTGCCTACGACCCTGTAAATCTATACTGTCATTCATGGTATTAGTTTTTATTAAAGTTTTCTTAGAAATCGATTTCATTGTTACAATTTTCTAACAATTTTGTGTTAGCAAAACTTAGGTGCAATTTAAAGTTTTCTTTATTATAAAAAATCCATAAAAAACTTTCCTAAACTTTACAAAATATAAAATTTTATTAAAAGAAATAAATAGGAAAAATTTTATGAATATGAAGATCGATTTAATGTTAGACAAATTAAGAAAACTTTAATTTTTTTAATTACAAAATAAGGGAAAAATATTAACGGGAAGTAAACACTACCTGCTTTTCTAAAATTTTTAATCTAATGTTATTGTAAAAAAAAATTAAATATATTTTACAAAAATTCAAGAGCAATTCATTGCTAAGAAAATTAATCCCTTCACTTAAAATTGTATTAATTATATATGAAATAATTCCTGAATTTTAATTTTAAATGCTTTAATTAATACATTAATTTTAATACTTTGAATTTATTTACATTAATTAATTACTGTTTTTTTTGTTATTAATTAATTCATTCCTTAATTTAAAAATTTTAACAAATTATAGGGATTTCATTCAAAAAAGGAATTATTTCTTCGCAGCTGTGGTCATGAACAGACCTTTAAAAATATAATTTCTTAAATTAATTTTCAAATCTGATTTAAATTTTGACGAATTAATTCGCCAATTAATTTTTCTGATTAAATTATTTACTACCATAATTCAATCTTTATATAATTAGAAGAATGAAATTGATTTGAAAAATTCTTTTTATAAATGAAACGAAATAATTCTACTTGAATAATTCAATTTTAAATCAAGGAATCAAATCAGTTTTGATATGATACACTCAGAAAAAAAGTTAGTGGAAAAATTTGTAAATGGTTTTCAATCCCACTTTACTATTTTTGTACTAATTTTTAGTAAAAATATTATTATTTTGCAAATATTTTTGCTATTTACATTTAACAAATTTCAGAGTTTTTACAGAATATTTACAAGTTTTTGTTGCTAACTTCAGAAATCATTTTACAAATTTTTGAAAACATATTTGCTAAAATTAGCAAAAAAAAAAATACTAATTTGAAAAAAGTGGATATTGAAGGAAATGTTATTTCTAATTAAAATTTACACCTACAGACTTAAATAGCCTTCAAATGTTACATATATTAAAAAATGGATCGGAAGTGAATATACCGACTCTTGTCTGAAAATGGGACATCCACTTAAAATAGTACTAAAAAGTTTTTAGTTCTAAAAATCAGTCCTTAAAACAATTAAAATTTTACCTTAAAAGTAAAAAAATATTGACTAAAATATTTTTTAAAACAGAAATTACCAAATAAAAACAAAATGATTAATTCGTTTATGTTTTAACAATTTGTAGGTTTTGATTTTGTTTTTAATATTAATATTTTTTGAAAAAATAATAAATAAAATAAAAAAATTTTGATGCTGGAGAAAAAAAATTAGATTTAAAATTTTTAATAATTAATTTTTTTTGCCGGTAATTTTTTTGCCGATTTTAGCGAACCGATTTTACATTCCACTTAACAAAAAGTTTACTAAAATTTAGTAGCGGCATCTAAATTTTTCTAAAAATTTCATTGTACTACTCGCCAGCAGACATGTGTTCCTAAGATTAGCAAAAAATACCGCTGGGCTCAAATTAGCAAAATTTCCCGTAATAACAGCAACATTTTCAGTTGCCATTACAGACTTTTTTTGGTGGGTGTATGATTTGATTCGAAAATTAAAATAATTTTTTAAATCACGATTAATTTATTTTTAAAACCGAAAGGTTTCCTGGAATTTGTATAAAACAGCCTCCTCCGGACCTGGCCAATTTATATTATCGCAGTATATTAATACTCTATTAGAGCAAAACTTTAGCCGATTTGCCCTACCTCGCTTAGTTTTCGAGATACCGGTCATTTTAAAAAATTAACATTTTCAAAATATCGAATGTGTTTTTTTTTATTTTGTTTTTAACCGAAAATCAAATCAATTTTTTTTTAATTCGCAAAATTGATTAATTAACTATGATTTTAAATCTAGTTTAATAAATTGATTTATAAAATGTTAACTTAACTCGCTGATTTACAAAAAAAAAAAAATAATTTTTTTCTCGAATTAATTCAACAAAGATTTTTCTTTTTCAAGGTCTGGTCATGAATGCAAAAAATAAAGTTAATTTTTTATTTACTAATTAGGGAGTTTTCGGGAATATATTTTAATTTGATGGGGGGATAACGTTAAAAAGTATCTGGCAAGCTATTGAACACTTACCCTATTGTTTTTTTATACTTCTCTCTATTCATCCACATGATGGTGCTTGTTTTACTTCTCCACCAACAACACATTATATTTACATTTGCGTACACAACAAAATACACAAAACACCAACAGCGCAGTCGACTGCAATGCTAAATTGGCCCAGAATTTTATAAACAAATGTTTTTTTTTGGTAAAATTTAAGGCATTTTCTTTAATTTTATATAAATAAAAACGCTAAACCACACTTTTTTTTTATCAAATTGAACCAACATTTACTTAATTTTAGAAAAAGAAATAATCTTTCTTAGGGCTTAAGTGGTGTTAACATTTGTACTAAACAGTTTTCTTAATAGTTCTTCACTAATAACATTAAGATTTTTTATGAAATATTTTAAATAACACCTTTTAGCAATAATGTTAACATATTTTTAACCAAAACTATTTATTTTTGAAATTCTTTCACGGGATAAATATTTTTGCGACACCCTCACACTTTGATCACTTAATTAAAACTGTCATGTAAAGGAATATGAGAGAATTTGATTGACAGTACAGGGTGTCGCAGCTAATTTAAGGTATTACTGTTTATTTTTAAATATAAAATCTATTGAAAAATTGAACACAATATTGACGAAACGTTAAGATAAAATATGTAATTAAATTATTTTATTTACATTAATCAACATTAGGCCCGATTAGGTTAAATTAAAACAAAAAGATAATGAAAAGTAAATTTGAAATGATTTTTTTTTTTGCAAACTCCATTTAATTTAAATATTTTTTAATAAGAAATTATATAATTTAAATATATTTTCTGGAAAATAATATTTAAACACTGTGAGTTAATAAAAAAATTTGCACAGTTTTCTTTTTTTTTTTGACCCATTTGACACAGAGCAACTTTTGCTACGCTACTCTTGAATTTGTTGGAGAGAAGGGAAGAAGAATAGTAATTGGTTCGGCAATTCGCTTTGGTTTTGTTTCTGTGTTTTATTTTATTTTTCATTAATTTTAAACTAAAGGAAAACGAAAATTGCTGTAAACAATTCTGTGTGTGAACATTAAAAAGAGATTTGACAAGAATTGCCAAAACAAAAGCTGCTCTGTGTGAAATGGGACTTTTTATTTCCCAGCAAAATAAGAGCTGAAGAAGAAGTAGTTTAACACTACATCTACTGAACACGAAGTTGTGAAAATTTCAGTGAATCATTAATGATTTTAACATTGGCGTGCCATTGGGAGGAAGTAGTTTTTTCGGTGCTATGAAAAATCGATGAACAGATGGACTTTTTCATTAGTTTACGGAAGTTGTTAAATATAGGGACTAAAAAATAAATATAGGGAGTGGCTTTTTTTTAAGTTAAAAATCTGATTTTGAACACGCCAAGAATTATTATTCCGAACAGGACAAAGTGAATGTCACTGGCATGCAAAATATGTTTTCAATAAGGCATTTAATGACTGCAGGAATTAACCATTTATGGACTAACTAAATAATTATTTTTTACTAGTAGGGGTTAATATCAACATTTAAAATCACTTTTTAAAATCGAAAAATTTGCACAATTAACTTCTTTGGATATTCTAAAAAAGAGATTCGTAAAGAATAACATCCATTTTATTTTGCTGGGATACTTCGAGAAATCAAAATTTTGTTTTCTATGTTAAGAGCCAATTTTGACGGTGACATTGTTGCCTGCAATTATTGCGTGCAATTTTTGTTTGTTGGCGAATGGTGTAGAGAAGCAAGCGGGGTAACAAATAAAGCACGGTATTAATTTTTCGTGCATGTTTTTGTTATTTATGTTTCACACACATATGTATTCTTTTTTTGTTGCTTCATTCACTTTAAAGTCACCGTATTATTAGACATAACTTTGGAAGCAACTTTGAAAAGGAATTTAAGAATATTGCATGCAATCAATTGCATTGTATAAATTGGCTCTAATTTTTAAAAGTTTTTGTTTTTAAATTACACAGTAAAACCAAATAAAAAAAAATGCATCGGGATTGCGATTCATCATTTCTAATTTATAAATATTTGCAAATAAGTTTGTGTAGGAAATATATTTTTTATCAATTTCAAAGTAAAATCGATATTCTTTGAAACACTCAAATAGACTGGTATGTGCCATTTATTTTGATATACATCTTACTCGTTTTAAAAAATAACAAGGTGGCGTTCATGCTAATCCGTTTATAAGACAAACATGCCAGCAAAAATAAATGGAAGTGATTCTAAAGTATCATTTAGTTCCTATTTGCCTCCTCCAAAGGAGTTCTTTTTCACAACTTTCAAAAATGTGGTTTTGAATAAAATAAATCCCTTTTCAAGCTATGACGGGTAACTTTTTTTAAAAAACAATCTAAGTTATATGTTAACCACAGATATTTTCAAATAAATTTTATATTCATAACAAGTTATCAAGTTTAAGTTACCAGGTTAAAGTGATTTGTATCAATTTTTATCTTCAAATTTCGAATAAAGTAATTTTATAAATAAGGCTCTTAATGTCCCGTTATAATTTAACCAGCAGTTAAACTTAAACTTTATATGGGAAACAACAACAAATGTATCAGCTAACGGGATATTGGGGCTAATATCCGAATACTAAATGCCCCATTTAATTTTTTAAGTAAAAATTAAAAATTTATTTGAAAACATCATAAGATCTTATTTTTCACTAAACTGCTTTAGATGCTTTTCTGTTGCATTCCGTTGATCATAAAAACCATTTGTTGCAATCCAAATTTTCACAACCCCGGAATCAAAATCACTGCTTCTTTTTCTCTTACTTTGTTATTTTTTCTTTGCTGGGGTAGCAAATGTAGACCTTCGCAAAATATTTTTCGACAGCGCCAAAATATTTTTGCAACGGCTAATTTTTATATAACTTTGTGTGTGTATGTGTTATTTGTATAACCATGCTTAGTTATAATAAAACACAGAGTTGTATAAAATTAGTAGTATTAATACAGCTAAAATGTTTGATTAACTAAACAGATTAAATAAAAGGTTTCACCGTCTTCTTTAATGGTTGATTGAGTAGTTATTGACATTTTTACGAGATTAACTTTTCTGTTAAAATTGTGAATTAAGTTTTAAATAGGGGCACGTGAGCGACAAGAAACTTTTTACGGAAAAAAATTAAATTTATCGCCTGATTTTGACGATATAGTACAATAAAACTTGAATTAATGCAGTTTTGCTATCAAAAACTCAATCAGTTAAATAATATTAAATACAGAAGAACTATTGATGTTAGTTTAGAATTTAGAAATTATGATGATTTTCGCTTTTGAAAAATTTGGCGAATGTAACACTTAAAATCAGCAGATTTTGACGAAAGTGCTCTCATTGCAATTGTTATACAAAAAAAAAAAGTATATAAACCTGACTGGTTTGAGACTTGTTTGATACTTATGTAAGCCAAAGGGTTTTTTTTAACAAGAGTTGTATTGACTGAAGTCAGTCGATCGCAAGCCCGAGAAAAATGGCGAGTGTTTGAAGTAAAGCAGTGAAAGCACACTATAAGCCAACTTGGACATAAGTCGTTTATGAAGATATCTCCATTTCCGATTTTTCAACCCAACCTATTCAAAATATAACAACTGTATTTGCAAACTTGCAATTGATATTAATTTCAAGTTTGCATAAAAAATTCAAACGATTCTTTTGTAATTAAAAAAATAACAATTGTAATTCCCGAATTGGATATTTTTTCAAAAAATACCACTTGATACTCAAGGAATACTAAATGTAAATCAAAAAACATCAACTGTAATTCAAAAAATACCAAATGGAATTAAAATAATAGCAAAACAACAAGCACCAAATGTAAAAGTAACAAATCTAATTTAAAAAATATAAATTAAAAAGAAAAAAATACGGAGTATAAAGTAACAACTGAATTTTAAAACACTCCAAATGAAACGATTTTTCAAATATTTTTTTCTCTTGTTTTAAAAAGTTAATTTTTATTAAATATACAAAATTTTGATTTTATATTCTTCTTTAACGTTCAAAGTTTAAAGGCAAAAGAAGTAGCAAATTATGTATTCCACTGATATAATACAATTGCTTTAATAAAATTTGTAATTTAGTCAAAAAAAAAAATACTTAATATCTAAAGATCACATTTTAGTGACATTGCGCATTAGAGGGTTAAATGTCCAGAATTTAGTTTTCGATTTACTATAAATAAATTTAATTACAACAAAAACTATTCACTTACCTTATTATGCATTAAACACATAGGCGACTGCAGCTACAGGACTACAGCCTGTTGTTCTTTAGTTGCTGTCGTTTTCAAAAAATTAAGTAGCTGACTACATGAATACAATTGCAGCCAACAGCATGTGTAGTCATGTAGTCGTGTAGCCACAGTCATTACGTGCTTAATGCATAAGCATGGTTATACAAAAAACACATACACACACACAAAGTTTTATAAAAATTAGCCGTTGCAAAAATATTTTGGCGCTGTCGAAAATATTTTGCTGAGGCCGACATTTGTTATGTTTGTCTTACAAAAGGATTGGTGTCAACGCCACTTTGTTATTTTTCGAAACGTGTAATATATCAAAATAAATGGCATATCAGTCTATTTGAGTGTTGCAAAGAATATCGATTTTACTTTAAAATTTATAAATATAAATTAATTTCTTACACAAACATATTTGCAAATATTTATAAATTAGAAATGTTGAATCGCAATCCCCAAGCATAATTTTTCTTATTTTGTTGTACTGTGTAATTTAAAAACAAGAACTTTTAAAAATTACATACCAAATCAAAATTTTGATTTCTCGTAGTATAAAAAAGTCCCATTTTACACAGATCAACTTTTGTTGCGGCAATTCTCTTTTTAATGTTCACACACAGAATTGTTTACAGCAATTTTCGTTTTCCTTTGGTTTAAAATTAATAAAAAAAAATAAACCAAAGCGAATTGCCGCACCAATTACCACTCATAAATTAGCAGACACTCTGTACTGTCAATCAAATTCTCTCATATTCCAGTTTTAATTAAGTGATCAAAGTGTACGGATGTTACCGAAATTTTTATCCCGTGAAAAATTTATAAAGAAATGTGTTGTTGTTAAAAAAAAAATGTAGTACAAATATGTTAATATTATTAATAGAAGTGTTATTTAAAATAGTTCATAAAAAATCTTAATGTTATTAGTGAAGAAGTATTAAGAAATATGTTAAGTACAGATGTTAACACCAGCTAAGCACTTGGAAAGTTAATTTCTTTTTGTAAAATTATGTAAATGTTGGTTAAATTTATTAAAAAATAGTGTGTTTTAGTGCTTTTATTAATATAACATTAAAAGAACATTAGTTTATAAAATTCTGGGCCAATTTTGCATCGCAGTCGACTGCTCTGTTGGTCTTTTGTGTATTTTGTGTTGGTGTTATTTGTTGTTTACGCAAATGTAAATGGTTGTTGGTGGGAAATAAAAAAAACGAGTACAATCATGGGACATATAGAGAGAAATATAAAAAACAATAAGGTGAGTGTTTAATAGTTTTGCTTTTAAAGAGTTTTGTCGTTCGTTAACGAACTAGTTCAATTGAACTATTTACGTTATTATCTTTTGGTCGGGGGAATTTCATTTAATTTTTAATTGTTTATCAGGAATCTAAATAAAATCGTTTAAAAATATTTTTTCTATATATAATTATTATTTATTTTTCAGTATTTCGCTACTCCTTTGTGTAACATCTTCAGGAAATTGTAATTAGAATGACATATAATTTGACCGAACAATAACATGATCAAAATATTCTAGAATTAGGTTTTAAGAAATTGTTTTGTCCGTAACTACATAGTAAAATTTACCAAATTAAATAGTTAACCCAAATAATTTTATTTGTAAAGAAAAATCACTAGAAAATCGTTAATGGACATGAGATGATAAGCACTAAGTTTTCGACCCCATAAGAGGAGACCATCTCATGACCTCATAGTTTCTAAAGAATTAATCCTTCATTCGATTTTCAAAACTGATTTTGAATGGGAATGAATTCTTTGTTGGTCTCAATCGATTTAATTTTAAAACACTTCATTTGTTTTTCATTATTCGCTTTGTTAATCACTAAATTCAACCGTTGGGATTTTCATCGATTTTTGTCAATTGCTTTGCGCATCAGAGGGTTAAATATCCAGAGTTCTCGATTTATTATAAATAAATTTAACTATAACAACAACTATTCACTAACATTATTACAGGGATGCGAAATGAGAATTTCAACTCAATTGTACCATTTTTTTAGTATAAAAACCACCAACTATAGAATTTATTTTAATATTTTTATTTTTAATAAACATTGAAAAACTGTATAGAAAATTCAGTTGTACATTAAAAGTATATAATAAAAATATGTAAAATAAGGTACAAAAATCCATGAGATCAATATCATATTTAAGAAGGTAACAAACTATTTGTTATTTTAAAATTATAGCAACAGGAATTCGATGAATGTAACAAATCTTTCCTTTGGACTATACTGGAAGCTGCTGACAATTTATACGATGCAATTTTCTTAATTCCCTTTTCAATGATGCTTTGGAAATTGTACCAAATAAACCATGGGAGTACCATCGTACTTTTTAGACCCAAATCGTACCAAAAATGATACAATTGTACCAACTTTCGCTTCCCTGCGTTATTACTTATTTATATTTCTCTCTCTCTCTCTCTTTCCCTTTCTCTTTGTAGATAAATTTTTGACTTTTTACTTCCTCATCAACAACACCATATTCGCAATTGCGTAAACAAGAAAAACAAACACAAAATATACGAAAGCCTATAACCGGTGGCGATTGCGATGCTAAATTGGCAAATAATTTTATAAACAAATAGTTTTTTTGTGCAAATTTAAACATTTTTATTTAAAAACACTTAAACACACTAATTTATTTTGTTAATCAAAATTTTCTTAATTTTATAAAAAAAAGAAATCACTCTTAAGTCCCAAGTGGCGATATCTTCTTTATTTGATATCCGCACACTTTAGATTAATGGCACAGGGTGTCTTGAGTGGTATGACAGGTTTATTTTAAATGTAACGATTAAAATTTTACTTAAATGTTTATTAATATAAAAGGTGATACAAATCCAGGTATCCATTTACATTGTAAATATTCACTATCAGTCAGAACTATACATCCTTGGACCAAAATGAATCGCTTAAAAAACGTTGGGAAATGTTACAAACTTCCTTCCAAAATAAGTGCTGTGTTACCCAAACTTTGCGATTCTTGAAAAATATTTTTAAGTGAAATAAAACACCCAGCGCGCATGCTGTACCCAAGTTTGAGCCAAAAGTTTTTCTCATATGGTGCAGTCCGGTGATAATGTGGCTGATGTGGCTGTAAGTGTGCAACTAAATCCAAGAACATCGACTCGCTATCGATCTTAACAACTCGCGCACTAGCATAATGGGATTTTGCACAAAGATCCAAAATTTTAATTTGTAACTTAAGCAATCGCCACAAGTCACTTACATTACTTAATAAAAAAATCCCGTGCGTTCTGTTTAAATTTGAAGAAAAATGTGATTCTAAATATTCGTGAACATTTTTGATAAATAGTTTAGAACCAAATAAATTATTATAATCAGAATCATAGAATCCAAACATTTTAAAATTTTTATTTAGAAAATATCAATTGAAGAACAGAATTTTAATTTTAAATACAATTTAGATTTGAAATTTAAAAACCTATCAATTGATATACAGATTTTCTATTCGAAATTAAGAAAACATTATTTTTAATACTGATTTTCCATTTGAAATTCAGATTTTCAATTTTAATTTAAGAAAACATCATTTTTAATAGCGATTTTCCATTTGAAATTCATAAACCGTCAATTGAAATTCCGGAAAAAAATTTTTATTTATGAAAATCTATTTGAAATTCAAAACAAAATAAACAAATAAGGGACAGTTTGACTACTACTTTAAAATCAAATCAATTGAAATAGCAATAAAATTAATTCATTCCTACATTAATCAAATATAATTTGCTTAATAGATATTTAACATTTTAAAATGACAGTTGCATTCAAAAATAAACTATTTTACCAGTCTTTAAATTGGATATCACACCCTGTAATGTTAATTCAATTCTCTCATATTCCTTTATTTGACAGTTTTCATTAGATGATCAAAGTGTGAAGAAGTGTCACGAATTTTATTTTATTTTATTTTTATACAAAAAAGTGTTTATTAATCAAATTGAATACAAATATGTTAATAAATATTATTAAAATAAAGTGTTATTAAAGTATTTCATAAAAATCTTGAAATTCAAATAAAAATAAGTGTTAGTGTTATTAAGAAGAAAAGATAGCATCATTTGAGACCTAAGAAAGTGGTTTTTTGTTTATAAAATTAGGAAAATGTTGGTTAAATAAACTAATTAATTAAAAAAATAGTGTGTTTTAGTGTTTTTATAAATGTAAAATTAAAAAAACTTAAAGAAAAGTGTTTAAATTTGCAAAAAAAAATCCATTGGTTTATTAATTCTGGGCCAATTTAGCATCGCAGTCGACAGCGCTGTTGAGCTTTCGTATATTTTGTATTTGTTTTTCTTGTGTACGCAATTGCAAATGCGTTGTTGTTGGGGTGGAAGTAAAAAGTCAAAAATTTATCTACAAAGAGAAAGGGAAAGATAGAGAGAGAGAGAAATATAAAAAAGTTATAAGGTAAGTGAATATTTAATAGTTGTTGTTATAATTCAATTTATAATAAAGCGAACACTAAATTCTAAACACTTAACCCTCTAATGCGCAAGGCCGCTAAAATGTGATCTTTAGATATTAAGTAGTTTTTTGACAAAATTACAAATTTTATTAAAGCAATTGTATTACAGCAATATAATATAAAATCAAAATTTCCTATTTTTAATAAAAATTAAATTTTTAAAACAAAAGAAAATAATATTTGAAAAATCGTCAAAAATATATTTATAGCCTGTTCCTCTATTTCGAAAGAACACGTTCGTTCGCTTTCTAGTCGAAAGAAAACTGATTTGGGTTTCTCTAACTCTATTTCTATGCGAACGATGACTCGAACGACAAGTCGAATGAAAACGTAACTGTTTTCATACAAAATTTGGTTTCTCTATTTCGAACAGCTCGAACGCAAATGTCAAAATCAGTCACTTACTATTTTTTGTCGAGTAAATATATATTTGATATTTTTTAAAGCAAAATGAAGTAAAAAAGCAATGGATAACAAAAAGTAAGTACAAAATAATACAAATATTTATAGTTTATTAAAATTTTAAATTTTAGTTAAAAAAAAATCAACAATGGACCATCCGAAGACGCTTGTATTTTATATGGAAGAAAGGCCAGATTTTGCCAGAAGGACTCTGGTGTTCGGAGCAAACAAATAAAAATTTGACCAGAAAACTAAACTCCGTTTCACCCCCTATTACGATATTGCTGAGTGGAAAAGGTATGTGTGTGTTGTTTGTGGCTTACGTTTGCCCAAGAAACTCATATTTACATTTTTTATTTTACATCTTTTATTTTACAAGGACTTTAGCAGTGACCGCACCGAACAGACAACAGGCAACAGAAAAGCTCTTCAAACAACAATTTCACCCACAACCAATCGATAACAAAAATTTTCACAAATAAACATACTTTCCAAATAAAAATTGATTTGTTTATTGTTATTTTTTTTTATTTCATTTGTCATATACAGCTGATCACTGTTAAAAAGGGTTGTTTTTGTCTTTAAGCAGTTTAGTAGTATTTTTGCTACTTTTAAAGAAAATTTTAACAAATGCTCAAAATATATGATCTGGCATCTCTGTGATTTGTAAATGCGTAAGAAACAAAAATTGACACACGTAAGTCAAGTCGATCGAAGCCTTTCGAAATAGAGAAACCCAATTTGATTCGAATTCGAGTGACTTGCTTTTGTTCGACTAGTTTTTCGTTCGAGATCGAGGATCGTTAATAACATTAAATTATGATCTCGAGCATCATAAAATTTAAAAATACAGTTGCTATATTTTGAATAGTGGAGATATCTTCATTTATGGATTGGATCACTCCTTCACTTCAGCCATTTTTCTCGGCCTTAAGACCGCCTAACTTCAGTTGAGACAAGATTTGTTAAGAAAGCCATTGGCTTCCTTAAGTATCATGGAAATATCAAGCCAGTCTGGTTTATATTTTTTACTTTCGCTGATTTAAAGTGTTACTATCGCCAAATTTTTAATTTTACAGAAGCGAAAAATCATCATAATTACTAAAATGACATCACTAGTTCAATAACTTTCAGTATTTAATATTATTTTACTGACTGGGTTTTTGATAGCAAAAAAAAAAAAAAAATTTGATTATTGCATTTCTTGAACCCTATTCAAGTTTTATTGTACTATATCGTCAAAATTAAGCGATAAATTTAATTTTTTCCATAATAAGTTTTCATAGTAAGTTTCTTGTCCCTCACGTGGTCCCATTTAAAACTTAATTCACAATTTTAACAGAAAAGTTAATCTCGTAAAAATGTCATTAACTACTTAATCGACCATTAAACAAAACGGTGAAATCTTTTATTTAATCTGTTCAGTTAATTAAATATTTTCGCTGTATTAATACTACTAATTGTATACAACTCTGTGTTTTATTATAACTAAGCATGGTTATACAAATAACATAGCAATTGCAAAAATATATTGGTGCTGTCGAAAAATATTTTGCCAAGGCTGACATTTGTTATCCCAGCAAACAAAAAATCACAAAAGAAGCAGTGATTTTGATTCCGGGGTTGTGAAAATTTGGATTGGAACCAATGGTTTTTACATAGGCGTGTAATAGAGTGGAATTTTTCTTTTATGATCATTTTCCGTTGCATCTAAATCAGTTGTTAGGGTTAAGTGAAAAATAAATAAATATATTTAAAATTCAAACGGGAGATTTAATATTCGAATATTAGCCCCAATATCCCGTTAACTGACATATAGGTTGTTGTTTTCCATATAAAGTTTAAGTTTGACTGCTGGGTAAATTGTAACGGGACATTCAGATCCATATTTATAAAATTACTTTATTCGAAATTCGAAAAAAAATTGATACAAATCACTTAAACCAGATATCTTAACCTTGTTATGAATATGAAATTATATGAAAATATCTGTGGTTAACATATAACTTAGAATGTTTTTAAACAAGTTACCCGTCATAGCTTTGAAAAGGGCTATATTTTTATTTTTTAAATCACATTTTTAAATGCTGTGAAAAAGAACTCCTTTAGAGGAGGCAAATAGGAACTAAATGATACTTTAGAATTACTTCCATTTATTATTGCTGGCATGTTTGTCTTATACAGGGATTGGCATCAACGCCACCTTGTTATTTTTCGAAACGTGTAATATATCAAAACAAACGGCACATACCATTCTATTCGAGTGTTGCGAAGAATTTTGATTTTACTTTAAAATTTAAAAACATAAATAAATTTCCTACACAAACATATTTGCAAATATTTATAAATTAGAAATGTTGAATCGCAATTTAAAAACAAAAACTTTTAAAAATTACATACAAATCAAAATTTTGATTTCTCGTAGTATATAAAAAGTCCCATTTTACACAGATCAACTTTTGTTGCGTCAATTCTCTTTTTAATGTTCACACACATAATTGTTTACAGCAATTTTCGTTTTCCTTTGGTTTAAAATTATTGACAAATAAACCAAAGCGAATTGCCGTACCAATTACCACTCATAAATTAGCAGACACTCTGTACTGTCAATCAAATTCTCTCATATTCCAGTTTTAATTAAGTAATCAAAGTGTACGGATGTTACCGAAATTTTTAACCCGTGAAAAATTTATAAAGAAATTTGTTGTTGTTAAAAAAAAAGTAGTACAAATATGTTAATACTATTAATAGAAGTGTTATTTAAAATAGTTCATAAAAAATCTTAATGTTATTGATGAAGCAGTATTAGAAAAATGTTAAGTACAAATGTTAACACCAGCTAAGCACTTGGAAAGTTAATTTCTTTTTGTAAAATTATGGTTAAATTTATTAAAAAATAATGTGTTTTAGTGTTTTTATTAATATAACATTAAAAAATAAAGATACATGTATTAGATTTGCAAAAGAACATTAGTTTATAAAATTCTGGGCCAATTTTGCATCGCAGTCGACTGCGCTGTTGGGCTTTTGTGTATTTTGTGTTGGTTTTAATTGTTGTCTACGCAAATGTAAATGTGTTGTTGGTGGGAAATAAAAAAAAAACGAGAACAATCATGGGACATACAGAGAGAAATATAAAAAACAATTAGGTGAGTGTTTAATAGTTTTGCTTTTAAAGAGTTTTGTCGTTCGTTAGCGAACTAGTTCAGTTGAACTATTTACGTTATTTATTGAAAGATATGGATCACAACAAAACACATTTTAGTTTCATCTTTCTTTTATTATCTTTTGGTCGGGGGAATTTTATTTAATTTTTAATTGTTTATCAGGAATCTAAATTTAAGATACACAAAATAAATAAAATCGTTTAAAAATATATTTTCCATATATAGGGTCCGCCAAATAACTTTTTTTTTTGAAAATGCTATAAAAAAAACTACTGAATATTTTCTCAAATTTCTTTTTTATTTGAAAGTACAATCCTTCCGGTTAATAATGGAAAATTTTCATTCAAATGGCTGCCTCGGCTGGCCATGCAGTAGCCTACACGATCGGTCCAATTTTTAAGCACATTATCGATTGTGTGCAGCTGTATTTCACCAATGGCTTCACGAATATTGCCCTTTAAAGCGTCAATTGTCTCTGGATTGTCGGCGTAACACTTATCTTCTACGGCACCCCACAAATAATAGTCTAACGGTGTCAAATCGCAGCTCCGAGGTGGCCAAACGACGTCAGCTATGCGGCTGATAATGCGATCTTCAAAAACAGGGCGCAAAAATCGAGTGTAGCTTCGGCTGTGTGGCACGTAGCGCCGTCCTGTTGAAACCAAATGTTACCAATATCCTCCTCTTCAATTTTTGTGAACAAAAATTCGTTCAACATGGCCCGATAATGGTCGCCATTGACTGTAACGGCCAGCCGAGTCAGCCATTTGAATGAAATTATTTTCCATTATTAACCGGAAGGATTGTACTTTCAAATAAAAAAAAAAATTGAGAAAATATTCAGTAGTTTTTTTTATAGCATTTTCAAAAAAAAAAAGTTATTTGGCGGACCCTATATAACTTCTTTATTTTTTTTAAGATTAAGGTTGGTTTTTCTATATACGTATATTATTTATTTTTCAATATTTCGCTACTTCATTGTGTAGCATCTTCAGGAAATAATAATTACAATGACAACTAATTCGACCAAACAATAAAAAGATTAAACTATTCTAGAATTAGAATTTAAGAAATTGTTAGTCCTTAACTAGTAAAATGTATCAATTTAAATAGTTAACACAAATAATTTTATTTGTAAAGGAAATCGTAAATAGACATGAGATGACACTTTTAACAGACAGTCCATCCCAGAGGGTGACATTCATTTCCACACCATCTTATGGCCTCATAGTTTCTAATAAATTTATCCTTCATTCGATTTTTAAAACTGATTTTGAATGGGAATGAATTCTTTGTTGGTCTCAATCAATTTAATTTTAAAGCACTTCATTCGTTTTTCATCATTCGCTTTGTTAATCATTAAATTAATCGTTGGGATTTTCATCGATTTTTGTCAATCGCTTTGCAAATTTGAGATTTATTGTAGATTAGATTGAGTAATTTGGGTATTACATTTGACTTTCTTTATTTAGTTTTAAAATTTAAAAAATAAATAACTACGTTATTAGCAGAGAAGACAAAAAAAAAACAAAATTCAATGCATTGAAAGTAAAAAATATTGAGAAAGAAGCCAAAAACAAACAAAATAAAACAAAAGAACAAAACTTTCTAAAAGAAATATATTTTTTAAACAATCAAATGTAAAAAGTTGGGTAGAAACACTTTTTTTAAAAGAAACTAGCAGAAAAAATATTTTTTTTTACGAAAAAGAACTTGAGCCGAAAAATGTGAAAAAATTATTTTAAGCTCAAAAATCTTGAGAAAAAAACTACTTATAGCTAAAAAAATGGACATTTCAAAAAAATCAAAAAAAGCAAAACAAGCAAATTTGTCGGCTCTGGTTATTAGTTATAATTAAAAAATATTTAAGATTTCGTTGCAAATACAAGAAAAACAAAAGTTTAAAATTAAAAAAACATTAAAATCGAAAAAATCACTATAATTTAAAAAAACGCCAAAATTGGAGAAAATCGCCAAAAATAAAATTCCCAAAACAAAAAAATTCTAAAATTTAAAAAAATTGCTCAAATTAAAAAAAAATCGCCAAAATTAAAAAAACTCG
This sequence comes from Eustalomyia histrio, assembly GCA_949748255.1. NCBI lineage: Eukaryota > Metazoa > Arthropoda > Insecta > Diptera > Anthomyiidae > Eustalomyia > Eustalomyia histrio. The sequence goes on from OX456526.1 coordinate 37,597,343, forward strand.
AAAATTTGGAAAAATTTACTTAAATTTAAAAAAGCCAAAACTTGAAATTACTACAATATGAAAAATAAAATTCAAGAAAAGCACAAATTGAAAAAATCGTAAAAATTTAAAAATCCGCTATTATTTGAAAAATATTTCAAAATGAAAAAAAAAAAATTGCCAAATTTGAAAAAAAAAACAAAATAATTGAAATTTTAATCATCCATAGAGATATATAAACTTAACGCGCTACAGAAAAACTTTTTGCACCAGTGGTCTCAAGTTTATAGTTACTTTGCAATATTTTAGATGGCGTTTATCTCGAGAACTCTTCATTGCATAGAGAGAGATACTCTATAATTATTTTTTATAATTTTATTTTTTAATATTGGCGATTTGTTTTTTTAAATAATTATTTTTAACAGTAAATTCAATAATTGTTTTTTTTTTTGTTTTCTTTTTGTATTCGTAATAAATCGTTAATTTTATCGCAAATATTAATTGTTAATTGTTAATTTTTTAAATTTTTCCATTTTTTTCTTTAATTGGATGAAGAAAACCGATTGTCATTCCCAAATTTCTCATTCTTATTAAACAAAATCGGATGAAGAAAATCGAATGTCATTCCCGAATTTCTCAATCACATGAAACACAATCGGATGAACAATTTATCCCAAATTTGTAAATCGATTAAGTAATAAATTGAATTCTCAACAAATGATTGATTGATTGAACTCCCACATTGTAAATCGAATGAGTAAGAAATCGAATGAATTCCATAGAATGACTTCTCTCGAATTCATTTGATTAAAAAGGAATTCATTAGATTAAAAATAAAATCGAATTCTATTTTTAGGGAATTCACTCAAAACAAAATTCAATCTTCTAAGCTATGCATGGCCTGCGCCGTACTTTTCTGTGCCACATTAATTTTTTATTTGCAGTTCCGTATTTGGTTTTAGCCAAACGAATGATTCACCAAAAAGATTAAATTTGTTTTCATCTGCAAATAGAACTCTGTTCTAAAAAGTTTGGTCCTTATTAATGTGGCCTTTAAAAATTACAATGTGCTCCTTTGATTTTTTTGGACTGATGTTCCAAGCACCAACACGAAGTATTCTTCTTATAGTTTTAGGATTGCAGGTCTTCACAAGACTTGTTTCTGCTTATTTCGCTAGAGCTGGTGCGCTTAAAGTGGGATCTTGTTTAATTTTTCACCATATTCAACGTTCGCCTGCCTCTGTGAACTTTTAACATGGAGCTTTCCAGCTTTTGTTGTATAATAAATTGAACTGTAGAAGTTCTCAAAATCTCTTTTCGGCAATTAGATTATGTGTTTTTATGAGTTCACGCTTTTCCATTACTGTTCGTCGATCCATAGTAAAAATATAATTGATAATCACTTCTAAACTTTAAAACTTTATATTTCTTAAGTTCTCTTTTGAAAAATGTACCACCTTCCGTTCTTCTTTCCTCCATTTCGTATAACCTCAGAATTGCTGAAATAAAAATTTCAGTGTGTGAACCGGCACTAAGGAATAAAATATGTGAATTTGGCACTCATACACTTAAAATAGTTTGTAAGTTAAAATAACAGAAAATATTATTTAAAATAAATAATATTTCATACAAAAACCAGTCTACTTACTTTTCACTTAAATCAAATGGTTTTTTCTATATAAAAAAATAAATGATTAATCAGTTAAAATAAATGTTAAATTTTACCTACACTGACAATATATTTTTTGATACCGACTGTAGTTTATTTAAAAAGTAATACATAGAATTTGTTTTTAAATGAAGAATCAATTGAAATTCATAGAAATATATTTTTTAACTATTTGAATCAGTCATTCAAAAAAACAAACTATAAAAATTTACAAACATTCAGTAGGAATTGTTATTTTCTTTTAAATATAAAATTTTATGTTTTCTGTTTCTAAAAATTGATATTAATTTTATTCCTTTTTGTTTATTTTTACCAAAATAGTTTGTTTATATACAAAATTATTAAAAAAAAAAATTTACAAGAAATAATTCAAATATACATACAAATAAAAAAAATCAATTTAAAAAACAAACCACAAAAATCGTTGTTTTTTACTTTTTGTCAGTTAAAAATTGATGATTATTTTAAAAGACTTTCGATTGCTTTTACTACTTTTGTCGATTATTAAACAATGATTGAAAATAAACAACAGAATGGGCTGAATGTAATGAAAAATCAGTAGTCCTCTTTTTGATTGTATTTTCGATTAATTTAAAATAATACTGAGAGTGTACCAATTCCATAAAAAATTACAAATTTTGTTTTTTATTTGTTTTTTTTAATTTACAAAATGTATACTTACACTGTCTATGGACACATTTTGTGTGAATAATCATATGTGTGTGTGTTTATGAAGTTTTTGTAATTTGATTTGAAATAATTTTATAGCAAAAAATTTAAATTTTTTCTTTGCAAATTTTTATTTTTGAAACATTTAAATTTTTTAATGACTGTAACGGAAAAAATAAACGACAAATTTTCGTTTTGTGGCTTAATTTTTATTAAATTTCAAACAAATCTAAAAATAAATAAAACTGAAAACAAAACGGCAAATGACAGTAAATCATTTTGAACAAATGTATGAAAAAGTTAAAATAAATATTTTTTTGAAAAATAACGGAATGTTCGTTTATTTTTAACTAAACTGAAAACATTTTTTTTTCTTAAACTACATAATATTCTGAGAGTAGCAGTATTCATAGCTCTCCACATATAACTACCCAAGATTATTGAAAAATTTTCAAAAGTACAGGTACCAGTAAAAACTGTCTTAAAATCCTTATCAAACGGTACCACTATTTTATATTGTTCCTTTCGTTTAAATATCTTCAAAAGCTAAATCAGATAAAAAATATGAACTTTCTATTCCACTTTAAATTCCCAGATGGTCGAAAAGCCGTTAAACATCGATCTTAGATTTTTTTTCTATCATATTAAATTTGATCAAAATCGGAGTATTTTGGTGGATAAATCCCCTAAAAAGAAGAGATATTCCAAAGATTTGTTTTCTTATTTGGTTGTCTTAATATTGTTATCTCTAAACAGTTTGATTGTTCTTATGCCAAGACATAGTGGAATTAGTGCCTCTGTCAAAAACCTTAAAATTTTTTTAAAATTAAAAAAAAAAAACAATTTATAAAAAAATAGTTTTTTTTTCTGCAAATTGCTGTAAACTAGTGTTATTATTTAGTAATGATTTGTTCCTTGGTTAACTTATAATTGCCATATATAAATTTTTTTTACCAAACATTAGGTCATTGTCTCCTAAGTGCAATCAAGTTTACTTTTAATTAAATATCAATTTGTTTACCTTGAAATTCCACGTTCCATATGTGGAATTTACAAGCATTGCAATAGATTAAGCTTTTTGCAAATTTACCTTAATTTTTTTCCAATTTATTGTTACTTTTGATATTTATCAACACCTCTTGTATAATAGTTGAACTTTATTTTAACTACTCATATTTCATTATAATAAACAAGCCGAAAATGTTATCTTAGACAGACAGTCAACCAAGCATAACATTGTCATTGGGGGTTTTTTTAAGTTTTTGTGTTAACCTTTAAAAGCAGGGAGATTTGGATATTTTAGATTATGATTAGGACAAGCATAAAATGAAATAAGAGAGATAATATAGAGAAGAGCAGAACTTTGCGTATGAGTAATATTTAATAAAATATATTAATCATACGTACTATTCCTGTGGACGAAATTCAATTGTATGTAAATGAGATATGTAATCGCTGGGATAATAATGCCTGTGTTGGTTGCATTTCTTATGATTATTTTTTCCCTGTAGGAAATGTCGATAGTGAAACTGTACTGATTCACTATTGACTTTGTCACCAGTACTACTGACTAATTATGCCCCAACCAACGCTTTCTGCTGTAGACATTTAACATGTGCGTGTCATTGCGAATCTACACAACTATTGACTAGGTGTTGACATTGGAACTAGAGATTCACTAGTACATTTTAGTAATTATAGTCTACACTTTTGGACCTTTTTCCTTGATTTCCACACTAGGAAGGAAATATGATTAAACAGGTGCATTTATTTTGTTAAATTAGATATTTTATTAATAAAATTTTGTTTTATAAATTTATTAAAGTAAAAAAAAATTTCGTGCAAATTTAATATTGGAGTAGACAAATCTGCAAAAGACTGCACAGGCTCCGTAAAATCTTCATCAGGCTCCACAAAATCTCTAGAGTTGCAATTTTCACTTAAAATTGTTGCCTCTTTCTTGTTATTTTTATACAAAATTTTTTGTTTTTTTTTCACAAGTTTTTTGTAATTTCTTTTGCTCGTTATATATTATGTTCAAATTTGTATATTTAACTTTTAAATTAATTTTTCTTTATATTTTTTTAAATACTTTAATTTTGCATGCAGCTATGCACATGTATTTGCAAACAATAAAAAAAATCAAGAACAGCACAGCTTTGCAGCTGCAAAAAAGGAATGTAAAAAGTATAGACGCTTTGTGGACATGTCACCCCAGGCTTCCTACAGGGTTTAGTTAAGGGTTAAATAAAATTTCTTGTGTAATTCTAGTTTTACAAATTTTTTTTTTTATTGTTTCAAGTAGTTACTGCAAACAAAAAAAAAAACTGTATTTGCATACACAGCCAGAATAGACTCTACGCACACAAACTTACCAATAATATCGACTTGGTTTCTTGTTTGTACAACCACTTTATGACATTTTAAATTATGCAAAAAACATCTTTTATTTTATCTTGTTACTTGTTCATAGTTAGTTGGTAGTATAGTTAAGTTAGTTGTACTTATTCTTTAAAGTTACAGCAAACTATGTACATAAATAAATTTCAAAATTAGTTACTATTAACTACACTCAAAATAGTTTGTCCATTACTGCATGACAGTTGTTGTTTTGTGTAGTAATCAGTAGATGTTGGAAAAGGACAAACATGAAGCAACTATAATAACAGCTATTGACTGACTTTAAAACAGTTATAACGTATATGACAATATTTAACTTTTTTACAAAAAATAAATAACGAAAACAACTGAGCTTTGTAACACTTCTTTGAAACGCAAAGAAAAAACATGGTTGGGTCAATCATATTCGAAAAGCATCATATATATTTGTGGGTTTATGGTTGTGCCAAACATAATCGTACTATATTATGGTTATCATATTATGATAATAAAATAACCACATTTTTACCATAATATGGTCCCTACAGTTACATTATGATTCAAAAATTGCCATATTATGGTCCTAAATAAACATGTTATAATGAATTTATAATAATATGATCGCATGTAATCATAGTATGCTGAAAATGTTATCATTTCTGGATTATCATTATATTATCCATAATCTAAGAAATTTTCTTTAAGGAAAAGTTCTTAGAATCTATAAAAAAACTTTTTAAATTTAAGAATATTGCCTTTAGAAATGTTTTTTTAATTAATATTAAGGACTTTTTGAAGAAAAATTGTTAAGGAAAAAATGACAGACTTTAAGAACTTTTCTTTCTTTGTTTGTATAATAATTTATTGATTGTTGCCACCATTTTATCGTTGCATAATTATCATATTTTTTTCATAGTCAGAACTTTTGTTACCACAGTATGGTTACAGCCAATCATGATATAAAAAAAAGGTGACAATCATAAAATAGTAAAATATTTACTAAATAATGATGGTAACGACCATTTTGATGGTAAGAAAACCAATAACTTGGTTGTGACAACCATACCGAATTGCAGCAAGCACAATATAGTAGCAGTGATCATATTGCAACCATGTTTTTTCTCTGCGTATTTTTCAAAAAAACTTATTTTTTTAGTTCTTTTAAGAATACAGTATTTTTATACCCTCCACCATATATGGTGAGGTTATATATCAGTTTGTCATTCCGTTTGTAACATGTCGAAATATAGGTTTAAGACCCCATAAAGTATATATATTCGTGATCCTTATGCAATTTTAATTGCATATTTTTAATTTAACAAAAAAAATTTTCATAGAGGAAAATAGTACTTTTTTAATTCCATTTGTATTTTTGAGAATTGAGGGATTGACAAATGTATATTTATGTTAATTTTTTCTTTTATAAAAAAATACAGATGAATAAAGTGCGATATTGTGCTGTTAAACATCTAAATGAATATTGATTTAAAAAATTAAGGTATAATATGCACATAAAACATATATTTTTATAGTTTTTGGCAAATATTCGTTTATGTTACAAAGAAAATAGAAATCAATAGCTCTGCAGCAAAATATGCCTAATGGAGAGAATGCACTTTCTGGTGGGCCATCTATTGACAAAAAGTTACAACTCATGTTCTTTTTTAACAAATAAATTTCTTTGCTGTACTCTCTCCATTAGACAAACACACTTCAATTTTTTAAAGAAAGAACATTCGTTGCAACTATTTATCAATACGTGGCGCAACAGAAAGTGCATTCTCTCCATTAGGCATATTCAGCTTCAGAGCTAGTTCCCATTAGCCGGAACAAAATCGAGTATTTGACAAAAACTATGCTTTAAAATGTGTTTTTCGTGCAGTCCATGTTTAAAAATGTAAAGGTGCCGCTAAATTGCCTATACAAATTTAGTACAATTTCATAGTAGCGACTGGTACATAACATATTTTCTCATATTTTTTCACCAGTCGCTTAGCAGTTAATATTTTGTATTCACCTCAAACATTTTTCCACCACTAAAATTGTTTTTCACCACAAAAAATTTTTTCACCTTAAAAATTTTTTTTTCACTTCTAATTTTTTTTTTCCACAAAAAAAGTTCTTTTCACATCTAAAAAAGTTTTTCACCTCAAAAAATATTTTCACCTACATAATTTTACTTTTAAAGTTTTTTTATATTATTTGTATCAAAAACAGAAGAGAACATCTTTTTAGGATATTGGTGGAGGGTATTCAAAGATTCGGCACAGCCGAATTTAGCCCTTTTTTACTTGTTTTCAATAATGTTGTAAACATTTTTGTAGTAAAATATTTTTAGTTATTTTGAAGTCATTTAGTTATTTTCACTCCATCCGTTAGATATTTTTTAACAGTTAAAAATAATTACATATTCAGTAATTATAAAGGTCGCCTTTTTTAACTGCTAGAAGCGTAAAAAAGCCATGGTTGTGACAATCATATTCGAAGAGCATCATATATTTTTGGGATTATTATTGTGGCAACCATAGCCATACTATAAAATAGTTATACTATAATAATAATATAATAACCAAAATTTTACCATAATATAGTCCCTGCAGTTATATAATGATTTGAAACTACTAAATAATAATTTCTTTAATTAATGGTTTTTATTAAGGAAAAATTTGATATTAAAAATTTTTTCAAGAAAACTTCTTTGATTCTACCGACATTTTTGAAGAAAAATACTTAAATAAATTTTTAATTCTAAGGACTTTTTAATACAAAAATAAAGATTTTATGGACTTTTTCTGAAAAGTAAAATTCATAGATTCTAAGGACATTTCTAAGACTTTTTTAGGTGATCTATTGAGTCTCATAATTTTTCTTTTGGCAAAAGTCCTTAGAACCTAAGAGTATTTCTACCAGAACAAGTTTGTCATGATGAAAAGTCCTCAAAAGAGTTTTTAGAATCTAAGAATATATGCATTTTTATCTAAGAAGCAGTTTGCAGAATCTGAGAATTTTACTCCATAGAAATCTTTAGAATCTTTAATCCATAGAAATCCATAGAATCTTTAAATGTTTCTACTAAAAACATTTCTAATAAGAAAGCTTTACGTACAAAACAACTCTTGGGTTCTACAGACTTTTTCTGAGTACATTTTCTACAAGAAAGTCGTTCGTTACAAAAAATTAATTAAAAATCATATTAAAAAAAAATTGTTTTTACTAAAAAGAATTAAAAAATAAAAAATCTTTATCTAAAATAAAACCCCCCTGGTAAAAATGATCATATATTATCTTTTTTACATGGGCGTTTGAACTGATACAATTTTTTTTTAATGAAAACAAGACAGTATTATGACTGTAAAAGTCAAAGTCATGTTTTATTTGATTTATAATTATAATTATATTCATTGATTGTTGTCAGTATTTTATAGTTCCATAATTATCATATTTTTTTCATATTCAGAATTTTTCGTTCCACAGTATGATTACAGCCAATCATGTTATAAAATAGAAAATGGCAATTATGAAATAATAAAATATTTACTATAACAATGATGGTCGCAACCATATTAATGGTTATAATCTATTTATAAACCAATAACTTGATTAAGATAACCATACCTAAATACAGAAAGCATAATATAGTAGCAGTGATAATGTTGCAAAAATGTTTTTTCTCTGCCAGTGCAATTTTGTTTAACTGTCATTTTTAGTAGATTCTACCAACAAACTTTTTCGAGTTGCAAAGTTGTCTCTTTTGCATTTTCTTACCAAACTACTAACCACCATCTCATCTTGTTGTATTTTAAAAGTTTAAATATTTCAACAAGAATTAAAGTACCAACCAACAATAAAGAAAATAAAAGTTTATGTTCAAGGTTAATTAATAATTTATAGACATAAAACTTTTCAAATATTATTTTTTTTTGTATTTTTGTGGCCGACAATTGAAGTTAATGCGTTTACAACTGATTATTGCTTGTATCAGGGGTGGTGATTATTAAAATGGAGGATATACTTTGATCGTTAGTAATAAAATAAATCAGTTAACAATTAAACAATAAATCTCAAAATTTTTTTTCTTTTGAGAAAAACTTGAAAATTTTAAGTTTTATATAAAATCTTTAACTTCACTGGGTAGTAATAATTCAAATTTTGCTTCAGTGTGGGCCCAGAATAACAACGTGACGCATAACGATTGTCGCTGAGACGACGTACGACAGTGGTCATGATAATTTTTGTGTAAATAATACAGCAGAGATCCTTTACTCCTAAGTATCTTTATCGTTTACTTAAAACATAATCATTTTTGGTACATTTAGATTCATGAATCTGCTTTCGTTTACGTTTTACGTTTACGGTCCGAAAATAGTATCCGTCAAAACTTGTACGTAAACGGAACATTAACGGACCGTATAATTGTATTTACGAAAACAACGTTTTGACTCCGTTTTGGTGTGTCCGTGTCTGTGCCGTCAAATACGGACTTTCCTGATTTTCATCAGTTTTTCTTCCGTTGCTTTTAGATTTGTTTAATTGTTAAAAACGAATACTTATATACCCATGAGGTAAAGATTTATGAAAGTTAAAACAAGTTTATCGTTGATGTGTGCAAATGTATGCAGTTTTGCAAATAAACATATTATCTGACAGTTTATAATAGATTTTTTGGAAAAAATGTGTAAATTTGCATTGTGTGCTGCATTATATCGTAGCATTGTGCTGGAGATGAATATAGCTGGAGATGAATATATATAGATGTAAAAGTTTTGTTATTTTTTTTGTCAATATCTTTATAAATAAATTTAAATTACAAAAAAAACTAAGATTTGCTATTAAAAATTAAAAAATTTATGTATTTACACAAATCTGTTTTTGTTAAAAGAAAACGGTACGAATGAAGACTGGATATGGATCCGTAAACGGCCCGTGACTGAAGGACTTTCAACGGACAACTCCGTTTTCCCACGACATATTGGTCTGTAAACGGTCCTTTGACGGTATTTCAACGGATTCGAATCAGTTTCTGAAAAGATTTTTTTTCCGTTTATGACGGACCTAAAACGGTACGTAAACGGAACGTACTGTTTGTTGGGATTACACTAAATATTTTGCAATTGTAATTCAGAAAATATCAATTGCAATTCAGAATGAATTGAATTTTAGAATTGAATTTTAGAATTTCTATTTAAAATTTAGGATATATAATTTGACATTAAAAACATTAATTTAAATTCAGAAAATATCATGTAAAATTAAGATAATATCAATTAAATTTCATTAAATATCATTTAAAATTCAAAATTTTAGAAACATAAACTTAAATTCTAAACAATTTTTTATCAAAAAATATCAATTAAAATGCTGGAAATATTAATTGTACTTCAAAAATCTGAATAAAACTTCATTTCAAAATCAGAAAACATCAAATACAATTTATTATGAATATTACGATTTTCAATTGATGTTTTCTAAATCTCATTTGTTATTTTCTGAATTACAATTAATATTTTCTTAACATTAATTAATGTGTTCTGAATTTCATTTAATTCCTTGGCTGGTTTTCCAATAATATTTTCTGGATTTCAAATAATATTTTTTAAAATTGGGAATTATATTTCCGAGTTTTAGTTGATAGTTTCCGAATTAGAAATGAAAATATAGCTATTTGATACGGCATAAAATACCTAAAAATTGGTTTGGAGTTTTTTATACAAAAACTCGACTAAAAACCTCAAAAAAAAAAAAAATTATATCACCATCGTTTTAAGCGTACAATTTTACCTTGGATAGGACGAATTTTTTTAACATACCTACTAAAAAAACCTTTAAAATTAACGCGGAAAAAGGATCGACTGTTCGACAAAAACTCGTCCAAAACCTCAAGAAAACATTTTTTGGGTAAAACTGCTATCGCCATCGTTTTAACGTACGATTTTTTTTATTACCTACTAAAAAATCTTAAAAATTAAAGTTGAGAAAAATTCAAAAAATTTTAATTTGGGCGCCTCGAAAATAATTTTTTTGATATGTCGTAGTGGAACTTTTTTTTCCTTATGCCAAAAGCTATCGAAAAATCGATGGCACAATATCGATTGCTAAATTGAGCCAAGCTAATATACATATTTATTTTTGCAACATTACATTATCCAATCGAAATCACTGTCACTGTCGCTGAATGTTTCATCGTCACTTTCACTACGAAAATAATTTAACGAACAATGTGGTGCAGAATAGGTGATACCAGTGGAAGTGGCAGGTGCTTTTTCAAATGAATTAGCAAAATTGATTGCATCCTCAGCCAGTACAATTTTTGGGGAAGTATCCATTTGTCGTATGTCTTTATTGGCGAGATTCCAAATGCCAATCAAAAAGGGTATTTATCTTTTTTTTACCCGGTATTTACCCATGCATGAGATAAATACCGGGTAGAATCCCATCTCTATACATAAGTGAAAGAGAGAATAACGAAGAATATTATCGAGAGAGAGAGAGAGAGAGAGAATGAGTAACTTTATAAAATAATGTAGCAGGGATGGAAAATATGTTTTCTGTTATTGTACCAACCAGACAAACAAATTGTACTTTTTCGATCCTCACGGTACCAAAATTTTTTTTTGCTTTTTTTTAACAATTTTATCGTATTGAGTCAGATTTGCTAAGGCACTAAAAAGACTTAAAAAAAATTAAATTGAATGGGTGAAACAAAATTTATCGTTAATTTTATGTATTCGTATAATTACCACAAAACTTTGTAAAATTTTACTCTAATTTTTATAAATGTCACACCTTTTTTTTCTGTGTATCCCTTGGAGGGCAATTTAACCTTTTCAGGTTTTGCTATTAAAAAACTTAAAGGCCTTTAATAGCTTTTTAACAATAATATACCTTTTTTGTTTTGACAGGTATTTTAAAATCAGCTGTTCAATGTTGCCACTTCCGAATATTTTAGTACAATGTGTATGCAAACATTTGATACGTTTGATGTGACAACAATTTAGAGCCGGTTCAACCTAAAACTGACTTTATTTTTTACTATAGTAGCTGAATAAATAAAAAGGTATTTAATTTAAAGTTGCTTTTAAAAAAAGTCGACTTTATGTTATGTTGTCTTATCAAGTTATAAGTTGAAAATTTTAAAAAATTTCAAATTGTACTAAATGAGCAGCGGTAGTATCACGGTACCAACCAAGGTAAAAATGTACCAAAAAAAGTACAATTGTACCATGTTTTCCATCCCTGTAATGTAGTCAGCGTTGCAATAACACAAGTAATTTTATACCCTTTACCACAGGTGGAAGGGTATATATAAGTTTGTCATGCCGTTTGTAATTTCTACAATATTGATCTTAGACCCTATAAAGTATATATATTCTGGGTACTTATGAAGAGCGAAGTTGATTTAACGATGTCCGTCTGTCCGTCTGTGTGTTGAAATGGGTTTTCCGAATAACCCAGACATGATGAGGACTTGATTGTTATATATTTCTGTTACATGTGATCCATTTCTGTTTGCTATTGAAAATCAGACATATCGGTTTATAAATGGCTGAGATATTAGCAAAAAACCAGGACTACCTCTAATTTTTTCCGTAAAATCCCTTTGTTTAATATGTATGTATGTAAAATTTTACGCATAACAAACACATCCATTTGTTGAAATTCTTTTATTTCACCTCCACCTTTTATACACACACAACAAACACATACAAAAATTTGTCATTTAAATAAAAACCAAACAAATCTCTAATGAACGAAAACTTTTAATATATGTAAATCTATTAACGATGATTTTGTGTGAGCTTCGATAGCTCAGTTATCTAGACGCTATGTCACAAATACTTTTTTTTCTCTTAGGCGCGGGTTCGATTCCCCGTCTATTCAACTTTTTTTTTTTTTTGTTTTTATCAACTTTTTTATATTTTCTTAAGACTTTTTTTTTGTTTTTTTAACATTAAATAATTAATTTAAATAAAATTTTAAATTAATAATTAAATAATCCATAAAAAGGCTAAAAACATTAAAATTTTTATAAAAACCCTCTGATACAAACAAAATACAAACGGTTTTATTTCTAATTTTGCTCCGACTAAAAAGAATTTATAAAAAGATTTTTAAACCATTTTATTTCTCATATATTATTTTATTATAGCAAAATACTGAAATTCTTTACTATAACATATTTGCTCAAAAAAAACTCGGAAATATCGGTTCAAATACAAAAAGGTTATGCCCAAAACATTTTTTTTAAATGCCTATTTTCTGGAACCATAAATCTTCCCGAGTCCAAGTTTTATCACCAAACTAAATGGTTAATTTCCTCTTAAAGGCGTCCGTATATAAATCTGTCCATTCCATATATGTCCATATATAAACTTCAGTTTTTCTCCCACCATGGTGAAGGGTATATAAGATTCGGCATAGCCGAATTTAGCCGCTTTTTCCTTTTTTTTCAATTTGTTTTCAATGCAACAAAACGTAAAAACATATTCAAATTTGTATTATATGCAACATATTCAAAAATATTTTATGATATCATTTCACTGTTAAGTAGATGAGTTTGGGGACATTCACTTTGAAATAATCTGTTCAACTTATTTATATCGGTAATGTATATTTTATATATAATTAAAATTCAGCCTAAAATTCTTTGAGTCGAATCGAATTTTTTGAATTCTCCGTGCAAAAAAAAAAAAAAAACAGTACATCCGAACGTCTAAGAAGCTTATTTACTGTTGCTTCAAGTGAAAGCCAACGTGTTTGGGAAGGGTGTAGCAATTTTTGTCGATTATAATCCAACAAAATTTGCAGGTCAATTGTAAATATACCTTGCACCTCCTTCGACATAATTCGGCAAAAAACCACAAGCGTAATGCCAAATACATTTAAATATAATAAGGGTTAGACAATCATCTTTCAGTAGTGATGCCACTTAATGGTTAGCGCCCGTCATGACGTTGGCACCATCTGCTCCAAATCCTATTAAATTGTTCTTGTAATTATTATTATTTTGATGAAAAACATTTACAATTATTTCATTAATTCCATTGGCACTGGAATCTTTTACTTGTACAAGGTCAAAAAAAAAAAAAAAACTCATATCTTGCCTTTAAATTCCATTACACGCAGAGAAAAAACATGGTTGTAATATGATAACTGCTACTATATTGTGCTTGCTGCAATCGGGTATGGTTGTTACAACCAAGTTATTGGTTTTCTAGCCATCAACATGGTCGCTTCCATCATTATTTAGTAAATATTTTACTATTTTATGATTGGCACCTTCTATTTTATATCATGATTGGCTGTAACCATACTGGGGTAACAAAAATTCTGACTGAAAAAAATATGATATTTATGCAACGATAAAATGTTGGCAACAATCAATAAATAATTATACAATCAAAGAAAGAAAAGTTCTTAAAGTCTGTGATTTTTTCCCTAACAATTTTTCTTCAAAAAGTCCTTAATATTAATTTTTTTTATAGAAAAAACATTTCTAAAGGAAATATTCTTAAATTTAAAAAGTTTTTTCATAGTTTCTAAGAACTCTTCCTTTAAGATTATCCAGGAATCATAATATAGTTATGAGGGGCCATAATATGATAACATTTTGAGCATACTATGATCACGTGCCATCATATTATGATAAATTCAATATAACATGTTTATTTAGTACCATTATGTGATAATTTTTGAATCGTAATATAACTGTAGGGAGCATATTATGGTAAAAATATGGTTATTTTATTATCATAACATGATAACCGTTATATAGTACGATTATGGTTGGTACAACCCAAATATATATGATGCTCTTCGAATATGATTGACCCAAACATATTTTTTCTTTGCGTGTACAGACCAGGTTACAACAAATTTACAATTTCTTTAATAATTTTGGGAATTTATTCATATTTATTTCTTAAGATTCAGTTATGTCTCGTTTACATCTGCATTAAACTTCCGAGATTTCAAATAAAATCGAAAATCTCATGTAAAATCTCAAGATTCCCCATACAAATGAAAGTCTGAAAATTCGCGAGTTTTATAAGAAATTTTACAAATATCTCGGGACTCTTTGGCTTTTTTTTATAAATATTTTTAATCTGTAGTTTAATTTTTATGTTGGTTTGTTAACAAAAAACTATGTTTGAAAATCAAAATCTCGTTAAGTAAAAATGTAAGCGGAAAACATTTCTATGCTTGATTTCCAAAGAAATCTTGGTATTTCAAAACTGATGCAAGCTGAATTTTAATGTTAAAAATAAATTTGAAATTTTCGAATTTTTTTTTTAGCACAAAACAACCTTCTTTACTAAAGGTATTTTAAGCGAATAAATTCTTAAAGCCTCAGATTTTAATGGGATTAACTTCCTATAATTTGAAATACTATGGGTGATCCATTTCGAGATACTTTTTTCAATAGCCTTTTTTTGACAGATCACGTGTGAGTCGTGTCATGCTGTCATATTATTTTTGTTTAGTATTGTTTGGCATTTCATAATGGAAAGACTCATGCCTGAACAACGTTTACAAATCGTTCAACTTTATTACGAAAATTCACGTTCTGTGAGGAATGTGTTTCGTGCACTTCGCTCAACTTATGGTCAACATAATCGGCCTACTGAGCGTACTATTCGCAACACCATCACCCATTTTGAGACCCAGCATTTATTACTGGATAATATTCGATCGAATAGACCACGTCCAGCACGCTGTGAAGAAAATATAGTGGCCGTAGCTGAGAGTGTACACGAAGACCGTGGAGAGTCGATTCGGCGCTATCGTGCCATGATAACCGACTATTTTATGCCTGAAATTGAAGCTCGTGATCTCGGCGACATTTGGTTTCAACAAGACGGCGCCACTTCCCACACATCGCATCAATCAATGGATTTATTGGGAGAACACTTCGGTGAGCACATAATTTGACATTTTGGGCCGGTCGATTGGCCACCAAGATCGTGTGATATAACACCGTTTGACTTTTTCCTGTGGTCCTTGGAGGAAAGCATCACGCGTGTCATTCGCCAGTTACCAGTCGAAATGCTCAAACCAGTCATCGAAAATTCGCACCATCTGCGACCTAGCAACGGCCAACATTTGATAGACATAATCTTCAAAAAATAAATGCCAAAGAATGTCCTTTCAATGATAATAAACATTCCCCATTAAATTTGAATTTTCTGTGTTATTTTCTTTTAAAAAGTAGGAAATCCCGAAATGGATCACCCATAATTTTTGCAAAAACATTATCACATTAGTTGAAGATTACAGCTTATAGATTTATAAACTTGTAATTCAGTACAAAAATGGTACAAAATTTTGGAAATTTTTAAAGGAAAAATTGTGTGAATTCTCAAAGTAATAAAGTTGAATTTTTTCGACAGAATTTACAAAGAATGGTTTCTACAAAGAATGGGTCTATTATTCTGAGTTTATACCTTCCACCTTGTCACAACTCGAAATATAGGCTTAAGACCAAATAAAGTATATACATATATTCGTGATAATTATGCGATTTTAAATCGATTTATGTATGTCTGTTTGTTAAAATTGCAATCACGACGCAAAGACGCAAGCAGGGGTGCTGAGTTTTACCCAGAAAATGATCGAAATCGGCCCAGCGGTTAAAAAGAGTGAAAGTGTAAAGGTACCTCTAAATTTTCCATACAAATTGGTGTATTTTAGTACAATTTCATAAACAGTCGCTTAGAATTAAATAATGACATATTTTATATTCACCTCAAATATTTTTCACTTCAAAAAATTTTTTCCCCACTAAAATTTTTACACCTCAGAATTTTTTTCCAACCACAAAATTTTTTTTCACATACAAAAAAGTTTTTCACTTAAAAGAAATTTGTTCACCTATATAATTTTAAAAGGTTTATATTATTTGTATCAAAAACAGTGAGAAGATTTTTTAGAACATGGGTGGAGGGAGGGAGGGTATTCAAAGATTCGGCACCGCCGAATTTAAGCCTTTTTTTTACTTGTTGTCTTATAAATATAAACTTTCATAATTTGAAGTTTTTAATATAATTTTTTTTGGTAAAGTTAATTTTGACAAAAACTCAAGTATTTTTACCCTATTAAGCTAAAAACTTTTTTTGATAAAAGGGGATTTTTTTGTGGATATTTTTTTTTTTTCATTTGTTTGGGGACAACGAATAGAATATCTGGCAAAGTCTGCATATTAATAAAACCAATACTAATATGTAATTATAGGCATTGCCTGTATTAAACTTTCTTATTTAACGTTTTAATGCAGCTTTGGAGTAGAATTTTGATATATTCCCTAATGCTGTCGTAAAAAAAGGACCCAAAAATGTCCGATTTTCTTCCCCCTAGATCGCCGAAGTTGCCGAAAAGGTGAGATATATTTTTTAGATTTCTGTTTACGATCACATAACATATCCTAATTGGGATACTTTCCTTGTCAACTAACGATATTTTGATATCCAATAGCAGTTGCAAAAGTGTAGTTTATACAGGGTGGTCCAAAAACATTTAACCTATAATGTTCTGCTGTATCTTTCAAATGAACGTTTTTTTTTCTATTATATTTTGAGGATTATATCGGTCAAGTAGGCGCCGCCATTGTTGATGATCATTGTTCAGGAGAGAACTTTGACACTCTTATCAGATATTCTTCTTGAGAGCTTCCAGAGTCTGTGACTTGTTTACGTAGATCTTTTACTTGAAATTGATGTAGTGCTTATTAAACTTCATATTTATCGGACTATTTTTTCACTTAGTAATAAAAAAGTTTAAATTTGTATATGTCAAATAAAGTTTAAGCTAAAATTCCCATAAAATAGACTTATGACTTTTCCATTTTCCAATAATAACAAGATATGTAACTGTAATATTTTGTATTTTTGCAGCAATTTTCTTAAATTAGTTAATTTAAGAAGACAAAGGACCCCCAGTGTTCCTTAGCCATAGATGCGTAGGGCGTCCCTTTTTATAGTTCTCTCCAGCAAAACAGTTAATTAACTACCAAAGAATCTGACTTTGTCACAATTTATTACGTTTGAGGATATCCTGCAGTATATTTTTTTAATTTTTTTACCTTTTTGCTAATGAAATTTAATTTATATTTTAAATACATGAGTTTAGTTAAATTCAATTTAATTTAAAGACAAAAATGTATAGCAAAAAGCAATGTCCTCACAAGGGGAAGTCCTCCGAAAGTGGGAAAATACTTACTCAATGAGTGTAAAGTACTTTAAAATATATGGTAAAATATATTACCTTTAACATAAAAGCAGGATAAGGATTATTTTCACTTAAAACAAGTGCTATTTAACTTGTTGTTAGAAAATATTTTCTTATTTTTAGAGAGTCCTAGTTTCTTGTAAAAAAAATTATCTAACGAAACTTAAATAAAATAAAAATAAAGTGGGCGCCGCCATTGTTGATGATCATTGTTCAGGAGAGAACTTTGACACTCTTATCAGATATTCTTCTTGAGAGCTTCCAGAGTCTGTGACTTGTTTACGTAGATCTTTTACTTGAAAAAACCTTGCAGAAAAAAGTCGGGAGGGGTTAAACAGGTGATCTTGCTCGCCCCTGCAAATCGGGGAGAAAACATACCACCCATAAAGCATCCTTCAAAATGTGCAATATTCTGCTTGCTGTGTATGCAGTTGCACTGTCAAAAGTCACAGTCACCCTATTACCCTCATAGTCCTTAAAAAAATAAGGCTCGATGAAACCTCCGGCGTAAATAGCGGATAATACAGAGACTTTGAGTGTGTGCTATGAATTTTTGTGAGTGATGCGTGAATTCTTAGTGCCCCAGAAGCGCAAATACTGTTTGTTTACGTATTCGTTCAGATGAAAATCTGCCTCGTCGCTTGAAAAATAATCACGAGTATTTTGCGTGTAATCTTTATCTGATTACTTCATAAATATTAAAAAAAACTGACAGTTGTCCTCATTTGCAAAAGTTATAGCATCTTCCGATAGGGTGATACATTTTAGGCCACCTTGTGAAAGATTCACCATGAAATTCCCAAAATAAAAGACCATTTGACATTACTATTTAGCGATATATTTTACTTCATTATAAGTCTTAAGTTTGGTTTTATATCACATATTCTCTTTCAATTTACCTTTTTTTCTTTGTAAAATTACAAACTATAAAATCTGCAAATTTTCACGTTAATATTTGATCTTTTTCATCAAAAGTCATTTGTTTTATCATGTAATCATGTTCGTGATTGTAAGAGGTTACAAGGGTGGTAATCTGTTACATCATATACAAAAAAAAAAACAAGAAATAACAAATGATACAGCTAATTTGTGAACATTAAAATTAAATTGTTGTTTGTAAATAATTTTTAGTGTTGATTATACCCTTTTTAATGCCAAGCAAAATAATGCTAAAAAAATATATTTGTTTTTTTATATTTTTTGCAAAACTATATGACTTCAATTTGATTGATACCGAAACGTGTTAATGTTAGCAACAAACAAAAATAATAATTTAGTGTCAAAAACCTGAAAATGAAACTTGTTTTCCAAAGTGGAATTTAACGAGACAAAGAAAAATCTACAAACTAAAAAATTTTAGAAGGAAAAACCTAAATGTTGTAACCACAATTACGAGGCAAAAAAAAAAAATATAAAGAAAAAAACTTGATATAATATTGATTTATGTTTTTGAAAAATGCAAAGTTCAGAGCAGTATAATAAATAATCAACTTTCAAACTAAAAAAATTAAAAAAAAGTAATAAAAATAATTTAAAGACTAGACTGCAGTTAAAAAAAAATTAAAAACCTTAAGAAAGCAAAAGTTTATAACAAGCAAAGGTTTTAAGACTTTAACTGAAGTCAGCCGGTCGCAAGCCCGGGAAAAATATCAAGTCTTTAAGGTAAAGGAGTAGTTGGATCCTTAGAACATACATGAGAGCGCACAACACTCAAAAAAAGGCATGAACTAAAATGTAATCAAAAATTTCCTTCATTTTCCTTAGTAGAAAAATTTGTAAACGGTTTTCAATCCCACTCTACTATTTTTGTACTGATTTTTAGTAAAAAATTATTATTTAGCAAATCTTTTTGCTATTTACATTTTACAAATTACAGAATTTTTAAAGAATATTTCCAAATTTTCGTTGCTAATTTCAGAAATCATTTTACAAATTTTCGAAAACCGATTTGTTAAAATTAGCAAAAAATATTACTAATTTTAAAAAAGTGGTTATTAAAGAAAATGTTATTTCTAATTAAAACTTACACCTACAAACTTAAATTTTCTTAAAATGTTAGATATATTAAAAAAGGGATTGGAAGTGAAGATACCGACTGATGTCTAAAAAAAAGGACATCCACTTAAAATAGCACTAAAAAGGTTTTTTAGTTCTAAAAATCCGCCCTAAAAACAACTAAAATTTAACGTTAAAAGTAAAAAAAAAAATTGACCAAAATATTTTTCAAAACAGAAATTACAAATTAAAACAAAATTATTAATTCGTTTTTTGAAAAATATAATCAAAATTTTTGATGCTCGATAAGAAAAATAAATTCAAAGCTTTTTACTGATATTAATAATATTTAGTAATGTTTTTGCTGATTTTAGCAAACAGATTTTAAATTTCACTTTACAAAAAGTCTACTAAAATTTAGTAGCCGCTACTAATTTCATTGTACTACACGTCAGCAGACATGTCTTGCTAAGATTATCAAAAAATACCGCTGCTCTCAAATTAGTAGAATTTCCCGTAATAACAGCAAAATTTTCAGTTGCCATTACAGACTTTTTTTGGTGAGTGTATTGAAATTTAGAAAAATTTTCTTTAAAAGAATAAAAATTCCTAAGTTTGAGGAAAACGAAATAGTTTATATACTCAGAAATAGTTCATATTTTTCATAAGCAATATTTCTTGATTTTATGAAAAAAAAACAAGTATATTAAATAAAAATTTATTAATTTTAAGGAAAAACATCTAAGTTTTAAGAAAATTGCATACTCAAATGTAATAAAATTAAATTTAGTTCAAAAAAAAAGAACATAATTTACTCCCATTTAGTTCAAAAAATGTGTCTAACTTAAATCGAGAAAGTAATTGAACTTAATGTGTGTTCATTTTTTGTTCGAGAGTAGTAAAATTAACTAAATTTTAGAAAGCCATTTCTAAATTCAGTTTTTAAGTATACCACTTTCTAATTTTGAAGAATTATTTTCTAAAAATTAGTTCAGACAATTAAAAACAAAAAGTAATACTTTTTTTCCTATGTAATGATAAAAATTTACTTGATTTTAGAAACTGATGAACTGTTTTTAAGGAAAATTTTTATGCAACTTAGTTCAGATAAATTATAAAAATTTTAATAAAATATTTTTTTTTGAAATAAAAGTTTTCTAATTTTTAAAAAATAATAAAATTTGGTATAGGATTTTTTTTGTTGGAAAACGTTTAAATTATTTTTAATATTCTATTCCAAAAAAACAATCAATTAAAAACAAACCAGTTAGTTTTCCTCATTTTGAAGAAAAAATATTATTAAATAAAAGTAACCATTTAAAAAAAAACGATCGTGCATGATTGTAATTTTTGGTTCGTGATCGTGAATGAGCGTGCCCATCTCTAATCTTAACAATCTTAAATATTGAACTTAAAGTAGCTTAAAATATATTTTAAAATTTTGTTAGCAAAGGGTAAAAAATTTCGAATTTGCGCTTTGTTGACTACAATAAAAAATATCGCAGGCACATTTTATACATTACGGCATAATGGCTTTCCTATAATTGATGTAGTGCTTATTAAACTTTATATTTATCGGACTATTTTTTCACTTAATAATAAAAAACTTTAAATTTGTGTATGTCAAATAAAGTTTAAGCTAAAATTCCCATAAAATAAACTTATGACTTTTCCATTTTCCAATAATAAAAAGAAATGTAACTGTAATATTTTGTATTTTTGCAGCAATTTTCTTAAATTAGTTAATTTAAGAAGACAAAGGACCCCAGTGTTCCTTAGCCATAGATGCGTAGGGCGTCCCTTTTTGTAGTTGTCTCAAGCAGAACTATTAATTAACTACGCAAAGGATCTGACTGTCACAATTTATTACGTTTGAGGATATCCTGCAGTATATTTTTTTAATTTGTTTACCTTTTTGCTAATGAAATTTAATTTATATTTTAAATACATGAGTTTAGTTAAATTCAATTTAATTTAAAGACAAAAATGTATAGCAAAAAGCAGTGTCCTCACAAAGCGGAAGTCCTCCGAAAGTGGGAAAATACTTACTCAATGAGTGTAAAGTACCTTTAACATAGAAGCAGGATAAGAATGATTTTCCCTTAAAACAAGTGCTATTTAACTTGTTGTTAGAAAATATTTTCTTATTTTTAGAGAGTCCTAGTTTCTTGTAAAAAAAAATTATCTAACGAAACTTAAATATAATAAAATGTATGAAGTAATTAGGAGGAAATTTTACTGTTTTCTAATAAAAATTTAAAATTTTGACCAAATTTTAAGAAAAAATTGTTTCTTAATTTCAAGGAAAATTTTATTAAATTTGGGTAAGAAGTGTCTTTGCCGCCGTTTTCATTTAAATTTTTCTTCTAAATAAGTTAATTTTTCTATATTCTAGTTCATTTTTTTGAGTGTAAAATAAGTTTTAGATAAAAACTGTTTATGAATTTAAAAATTGCTAGCTTTAAAAAAAATTAGAAAATATATGGTGAGGGTATATATCAGTTTGTCAGTCCGTTTGCAACATCTCGAAATATAGGTCTAAGACCCCATAAAGTATATATATTCGTGATCCTTATGCAATTTAAAGTCGATTTAGCGATGTCCGTCTGTCTGTCTGTTGAAATGGCGATCACGACGCGAAGACGCAAGCGGAAGTGCCTATTTTTACTCAGTTTATTGGACATCCTCCCGAGCAGTTTGGTATTGAAAATGAGCAAAATCGGTCTGGCGGTTAAAAAGTTATGAGTGAAAAAGTGAAGATACCTCTAAATTTTCCATACAAATTGGTGTATTTTAGTACAATTTCATAGAAGCGACAGGTACAAAATATATTTTCTCATGTTTTTAATTTCGCTTAGAAATTAATAATATTTTGTATTCACCTCAAAAAATTTTTATCACCATTAAATTTTTTTTCACCACAAAAATTTTTTTCACCTCAAAAAATTTTTTTCACCTCCATAATTTTACTTCAAAAGTTTTTTACATTATTTGTATCAAAAACATTAGAGAACATTTTTTTAGGATATTGGTATTCAAAGATTCGGCACAGCCGAATTTAAGTCTTTTTTACCTGTTCAATCTAACTTAAAGGAATATATAATTTAATTAAATTTAAAACTAGGGTTTACATTGTTTAAATAATGAAAACTTCTTACGCAATTTTAAATTTTAGAATATTTTACTAAGATAATTCTATTTTCATACAATCTTTATGACGCATATTGGATTTCTCTTATTACTTTGAACTAATGATCCCACAGGAGTTACGTAATAATTCCCATAATTCATCAATTTATTCAAATATTAATTTCTTCATTATTATCCAACTTAAAGTCTGATAGACCGACATACATACACTTCTATTTGGCTATCCTTTATATCTAATTAATTTCCAATTACTTTTATCCTTTCGTTTCTTCCTTGTGTATTTTGCTTGTACCCCATTTTATTACATTTATTTTCATTTCACAAACAATAAACTATAGATTCATTGCCGTAAGATAATCTATAAGTAGTTTATGAAGATAAATCAACCTTTATGGAATTTTAAAATAAATTACGCAGTTATATAATAAAACCATATTTGTACTCGTAATTACAGTGGAATTTATATGGAAGATATTTTATTTATTTTTATACCCTTCACCACAGGTGGAAGGGTATATATAAGTTTGTCATTCCGTTTGTAATTTCTACAATATTGATCTTAGACCCTATAAAGTATATATATTCTGGGTCCTTATGAAGAGCGAAGTTGATTTAATGATGTCCGTCTGTCTGTCCGTCTGTCCGTCTGTGTGTTGAAATGGGTTTTCCGAAGAACCCAGACATGATGAGGACTTGATTGTTATTTATTTCTGTTACATGTGATCCATTTCTGTTTGCTATTAAAAATCAGACAGATCGGTTAATAAATGGCTGAGATATTAGCAAAAAACCAGGACTACCTCTAATTTTTCCAGTAAAATCCCTTTGTTTAATATGTATGTAGAATTTTGAGCATAACAACACATCCATGTGTTAAAATTCTTTTCTTTTATCTCCACCTTTTATACACAAACAACACACATACAAAGATTTGTCATTTAAATAAAAACTAAACAAATCCCTAATGAAAGAAGACTTTTATATATGTACATCTATTGACGATGATTTTGTGTGAGCTTCAATAGCTCAGTTGTCTAGACGCTATGTCACAAATACTTTTTTTCTCTAAGCCCGCGGAGTTCGAGGTTCAAATCCCGGTCAGGTCAATTCACTTTTTTTTTTGTAAATTTTTTTTTATTATTTTCTTAACATTTTTTTTTTGCTTATTTTTGGTTTTTTTTTTACATTTAATAATTAATTTATATAAAATTTTATATTAATAATTAAAATTCTTTTCTTTCATCTCCACCTTTTATACACAAACAACACACATACAAAGATTTGTCATTTAAATAAAAACTAAACAAATCTCTAATGAACGAAGACTTTTATATATGTACCTCTATTGACGATGATTTTGTGTGAGCTTCAATAGCTCAGTTGTCTAGACGCTATGTCACAAATACTTTTTTTCTCTAAGCCCGCGGAGTTCGAGGTTCAAATCCCGGTCAGGTCAATTCACTTTTTTTTTTGTAAATTTTTTTTTTATTATTTTCTTAAGATATTTGTTTGCTTATTTTTGGTTTTTTTTAACATTTAATAATTAATTTATATAAAATTTTATATTAATAATTAAAATTCTTTTCTTTCATCTCCACCTTTTATACACAAACAACACACATACAAAGATTTGTCATTTAAATAAAAACTAAACAAATCTCTAATGAACGAAGACTTTTATATATGTACCTCTATTGACGATGATTTTGTGTGAGCTTCAATAGCTCAGTTGTCTTGACGCTTGTCACAAATACTTTTTTTCTCTAAGGCCGCGGGTTCGAATCTCAGTCAGGTCAATTCACTTTTTTTTGTACATTTTTTTTTATTTTCTTAAGATTTTTTTTTGTTTATTTTTTGTTTTTTTTTTTACATTTAATAATTAATTTAAATAAAATTTTATATTAATAATTAAATAATCCATAAATAGGCTAAAAACATCAAAATTTTTATAAAAACCCTCTGATACAAACAAAATACAAACGGTTTTATTTCTTTTTTTTTGCTCCGATTTAAAAGAATTTATAAAAAGATTTTTAAACCAATTTAGTTCTCACATATTAAGAAAATTTTATACATAATTTACCTTTGAGTGCAACTCTTTTAGGTCATAACTTATAATAATTTATAAAAAAAAATAATAAACTATTTTCCTTCAAATTTTTAAAATTAAGCTAAAGAAATTACAAATATTTCTAATAAAAAAGCGAAATAAAATCCCAAATGCAAATTTGCCAGCTAAATCAAACTATTTTGTAGAAATAAAACACATGCAGTTGTAGTGATTTCTTTTAACGATTTGTTGAAATTCTTTTCTTTCACCTCTTCTTCTTTTATACACAAACAACAAACACTATTCTAGAGCTGTATTATGACCTATGGATACGTCTTATATAGCAAAAGATTGAAAATCTTTAGTATAACATATTTGCTGAAAAAACCGGAAATATCGGTTCAGATACAAAAAAGTTATGCCCAAAACATAAATTTTTTTAAAGTACCTATTTTCCCGAGTCCAAGTTTTATCTCCAAACTAAATGGTTAATTTCCTCTTAAAGGCGTCCGTATATAAATCTGTCCATTCCATATATGTACATATATAAACTTCAGTTTTTTCCCAACCATGGTGAAGGGTATATAAGATTCGGCATAGCCGAATTTAGCCGCTCTTACTTGTTTTTTGTCTTTTTGAAATTTTACACAATACCTAGATTATGATTTTCATTTCAAGACATATATAAATATTTCTTATTTGTTGGAATAAATAAATTTCACATACTTAACAGGAAGGTGTCACCCACTGATTGCGTTAAAATATGTATGTATGATAGATGACAACAAATTGGGAATCCAATGAAAGGAATTTGAAAGACTTTTTTAGTGGTGTTGTAGATATCCACAGTCATGCTTAAATTTTAGGGGGAATTCGCCATAGGTTAAGCTGCCATTGATATTCCTGACAGTTTGGATTTAAGCTGGTGTTTCCCCAAGCGCTTATTTCATTTTGGATTTTCAGTGTAAAAAAAAGTAGTGACATGTGGCAATGTTAAAAATTCTCAGTAAGGTTTGCCATTTCACCATGAATAGACTAACACACGAACAACGCTTGCAAATCATTGAATTTTATTATCAAAACTCGTGTTGTGTGAGAAATGTGTTTCGTAAATTACGTCCATTTTATGGTCGTCATAATCGAACCACCGAACAGGCTGTTCAAGCTGTTGTGACCAAATTTCGCAACAGTTTCACTTTATTGGACATTAATCCACCAACCCGTATGCGAAAAGTGCGTAGCGAGGAGAATATTGTTGCTGTATCAGCCAGTTTCAATTCGTAGCCGTTGTCAATAATTGGGCTTGCGTTATTCGACCACCTGGAAGATTTTACGTAAGAACCTCGGTATTAAAACATACAGCTACTATACAACTGAAGCCAGGTGACGTACCACAACGTTGTTTGTTTGGTGAATGTGCCTTAGGAAAGGTGGATGAAGATCCATTTATCGATCGAAAAAATTTCTCTAGCGATGAAGCTCATTTTCGGATCAATGGGTACGTCAACAAACACAATTGCCGAATTTGGTGTAAAGAGCAGCCAGAGCCAGTAAAGGGCTGCTAATGCACCCTAAAAGATACACGGTTTGGTGCGGTTTGTTGGCCGGCGACATCCCGTACTTCTTCACGAACGATGAAATTCGCCACGTTACAGTCAATGGAGCAAGGTACGTGCAATGATTACCGATTTTTTTTTTTGCCCTTAGAACCAAGAATAATTGGTCTTGCTTGACATGTGGTTTCAACAAAACCAAGGCACATGTCACACGCGATACCATATACCTATTGGTGAGCAATTAACCTCACGTTTCGGAGCAGTCCCTTGGCCGCCAATATCATGCGATTTGCAACTGTCAGGCTTGTTTTAATATTTGTAAAGTAAACAGATACGGAATATACATCGACAAGAGATGGAACTCGAAATACTCGTGACTATTTTTTACGGAATGATTCGTCAGTGACTTTGAAGCAGATATCCCGGTCAATCTACGCCAACTGACTTAACGCCAAGCCGCTCCCCTCGAAGGGACTAAAACAACACGTAATAGCAGCCAATATTCCTCGTTCCACCGAGAATATCGCCGCTGTGGTTTAAGATGTGTTGGATGAGCCGTCAATCTCGACCAATTAACAGGTCAATTGAAAAGTCCCCGGCCTACCATACAAAAACACATTTTTTTGAAAAAATTCGTTTTTTTTTTCAACATAGTTCCCTTCAAGGGCGATACCAATTTTGTAGTACGATTTGTTCTTTGCTTCAAAATAGGCCTCAGTTTCGGCGATCACCTCTTCATTCAACGAAAATTTCTTCGCAGCGACCATTTTTTTGAGATCTGAGAACAGGAAATAGTCGCGGGGGCCAGATATGGAGAATACGGTGGACGCGGAAGCAATTCGAAGCCCAATTCATGGATTTTCGCCATCATTTTCACTGACTTGTGACACGGTGCATTGGTGAAACAGCACTTTCTTTTTCATGAAATGCGGCTGTTTTCCGGCGATTTTATCCTTCAGACGATCCAATAACGCTATGTTATAGTCGCTGTTGATGGTCCTTCCTTTTTCAAGGTAGTCAATGAAAATTATTCCATGCGCATCCCAAAATACAGACGCCGTAACCTTGCCAGCCGACTGTTGCGTCTATCCACGCTTTGGAGTTGGTTCATTACGTGCAGTCCACACTTGAACATCTCCAAACACTGCACCGAATCATCAACTCGTCGTTGTTTTTGGTCAAAAGTGAGCTCGCGCGGCACCCACTTTGCACAGAGCTTTCTCATACCAAAATATTCGTGAATGATATGATGTACATGTTCAGTTGATATCTTTAGAGTACCTGCTATTTCATTCAATTTCAATTTACAGTCATTTGAAATAATTTTGTGAATTTTTTTTGATGTTTTCGTCCGTAACAACCTCTTTTGGGCGTCCACTGCGTTCACCGTCTTCGGTGCTCATTTCACCACGTCTAAACTTAGCATACCAATCCTTGATGGTTGATTTTCCTGGGGCAGGGTCCCGAAACGGCCAAGTTTTTGCTTCAACTGTATTTTTTTCCCTTCAAAAAGCAATATTTTATCAACACGCGAAATTTCTTTTTAACCATTTTTTTCACAATAACAGAAGTTTTATCTCTCAAAATGCTATAATTCACAAACTAATGATCCGACAGCTGTCATTATACACTTGTCTTTTGAAGGCTAGGGCTAACAAAAAATCATATCGATTTAAGTCTAGTAGCGCCATCTATGTGTCAGGCCGGGGACTTCTCAATTGACCTGTTAAGGTCGACTCTGCAGGTTATTTTGGTAAAAAACTTGAAGATGCTGTCTTCAGACCGTCAATCGCGTCTAGACTGCGCTTACCTGAAACTCAACCACGCAATGCACGATTTTCCGTTTAAATTTCTCATGAGCGCCGAAGCCCATTTCCATTTTATGTATAGAAACAAAATTTGTACTTCTGGGACACTGAGAATCCACGTATCATTCACAAATAGTTATAATATCCTATCAAAGTATCTGTTTGGTGCGCCATTTACGCCGGAGGTGTTATCGGGTCATATTTTTTCGAGGACTCCTTGGGTGAAACGGTTACTGTGGATGTTAATTGATACAGAATCATTCTCAATGAATTGTTATTGCGGCAAATTGTTAAATTGGGGCTGGAGGTCACGGGATTCCAACAGTATTACCCAACTGCACACATAGCTCTTGCTACAATGGACACTTTTAGGGATGAGTTTTCGGAGCGCCTAA